>JAKUHH010000117.1:0-225445 GCA_022701365.1 Mycocentrospora acerina
TATTATGGACACTTTTGCTGCCTTGGCACTTGCCACGGATCCACCTACTCGGGGCCTACTCGACCGAAAACCAGATCCCAAGTCCGCGCCTTTAATTACCCTGAGAATGTGGAAGATGATCATTGGACAAGCCATCTACCAGTTGGTGGTCACACTTATTCTATACTTTGCTGGCAACTCGATTCTCAAATGCGACACCGACGAGGAGAAAGACACGCTGTCGACACTTGTCTTCAACACTTTCGTGTGGATGCAGATTTTCAACGCTTTGAACAACCGTCGTCTTGACAACAAATTCAATGTTCTCGAAGGCATTCATCGCAACATCTTCTTCGTCGCTATTTTGTGCATCATGATCGGTGGCCAAACCTTGATTGTTTTCATTGGTGGTGCTGCCTTCTCGGTTGTTAGGATTGACGGCACACAGTGGGCCATCTCAATTGTACTTGGTGCCATATCGCTTCCTGTCGGTGTAATCATCCGTTTAGTTCCTGATGAGCTCATCCGAAAATGTGTCCCTGCCTTCTTCAAAAGGAAGAATACCCCGGAGCTTGTGTTTTCTGATGATGACTATCAGTGGAATCAGAGCATGCTTGAGATTCGGGACGAACTCGCCTTCATCAAAAAGTTTCGTGGCGGACGCCTCAATAACCTCAAATACAAGGTCCAGCACCCCAAGGAAATTTTCCACAAATCACGCCACAGCTTCTCAACACCAAGCACACCTAACAACGGTACTGCTGAGGAAGGAGTACCACCTACGCCTGATTCCAAGAGCAAAAGCCGATCCAGATCTCGCTCCAACTCTGCTTTCGGGCCGGCGGCGGTCATGGCTGGTATTATCGCAGGTAGTGTTGCTGGCTGGTCTCCTTCAATTGGCGACGGAGAGAACGACTCGATCCGATTCAGCCGCAGTGCCAACAAGCAAGAACTCGAAATCCAACCAGGCGTTCAAGTCCATCCTGGCACCAATCCGACAGAGAACCTACTCGCTCCTCAGCTGAGCGAGTACCACGGCCCTCCTAGTCAAAACCTGGAAACGACACCTAGCTTTGTCGTTGGTCCTTTTGCAGACACGAAATTGGACATTATATCGCAATCCTGAAACTGATAAATCAGACCACCCTGTACTTTTCTTTCCTTATTGCATTAAGAACTTGATGCCTCTAGTGTTTGCTTCACTACCTTCTTTCCGCATTGGTTTATACGACAAAGATATTGTTATGCATTACTGGCGTTGGGAGTAGGCTTCGAACACTCAGTGTCTCGTCAGCATGTATTCCTTTCCTCTTGTACATTACATGCATACATACCCCTGAGACAAGGAGAAGAAAGGTTTTTTGTAATTGTACTTTTTTGGTCGGTTGAACAAACATTGGAGGGACGTGAGACTGTGGAGAGCGTCGGATAGTTTGTAGCAAAGTCGAATGGAAAATGCAAACGATGAGACGATTTTTCTTTGCCATGAGAGATAAGATGTAAGATGTGATATGATTTGATGTTGTACCCGATTTTCAGTCATGACTATTTTGTTCTTCTTTTCCATTTCTTTACTGAAGACTCTGCACTCTCCCAAGACAAACATCGAATACAATATGCAGAACCCCTGGCGCATACGTCTTCACGCACTCCACATGCTCGACTCGCACGCGCCGCCGCTGCAGCCCATCAAGTCTGTCGTTACTATTGCTGTTGCCATTATCGTTGTCATTACCACCAACACCACTACTATCATCATTCTCGCCCTCCCATTCATCCACCAAATCCTGGAAGCAGCGCTCCACTTCCACGGTCCTCTCCTCCAATTCTTTTACCCCTACATTTTCATGCTCATGAACCCACCCGGCTTGCTGCCGGTCGAGGATGCGCACTGCTGCATTCCAAGCGAGGCGCGACGAAGGCAGGAGACCGAGATTGACATGCCGGATTGGCGGGAGGAGAGCACGCAGGCGAGAGATGATGGGCAGCGCAGTGGCATTGTCCATTTGAAAGATTGAAAAATCCGGCATGCGTTTGGCATTGTCGTTTTCATTCTTATTGTTCTTGATGTTGTTTTTGTCGTTCGTACTGGAACGGGCAAAGTGAGATTCAAAGTTTGACCAGCCGTCCGGGGTGGTGGGCATGTCGGATGAGAGGTACACGCGGGTTGTCCAGCCGTTGAGGTGCGCGCCTCGACGTAGGCCCTCGACACTCCAGGGATTGAGCTTCCAGCAGAAGAGGCTGGTTGAGGGGATGCCGCCGAGGAAGTAGCTAAAGGAGAAGTGGCCGATGCCTGCGTAGAGTTCGATGGCTGTTGTGAGAGAGGAAGGAGAGGTTACGCTGGGGAGATGTAGCATGCGGGTTTTCTCGCGGATGTTGCCGCGGCTAAACATTGTGTATAGGGGGGCCCAGGTTTGTTGGATAAAGTTCTGGGTCGTGGTCACCCATAAAGTGGAAGAGAAGTCTTGTGTTGTTGAGGTGGATTGTGTTTGCGGGGTTGGGGGGTGAGGTTTTGGGGGCGCCGGACAATGTTGGATTGGGCTGGGTTGGTTGGGGAGAGATTGAGGGTGTTTGGGACGGGAGAGAGGATGGCGATGTGTGTGGTGTTGGTGATGGTGGCGAGGTCCTAGTAACTGAGAAGGCAGCTCCCTCTTTCCAGAAACCTACTCAATCTACAAACCCATGCTCCTTATTCCCCATAAAGCTTTCTTCTCACCAACCTGGGTCAAATTCACGTCCAATCACACGTTTGCATCCCCGATCTTCCAGTCCCTATTCGCCCACTGACGGCACACAGTGGGCCATCTCAATTGTACTTGGTGCCATATCGCTTCCTGTCGGTGCTATCACCCATCTGATTCCTGATGAGCTTATCCGAAAGATTACTCCCGCCTTTCTCAAGAGGGAGAGCACAAAAAGGGATAAATTTTCTAGTCATAAGTGGAGCTAGAGCATACTTAAGGATGGGGACAATGCCTTCGTTAAAAAATGATCTGCGGCGGAAGATTCAATGACATTAGATATTAGGCGAAGCTCACCATCAAATTAGCTTAGATAGTCCGCATCTACATCTCAAAATTAAGCACACCTAATAATGAAACTAACGTCTATCCCTTCGACACGGAACACCTGCTGTAGCGGGACAATATCATCGTGCAGGCTGCTGTAGACTTCATATCCTTATTCTAGAGTATGGAAATGAAAGAAGTGGCTTTAAAGGTTAATCTTCGATGTTAGGAAAAAATCAATTACCCTTGAGCTTTAACATACGTGTGCGTTGTCTCGTAACAGCGGATGTCCCATGTCGAAGGGATGCACGTTGCAGGAGAAATAATCTTAGATCTCGCATCAATTCTGCTATGAAACTAACGATAGGTGTGGTTGACAATGTTACAAATGGAGTAAATCATATGCGACAATAACAGATTGTCGCGTAGAGTATATCAATCTCTTAGCCTTACAGCTAGAGATCAATTGGTTTTTGGCTGTGACACAGATTAAGAGCCATCGTTATATGAAATGAATCAAGCTTTGAATTTCTATATTTTTACTATAAACATCTCTCAATAGAAGAAGATTAGAATTAAAGCACATCAGCAATTGATAATTGCTTTTAGAACAACCATTATATTGCGGATGTCTCAAGAAGAACACAGTAGACACAGTTTAGGTTTTGAGTAATGAAAATCAATAACCAGATTTGCCCTTGAATGACATTATCTGAAGGACGCGAGACCTAAGTTTAAACTAGAATAGTACATAAGCGTATCAAGCTCGTTTCAGTAAGCACTATTCATTACGCTTGAAGTCAGTTTGCGATTATCGTCATCAAAATTATTGGAAGTCGTCAATATACATAAGCAAAATCGGAAAGAAAATAGAAGAACGACAAATTGTGTCTAATCTCAGAGTATATAGATAACTTAAGTTGTCTATTTGCGGTAAAATAAAGTCCTATTCATTTTCGGTCTTCTCAACACTTTCTCACTTATTGCAAATGAGATGGTAATAACGAAGAATACATTGAAAAGTAGAAACGTAGAGGGTAGTAAGTATCCACGTATAACCTATACCGGCCCGGGGGCCAGTCGCACTGTTGAATCGACTAGAGGGCCGAAAAAACCACATCGCTACAAGCCAGGGACAGTGGCCCTTCGCGAGATCAGACGATACCAAAAGAGCACAGATCTTTTGATCAAAAAGCTTCCTTTTCAACGCCTCGTGCGTGAGATCGCCGGAAGTTGCAAGGCCGACGTGCGCTTCCAGAGCGTGGCTTTGGGAGCTCTTCAGGAGTCTGCTGAACAATACCTTGTCAGTCTTTTCGAAGATACAAACCTGTGTGCAATTCATGGTAAACGTGTCACTATCCGTCAGTCAACCATTCCTCTTCTTTATGCCACACTAACGCATTTCTAAGAACAAAAAGATATGCAGCTTGCTCGGCGGCTTCGGGGAGAGTGGGGCAGTAGTGAATCGCATCAACGTTTCGGAAAGCGCTCGCATCCGTCTGATCAAGATATATAGTGCTAAAGCAACCTTATTTTTGCTGCAGCAAAGAAGTTGTTCGCCAATACTGGTATAAAATCACATACGGTAGGATGTGAGCACCAAGTACTAACAGAGCCTACCATTCCTATACGATGATAATAGAGAAGTTCCTTCTCCCATTGTTCCCTCACAAGACCAATTTCTGCTTGGCAGATGAACGTTTGTAAACACTTAGACGAGTTTTCTGGAGAAGAACTCATTTAGATATAGAAGGATGTGCATCAAGATCAGCTAAGCAATCTGGCCTTACGTCTCCTTGAAACTAAAGCAGCAAGGAGTAAATACGGATCTTGGTGGCTGAGTTGTTTTGATGGCAAATACTACTTGCAGCAAAGGTCACTACAGATCGGCAAAGTAAAGAGGTACACTTTTGTAGCTTGACCCAAAAAACTGCAACGGCCTACAAATGTTTTTTAAGGAGTCTTGGCTACACTCAAATTGTTCTACGTCTTTATTCATGATCTCTCTTTTCAGGAGTTGATGAAAAAGACGATTTTTTATGCATTTGTTAAAGACTGAGTTTAGAAACATTTATTAAACCTCAATCTTAGTTCTTGCTTTCACCTTTACTTTAGTAAGATATCGTGCGTGTTTTAAGGCAAATCAGAAAATGAAATGTAGTATTGATCAAGGTTGATGCAATGTCTTGTTAAGGACTGGAAGTTATCTGCATTCTCACGGCTTAGATCGCTATTCAGGCCGCCCTGTTAGCTTTTCTATGCCGAGGCTGTTGCCTAACAAACAACTACGAAGTACTTCAGAACACCCTTAGAGTGCCGGACAAACTATATCACTATGCTCTCGTTCTCCATTTTCCACGATCCCCCAACACTCGGCCTCCCCCGTTCCCTCGCTGTGTCGACTAACGAAAATAATTACGTCTCTGACACACACAGCAGAGTAAAAACGCCATTCGAGATCCAACGTGGATTTATTGGCTACTGTAAATCTAGAATTTGCCTCGCTAGCAATGCGGTCTTCACAACCACCACCCGTAGGTGTCTTACCTAACACAACGGTCATCACTCCGTAGTCGGAAGACGGTGGCGAGAAAGCCCAGAAAGTCATCGAAAGACGTTTTTACAGTCTATCTATTCGACTCGGTGAAAACTGGGCTTAGGACAAAGACAATTCAGGGTACATCCTGTTTTGGAAAGATAGTTTCACCTCGACATATGATGCATTCATTTTTAGCGCAAAACATGCAGTTAAATCTGAATAGGTTAGCTGGGATACAATGCGCGAGCCTGCCACATTCAAGGATGTGACGCAGAAAACGCGCCGCAAGAACATGTCTACGGAAGATAAGCAACGTCAAATCCATTTAGCGGATGTGGCACCAATATATTTTTTGGTCAAACTTGGATGCAATCACTGGTTTGAGGAGGAATGCATAACGAATTGGACTCGCATAGATGAGAGCTGCCCGGTTTGCCGCAGGGATATTGTACGGTCTCACGTACCAAAGCACTAGCATATCATCAAAGAATTTTAGCCACAATACAAGATAACTAATTTATTATGAGATACCAAAGTCAGCAGTTCCGATAACCGGAACTTTCCTTGGTTGTGGTCTTGGAAGCGTCCAGGAGGTTTATCATGGCGCCTGCATGTTCTCCAAGACATGTGCACAAAATGTAGAATGACCTTGGCTGCCATACAAACGTGTGATCTTGAAGTACAGAGCAGCAGTTCATAGTTGTATGTGCAGGCAATTCATCGAGCAGGCTACCAGCTATCGATCGACGGGCACTGAGGGCTATGTGCTGATGCTCATGTGCGCGGGGCTCGGCGCCAACGAGCGGCCTTGAGCGCCCTGCGCCGCCTCGTCTCAGCATCTGCGCTGAGACCGTAACTTATCCGCCTTGTGGATTTATATTACAGGAGTGTACGGAGGACACATGAATAAGATGCTGCAGAATTCTGAAGATTGTCGTCATAGCCTCTTGTGACACAAGTCAACAGGGCGGCATGCGCAGCGATCTAATTGTAGGTTTACACGAATCTACCGCTATTGTCACTTCAGGAAAAGATCTCCAAGCTGGATCTCTGCAATATTGGACACGTCGTCGATCTTTTCCCTTAGACCGTTGGCCGTACCCTCACCGATTGACCCGTGTTTGTTCGCGAATTTACGACTCTGTTCATCATTCGGAGGTTTCCAGGTAGGTTTCAAGTACGAAACATAAATTCCCTGGTGTTCGAAGCTACTTTGACGTCAGGAGCGTTAATGCCAGGCGGTCCGTTGGACAGAAAAAAAGACGCGGAGAAGCCTCTTGCTATGACGGAGCGCTCTAACTACATCAAGCTGCTGACATAACGGCGATCACCAGATACAAACTCGACCTGTGGCGTTCTTCTCAAATATTCCGAAAAAGTTACATGTGGCGAAGGTGACTGCGCGTGTTAAACCCAGCAGACGGTAGTATGGTAAAGATGATAATGATGATTGATTGAAGCAACTATGAGATAGTTAGTCTATGGACGAGTATATGTATCATGAGGGAATAGGCGACGTTTCGAGTCACGTGATTGTCAACAGTGCGCTCTCGCAACGTGCTGCTGCCTGCTTGGCGCATCGAACTTATGCAGACAACTTGCAATCCAATTTCTTCCATGCTTCACCCAGTGTTTTTGTAGTCTATGAATTGAACTCCCTCATAATGCGACTCTGTATCTTTGGACGATTTGACCTCAATGGAAGCTCTCCAAATGGCAGCTTTGGCGGCAAGCTTACGACAACGATGCCAACCCAAAAACCACATATTGGCCTTCTTTGTATTTCTGCCGCGGATAGCGCCACTCCTGTACAATATCTGTCGTATGCAGGAGAGAATCTGCAATTCGCTCAAGGATTATGCACTTGGCTATCATGCAGAGAGCAAAATTTCCAGCAAATAACGACGTTTGAATTGAAGATATTCGATCCAAGCGTGGAAAATACGGCCAGAGACTTCATCAACAAGTTGTCTATTTCTCCTGCAAGTCAGTTGAAGTCATCACTAGATATTCCGACTGATATCGGACGTCGTGAATCTCTCGATGAATCATTACTAGACTTCGCAGCATCGCTGAAGTCAAAAGCTATGGCGCTCTTCCGGCAGAATGAAATGCACTGCAGTCTGGACTACTACAACTCTGCTCTCCAGGCACTGTCTGGCTGGGCACCCTCTCGCCAACCAAATTCGATTCCTTCCTGGAAAAGGCTCTACTTCGGGATTCTTGTTGGTCGTCTCCAGGTACTATTAGATCAAGATGACTGCATAAGAAGTGACCATGCGCAATCGCTTGACTATGCCCTCTGTTGGGCTTATGAGAAGGTTACTGTAGATGGCGCCTTGCAAAAACTGATTCCTGACACTGAAGTGGTTGAATTTCTTCAGACCTATGCAAGAGCCGAGGAGAAGTGGGGCAAGGATACACGCGCTTTTATTCTCCTGTCAGCCAGTCTTCGTTTTGGTGTCAAGAAGGAGCGCATCCAAGTTGAGCTAAAGAGGCTACGGCCTACTGTGACACACTCCGTTGCGGAGGCAATCTCGACCTTCCCGAAAGTTTTTCAAGGTTTATACGAAGCCAATGTTGACTCCTCAGATTTCTTAGAGACGTCCTCAGAGGGCGAGTGTTCTATATGTATATCATGTTTCAGCGTTGGGGAGCGGGTTGATCTTGTCAAGAAGTGTGGCCACCGGTATCATTCCGACTGTATTTGCGCTTGGGTAGCAACAGGTGGATGGGAGTGCCCACTTTGTAGGGGGCCGGTCAATTAGCTTCTCTGCCCTCTTGTAAAATCAATACAAGAAAAAGAACGCCGCCGTGAGCGCAAAAGTCCTGTTTTTAGCCATACTAACTTAGGTCGTGAGAATGCACAAGTAATAGTCGTATTGCGCACAATCCGATATTCTCGTTGAAAGCCAATTGCATGGCGGGACAGCGGTACGGACCAGAGCCTGATGTCCGTTGGGACGCAGATCCGAGCATGGCTTCCTATAACGTGTGCACACGACTGGAAGAACAGCTGCCAGCAGAGCTGGTAAAGTTGCGCTGTGTGTTAGGCAGACATCTTAGCACGCTACTAGGTAGGTACTGCTAGGTAAAACTCGCTTTAGACGTACGACTAGTCAAACACGTTTCGACGATCTTGCCGTTTGCGCGGAGGAACTGCCGGGATGCACACTCCCCACCTCAAGTTAACCTTGTAAGGCTGCAATCTTGATTTTCTCTGTCTTGACTTTCTCTCTAGCTTACCGAAAATTTCGCAGACGCACATTATCGCGAACAAGCAAGGGGTTGTTGGAGGTGAGGAGGTGGACAACACTAGTAGAACGAACGACAGCACAGTCGAGGTCGCGCTTTTCGGCGCCGAAAGCTGACGTGGTAGTAGAGTGGGAGCTGCAAAACAGATGCAAGCTGGACCTGTGGATCTAAGAGGTGTGATAAAGTACTCCGGGCACCCGAAAGAAAAAGTGTCCCGTAACACCGTGCGTCCCCATACCTAGGGATAGACGTTAGAATGTTCATAATTACCTTAACGGTCAAAAAAACGTGTTCAATTTTTTTTCAACCACAGTCGAGCTACAGCAGTTGGAATCAATTTTCAAAATTCAACATCGTTTCCAAATATTGTCAACACTTTAGTCATTTGGACGTGGCTGACCGGTTTGTAATATGTTCTTGTAGGGTTCAGATACGGAAGATAGTCAATACTATAAGAGCAAGATGAACTGATATGATTGATTTGACGGGATAATCAGAGAAGGGATAGGTTCACTTAACAAATATGTCAGAATTAGAGATCATTCAGTCATGAAATGCCTACTTTCAGAGATATGTAGAATACTGCCTAGGCTAGGAATAGATGAGTTTCCTCGGTGCATATCAGCAAGAAGAGAGACTCTTATATAGACTTCAATCGACTTTTTCAAGCCACAGATGCTAACTCAATTAAGGCAAGATTTGGGAATCGGCTATAAGTTGCAAATATCGGCGTAACATCCATCCCCTAAGCCAGAAAAAACTCCTGCACAGGAAAATAAGCGAAGTACCTTGACTTTGAGCAGTACTACTCTTCACAGGCATAGGATATTTCTAAAGCCTTCGTTGACAATATACCTAGGCTTCTTGCAAACACTTCTATCTGGTTCCCTGCAATAAATTACGGTCGCATGGTCGTCATTACGCCTGATGCACAGAGTGCCTCGTCCAGCACCAGAATTAACCGCCTTCGATTAAGGAACACAGTAATCACCAATCGTAACTTACATTTCTCATCCGGTAAGCTCCGCTTGTGGCTCTGCTGACCCTAAACAGTGAATTATTGTCATCCCACTGCAGACTGTGTCGCCCAAATATAAATTTCAAGCAGGTCATTTAAAGCATGCAAATGACATTCTATTGCTTCCCTAATACATCAGCGCCACTGGTACCCTCCAGAACTTCGGCTCCGGCTGCGGCTGCGGCTACAGCTGCAGCTGCAGCTGCTGAGTACGGCTCCTCTTTGCCCTTCAAAGTAGGCACTGACGGGCCCGCCTTTTGCGCATGGGCCTCGCTCTCGATTTCGCCTTCGACATTGCTATCTGCTTCTCGAGCAGACACCTTGCGCTTGGGACCACGCTTTCCCTTGCCTTTTTCCGCGGCAGCCTTGGCCTTCGCTACGCGTTCTGCACGAAACCTTTCCAGGTCCTCCCATCTCATTACCTTCACCTTCCCTATAACCAGCGACCGTGTCGACCGTCACACCTTCGCTTCTTTATTAATCTTATACAATAGTCGGTTGTGGTCCTGAAGAAGGCTTTCCTCGGCAAAGGATATTTTGGAGGCGCTTGCGAGCTTTTGCACACGCCTCTGCAGACGTTGTCTGTTTACCTCGTCAGATGCAGCTGCACATGCATCCTGCTTAATTTAGTCGGTTAGCCATGTAGAGACCTCTGCCGTTACAGGCGCTACGGGCGTTAGCGGAACCTCGTCCGTGGAGGACGTTGCTACCACATCAGCCCCAGAATTATCATGCTCTACGGGAGGCTTCGGCATATTACGAAGCACCCTCTCTGGGTTGAAGGGGAACAAGCCAGCAGCAGCCCATCCTGCTAGAATATTCCTTCTGGTTATAGCTCTGTCTCTGGCTGGCATATATTTCAGCCGCTCAACTTGATCGCGGTATGCTGCCTTCAAGGGTGCAAAAACGGAAATGTCACATGGCTGGAGCTTGTGAGAAGTGTGGGAGGGCAGTCGGCAGAGGATGATGTTGTTTACGAGGCACAACTCCAGGATCTCAAGCGTTTCGTGGCTCCCAAAGCCATTTGATATTAGTACTCGTGGTTTGCCGTTATCGATTCCTGTAGTCCAAGAATCAAATACACGCGTAAGCCACTCTAAGCTGATTTCAGAGTCATTATACCCGTTTTCGGAGAATCCGTAGTGCCAGCCAGGGGTGGGATGGGTGGTCCAGTTGCTTCGGTGGGTTGAAGCTGGCCAAATTAGTACAAGCGGGTGCAATGACCTACTGTCTGCATTGACGCACTCTATGGCGGTGACCATTGTCCGCTTAACACTAGCACCTCTTTGGCCTCGTATGTCGTCTCTACCTACAAGGACCTTGACTGAGCCTAGCATGCTTAACATGACACCTGTCTCGTCCGTGTTGTATACATTCTCTGGCAGGATAGCCGGGTCCTGTAGCACCTCGCTTATTACCTTGAACCACTCCGTGACCTTGTCATAAATGTGTATCTCATAGCGTTTCCAGTCTATCGGTTCTTACCAGGAGCCTTCTTCGGTCGACTCGCAGGGGATCGGTGTCGGGCGATGCTGAAGGCTAGCGTTGGTGTATACTTAATGCGGACATGTTGTCCAAAACTAGACATTAGTAACAAAAATGCGACAAGGGCTTTCTCCTCTTCTACACTAAGGTACTGCTAGCGCTAGGCCACCTCTTCTTTCGACGGCCGCCCATGATAACGATTGTATAGCGTGGTGAGGGTAACACCGCTAGAATCGGCTCGCGCAGCCCATGTTCTGCTGTCATTGGGAGGAGCCTCTACAAGAACCTTGCTGGCTAGGTCCATCTCGACGATCGTGGTGGTACCATTCGACACGAGCGACCTCTGGTGACACAGCACCATCCACGCTAGGGCCAAAAACAGCCCTCTGTTTATAGATGCTTTTAGAAGGGCGCCACACTCAGTGCTACTTCTAGACTAGCGTAACTTACAGTACATGAGCGGATGTTCTGGCACTAGCTCACTTAAGCGCTGAATTCATCGTCCTTTGGCGCGCCCAGGCACTTGTGTCGCGGATCAATTCGGATATCGCCATCACAAGATGTTAGCATCTCTAAAGCTTTGAGGTCTCTTCTTGCATCTCTAGCTACAGTATAGAACCTCCGAGCTGTCACAGCCTTGATGTAGTCATATCTTAACAGGGGTGTAAAGCTATCGCGATTTGGAATCGCGCTGTAAAAAACGATGAACAGCACGAGACTGGCGCGTATTTTTTTGGTTCCACAAGAGGCTTCTATAGAAGGTAAATTGATTGATGAATTTTCTTTGACATTAACTTAGTAGACCGTGTGGTTGATGTGTCAAAGACCTAAATATCAAAAAAATTCCTGCTAATAGGGTTTTCCTGGGGGTAGGGGGGGATATGATGGGTCTAGCTTAATATCTAGTGTAGAGATTTGCACAAATACCTGATGTAACAAAAGATTAATTTACTCAGCTTTGAAGCACAAATGTTCGAAGTAAAATCGCTACAGTCGCTAGCGATTGCAGCTTCACCCTTGCAGGCAGCAACATCAAATCGGGCTGAGCTCGCAGCGAAGATCTAGCCCACTTTTTGCCGTCGGCTGAACAATACAATAATTAACTTGGCAGTTCATGTCCAGTTCTAAGCCATATAGGAAAGATGAGGCTGTGTAGAGCGGTGTTGTAGCTGGTGTGATTGGGTGATGGGGTGAAGCTGCAATCGCTAGCGACTGTAATGAATTTTCATTTACAGTTAACAATTCACGGAACGTTAATCAGAGACAAATCCCGGATTCTTCTTATCCTCTTCAAAAGGCTTGTCATATGACTCGCTGTATTGTCCGTACAATTTATCATGCTTTTGGAATAGCCACCAAAACAACAAAGTTGTAGTAATCATTGCAACTGCAAGACAAGCATACAGCGTTCTTACGTATGGATCCTGCGCCAATGGAGTAAGCCCCATTGCACATGCTGAGCCCATCCCAGCTATCAGTAAACTGATAGCCTGGACAATTGCTTCCATACTTTTGGGAGAGAAGTGGTAGGCGTATTCCAAAGCAGTGACATAAGCAAAGAGCTCTCCAATCGCAATAAGAATATACACAGGGGCTTGTATCCAAACACTTACTTTATGTAGTTCTCTGCCCAGCATGGTGTCCAGTTCGGGACATTGTTCTGGAAACATGTAGCAAGGTTCTGTAGAATAGATGATCTGCTGAACTATCGTGGCGTACAGCATTGCAAGCGACATGAACACAAAACCTGTGGTAATCCTCGCGATGGGTTTGAATGGAATCTTGCGCCTTTCAAGAAAAGGATACAAGACTTCTTGAATAAATGGTCCAAGAACAATGCAAGCGATGGAGTTGATTATGGCAACCATGTCGTTGGGAATCCAGCCTGAACTCATCTGACCTGCTTGAGAAACAAGATTATTCTGCATTTGATCAAAGCAGATATAAAAAACAACAAATGGTAGCCTATTTGTGGTTAGTTATGAATTGCATGAAAATTACATTGGTAGGTACACCTACAGTACTTGACATACTTTCAAGCCTCGACATAACTCATCGACCGTCTCTGCAGTCCAAGTCACACTTTTCCGATGATGATCAGATTGGTAATTGGGATATGCGTGGGACATACGAAAGCCCTCTTGTGCAGCGCAAGTCATAATTTTGTAGGCAGTTGGCAAAGCATTTTCGTGATGCACAACTTTGTCTGCAGGCTAAATAAGCAAATTACAAAAGATGCTAAAGTCATGTACTTACTGTACTGATTACCGCCTAGGAACAGGACAAATGAAGCCATTATAATTGAAACTAGGCCTGTCGCATAGGCGTAGCCAAAAGAGTACTTTTTTTCTAGCAAGGTCGTAGCGAACGTAGACAACGACCCAAGGTTTCCTGCCCTGTGCGGAAGTTGTCAGAACAGTCTCTGATGTTGAAGAATTTCTTTCTACTACTAACCAGAAGTACAAATTCCAGATGTATTGTAGCGTAAGCAAGCGATCTGCGATCACTACCTCACCGTTTTCAAGTTTGCGATGCGTGGCTTCACTTGCCGTTGCTGTGTATTGATCCGCTAAAACGACGTGACGTTAACAGACAATTCCTGATTTCTTTTCAAAGGTCGGGATAAACGCACCCAAGAACGGCACTACAACTGCACGAAACCCTCCTCCGCCTAGCCCTATCAAAACCATAGCAATGGCGAGTCCGGGTAATCCGAGGCCTTGTTCTAGGCTTGCGGGAAACGAAGTCGCTGTTACCACTGTGCATCCAAGTATGTACAGTCTATTTATGTCAGTGATTTGGAAGCCACCCGTCATGACCTGGATCAGAAAACTAACACGAGACAGAGGCACAGCGTCCTAAAGCGGCCTAGAAAACGATCGGAGATAACTCCAAAGAACAGAGGTGTCACGTAGTAGAATACGTAGAAAGCACAGTACATTCTAGTCGCCTTCGCCTGCCCTAACGCCAGCGCGCCAGGAGGGTTTTGCGAATGTTGTGGATGCTCCATGTAGTTCTCTATCAGCGATTAATCAGCACCAAGAGAACCATATCGATGATCAAGGACAGCAATTGTAGTTATACTGATTGACCGGAAAAACAAATACGTACGCCAAGGGGCAGTAATGCCCCAGAATGTGAATCGCTCCCAAAATCCGATGAGAATCACCGCCCATAGACGCCGCGGTAGCTTATCTACGACACGACGCAACTCAGATTTTGAAGATGTGGAGCTTGCGGGCGAGCAGGTAGTCGCATCGCTTCATGCTTATTAGTGATGTCTTTCATATAAATGGAGAAAGACTTACTCGTCTTCCAGACCTGAAACGACATTCTTGGTTTGAATCTTAAGTGGGTTTTCCATTGTTGACAAAAAAAATGCGAAGACTGAAAGTAGTAGGATCTTCGAACAAAATAAACAAAAACCAGCGGTAGGTGCCTAGAGCAAGAGACAGCCTGCGTAACTTATGTTGGGTTGCACTTTACAGAATTTAAATTGACAAATAAAGTCTAGAAACAGATTCGTGGGAAAGACAACACACGGCAAACCTATCTTCGTTTTGAAATAAGAAATATAGAGACCACTGTTGTGATGTAATTCATGTTTGGATCAGGCACTTGAACATTATCAATTGAAATGACAGCTTGGCATGTCGTGCTCGCTAACAGAATTTCAATATTTTCGTCATGCAGTTGGATCACTGAGAGTCAAAAAGATCAGTCATTTTAAGGTTTTTCTTGTAGTATTCAATCATATGTGCTGAGCAAAAGTAGTGTAAAATTGATCTGCTCCAGACCAAGTACTTAGCGAACTACTTATGAGCGGCTTGAAAGTTGCGCTTGCATCCTGAGGACTCTTTTGGATGACAGAGCTTCATAAGAACTGCTTTCAAGGCGCAAAGCAAGCGAATTCACAGTTTAATAACTGCTCTGCAGGAATCGTCACTAACGGTATCCGCACTCTGCATATGTCAATCTACTGAATAATGTCGATGAAAGTCATTCTTGCGTGTCTTTATTATTGTGAAACTAGAGATGAAGCCAGCTAGGTATTTATCCATTATTTCCCGAGCCGGTCTCTGATGAGAAACACGATCTTTTCAAGACTTTTAATTAACGCTAACATAGCAAGTTTGATTGTAAAGCTAGATATTTGAGGGAATTTAGTGCGTTGTTTAACACTTGTACGTTCATATCTGCTACAGTTGTTGCACGGGTGCTGCAGGGCCGACAGAATTCGGTAATTTAGAAAGAGAAACAGGCAAAACAGCATAGAGGCTGTTTTGGCATTCAATCTTCGTCTGTAAAGAATACCTTTAAACATTCTACATGTAAATTAATTGGAATATCAGGTACTGCTTATTTGATCAGCAGCAATTACACACCAACTAAAGTAAAGAAACCTAGGTAGCAGGGAAAATAGGAAAGCTAGCTATTGTACGATAACTCATTGAATGAGCATCAGGATTAATACTCATTAAGACTATCGAAAACTCGTCATGACCTTATACACACTTGTTTGTTACATTGAAAATAGCTGAAAATTTTGGACCGCTCTAGCTTCTTATTGTACTTACTTGATATTTCAATATGCCTGTAAAGTTGATGTTGCCTTATTCTGCAAGGAACGTAGTATCGAAAGCTAAGAGCAAATATGTTTGTTCTGTCGTTTTCGCATGATATCGCTACTTCAATCTTTTTTCAAAGGACAAATCAACTGAATGAAGCTCTAGAATTGTTTACATGTTGGAGAAGATAGGCCAACTCTTGGCGAAGATGGAGATGATTATATGTGTGTTCTCGCGTGCAATTCCTGCGAGTTGGACTGCGGAAATGTTGACGCGTTTTGTAGGTTTTGACGGTGCTATGTTTTCGCCTTTGTTTCAACTGAGAAAAACAGGCCGCGCACATCTGCGGCTTGAATCTAGCATATCCGCCAGTATCCTTATGGTGTCGATCAATGGGACCTGTAATTTGTCGTTCAATTCTCCTTGAGCGCACCGCGTTACCACCGCTTCGCAATTGCCAAGCAGTTTTAAGAAAGAGCGAGAGGATGTTTTTTTGGGCAACAAATCTCCTCTTGTCCTTGAGAAGGCTAGTCACAACATTGAAAACCCGAGATGCACAAACAAAAGCTCGTCTAGTCATCCAGAAGCTCGCTGGCTGAACGCGCCTAGGTGTGAGCACGCAAGCATTGCGCGTTCTTTTATATGTAAAACCCCTGACAATCGTCTGACATCAGATCGTGAGGCAAATCCTGTGTCTTGTTCTAATTCGACTAACAAATACGATTCCTCTCGTCTTGGAGCAGACCGTCGCTTGTCTTGTGTTAAGATCTTACAACATGAGTATTGGTTTCAAATATAGCTCAGTAGCCTTGGTAGACTTGTCTTCTCATCAAGGCTCTGCTGCAACCGCCGAATAGAGGATTTTGTGGTTGGCAAAGCAATGATATTGATTTAGCAGGTGAAAAAGTCTTTGACTGCAGCTTTTATTAGTAACACTTAAGATACTCGCATATATGCTGAGTGCACTGAGTCGTGTAATAAATGCTATGTAATTTTGCTCGCCTCCATAACGCAAATACATCAGGGCTTACTTGCAGATAAAAGTACAGAGAAATGATTTGCATTCTCAAGACCTTTTTCATTATTTTTCTGGCTAGAACTGAATGAGAGACTTTAACAGCAGTGATTTGAAAATTGATACCCTAATTTAATCATGCTCAACTAACAGATCAGCAAACATTTCGTGCTCCGTTGCAGTTACAGAAAATGTGCTAGCTGAGCTCCGATGTCATTGTTAGAAAATGGAAGTTACTATTGCAGAGCCTTGCTCTGTTTTTCCCGCCCTATTATTATCGCATGGTCACGGATACGATCGAAGCCATCGTTAAATCCGTGCAAGAAGCCGCACGAGATGGCCTTGTTCGAAATTCCTCACAAATATTTGTCTTTAGCCTTTCAGTAGGAAGCCATTCAAATTTGGCTATCTTCTGACAATGCTAACAGAATGACGATACTTTACAAATTGCGTTAGAGCCATCCGTTTAGAGTCTAGGCCTTTTGATAGTCTAGTGATTTCAATAGTCCAGAAGATTTTTTCGTACGGCGTGGAAAATCATGGACTCTCTTGATAGGTATTGCATTATCATGCATAAAACTGGTGCGTGTTAAGATCCTAAATTTATTTCTAGTAAAGAAAGTTAGATGGGGCTGGGCGAGTGCATGGCAAGCTCTGGCCAAGGCCGGTTCGCAGAAATGAAATAAACAGAATAACAAAATCGGGTGAGAAGGCAAACTTACTATGTGCTTGGTCTAGAAAATTACTAGAGAATTGTGCAACAGATCTGTCTAACGGTAAGGATGAAATTAGCCTGTTGAAGATGCTGCTACATTGCCTCTGATTCAGCGAAAATGAGCCTGCCAAGACAATAATCAGCGTTCACAGAATTACGGCGCAGTTTTCTATTAGCCATCATGCATCCGCGCGGCGCAGGCACGGCTTCCTTGATTGCCATCCAGCCATGTTAGATCAGATTATAGCTCCCCGCTCGATTCCACGCGCGGAGCATGACTTTATAGACACAGTGGACATTTGGTTCCGCCGTGTACAGAGAGTAAGTTCCTATTAGAGTGTCTTTTAAATATTGGGGTGAGATGTGATAATTCTTTTTATAGAGAAAGAAAGCAATAACACTATTTCTTCCGGGCAGCTGCAACTTCGGCCATTGATATTGTGTCGCCAATGTTGGCGTAGATCAGTACACAATTTCTTGACCAGTGCCTAGCCTGAGCAACGCCTCTCTTCAGCGAGAAGACGTAATATCATTGTGGATCCTACGACGACGTCTAGGGTGCGCTTCGTATTTTCGGCTCCGAGAAACGCTAACCAAATGTTTGATTGCACTTGCACTGGCTCGGCGTCGTTCTTCTCCGTCAACTTTGATGAACCTCCGTTCGGTCTAAAAGCACCGGAGATTACTGTCCCGCTAGCAAGGGCCTGCGTACGCAGGAACGAAGATTTGCAGCCCGCGTCGCATTCGTCGCTACGATAAGCGCCGAATATGCAAAACTCCCGTCTACGCGCGTGCTACCCCCAGCTTTTCGCGTGGCGTCACACCAGCGCGGCACAGTGCATGCACTTCTCATCATCTGATTCGCCCTATCAACAGTACCTGCCATGACTTGAAGCCACCACAACAACTATATCGAGCCACCTGATTACAGGATGATGTAACAAAATTTCACAATCAGTTAAATCCTAATTGTCTACTACTAATCGCTGTTATAATGGCCTCATAGAACATAAATTTTGAATGAAATACTTTGACATTAAAGTGAACATCTTTATTCTGAGTTGAACCCTTGATCAAGTACTCCACTCACGTTGTGACGCGTCGCGATTTTGGGTGAGTTGGTAAAACTGAAGCTAAGAACGCATATTTGACATGTCTCGTTAAATCTGATTAGCTCCTCGCTTACCGCTGCCGTCACTCATGCCGACGCAACCAGCCCGTTGAAAGCCTGCGTCCGACACTACATCGAAATTCACGACTGGGAAGAAACACGTTGGGGAACACGTTGGGGAACGCTTGAACGGGGAGTCTGTCATTCACGCTACTTTTCTTCTCTTGCCACCACCTTATGTTTACACTCGGTGAGTAACGTTTTGCTTGGGAGCCTATTACATTCAGACCGCGAATACTAACGGCTCATAAGATCGAGAGAAGGATTCGTGTCTGAAAAGCAGCGATGGTGGTCACGATTCGGAGTGGCACAGTTTCGTGCCGGCGAACTGTTCGCTGTCGATTGAAGTCGCTGATTGTCGGGCCGACCGCTTCGCCGAACAAGAGAAACAACCAGTTCGTGAACGCCGCACACGTAGCAGTGCTCACTAATAGGGCTTGACTAGGCGTTGGTTGCATCACTCCCGAGCGGCCCTTAGTCATTCGCGACGCGTTGATCCTTTAGTCCAAAGTAGTTTTCCCACGCCGCAAAAGAATACGAGTGCGGGCGGTTTGATCATGCCACTAGATCTCTTTTTAAGTTATGCTCCAGTATGCATCCCGTCGGCTTCTCCTGATAGAAAGAACGCAGAAATCACGAACTAGTTTTCATAGCATGTAAGCGCCGTTGTAAGTCATCTCACTGTGCACAGTGAGTGATTTGTCTGCAGTAAGTGGTCTGCCCACGGTGGGTAGCTTGCTCATAGTGAGTTGTTTGCTCACAGTTAGTGGCTTGTCTTCCTGTTACGAACACCTGTTTGGAACATCTAGACGCCTTGGTCTTACATGCGCTACAACGCAAACGACTTTCATGATCCGCAACGAGAAGTGCCGAAGCTCTCCCAGCTGCTTGAAACCCAGATGCCCCCACCCACCCTGTTGTTTTGCCGTGTGTCATTCCAATCTCGACCTCCTTCCGCCATAATCCAGCAGGATTCTCAAGGTTCTTTCTTGTGGACTCACAAATCTGTCTCGCAGCGGTCTTAGATAGTTCGATGCGGAGTACGAGACTGAGAGTGTAATCAACTCGCTGGTTGAAGTGGACGACGAATGCTACTGGCCGCATAGCCATGAGAATGTGAGCGAAAACATGTGCAAAAGAAGAGCCTACCGAACTCCCCACTATACCACGCCACAACGTCCTAGACGCGAAGCTGCAGAGCGAGACTGATCGCTGTCCCACTAAACATACATACCATTCTGCTGGAATGAGGCACAGCAGCTTTGCCGCGATAGAGCAGGGGAACTTAATGACGAATGTTGGTTGATCCCTGCTGAAATATTACATTGCAGCGGTTTTCGCCTCAGCGGTGTTCGGATCCAAGTACGCTGAAGAAGCTTGAGCGGCAGATTATCTGTTAGTCTGAGTATAAGTGGGTGGTCCTGGCCAGAAAGATTTATCAGGTGTTGCGCACATGGTCAGGCGAATGGTCCGAAGCAAGTCAGTGCAAATGCAATTAATCGGATCGCAAGCCGATTCTCATACAGGCGCTCTCAGCAATATGAATAGTCCAGTCGTCAGAAAGCGGGTGAACAACAACAAGGCCCAGCGAAAATATAGGGAAAAGCAGAGGCGCGGGTATGTGGCAGCAAGCAATGGTCAGCGTGGTCGGCCCAGAGCGCCCGGAAGGTATTTGCGAGGCGGTACGTTGCGAGCGACTCCAGTAGATGAGTGAGACTATATCTGACCAGACCAAGAATCTCAATCAGCTCTGGAGCAATCTTGTGAAGAACTTTTTACAAGCCCTAGAAATACTGCTGCAGATATAATTACAGGTGTTGAGCGTTCAGTTTCGGATGTTCAAATACAGGTAGAGGAACACGCTCCAGTCCTACAAGAGCACTTGCCCGACCCTCTTCAAAAAGAGCAAGACCCTAGCTTCGATGCACTATTCCGTATACACAATGAACGGCCCATCTCAGTGCCGGAAGGTGACCTAGTCCAAGACCACGCCAGCCTAGGAGAGAGATTTAGTCCTCGCAACGAAGAGATGCTTCACCCACATAACGTATTTAGTTCTGAAACAGGAGAGCAGCGACAGCAGGAGACACTCAGCCTACACAATCCATTAGACACCAGCTTTACCGATCAGTCCTCGATACAAGCAGGACTCTGGGATCAGCCAGCAGTCGTCCCCAGCTACGATACATGTTGCTCAGCAGTAGGACCTTCGGAAGCCCAACACACTAAGTCTTGCGAGCCCGGTGCTCATGCCGCATCGACAGGACAGGATACTGCACACTATTTTGGTCTTCCGACACCGCCACACTCGTTTCCTGGAGCCAGCGGTCAGCCTATACAGTATGCGCATTGCTGGCCAAACTTACTCGAGTCGATGTCGGGATACCACGACAGAGCCATGATACCTAGCGGTCCAGTGAGACCATCAGGTGGCTTCGAAATGGTCATGATCTGCGTTCCAGTCATGTGCCAGCCTCAAGTCTGCTATGCACCTGTAGTCCCGCAGCAAATGTCAAGCTTTTTCCCGTCGAGCTCCTTTCCATCGGGCACATTTTCACCGACATCTTTGCCTAGGCCATGGCACTCGGCAACAAGTTCGTTGTTCCTGTCACCCAGTATGTAGATCATGAGATTTTTACAGTTATACATAGATGCGAGGTTACAGCCATGTATGTGCATTTGAATTTGCAGCATGGAGCTACACTCGACACTTGCATCAGCCTCCACAAGTGATAACACAATACAATGTAGTTCTGGTCGCTGTAGAAATGGAATCTATTGGATGTCCTGAATTAGCTGAGCGCCGCAATATGGCTTGGCACCGCCGTACCCTAAGCTACTTCAGCGTCAGTTGTGTCGATCTTTGCTCTCTAGAGAGGTGTACTTTCCACGATTGAATATGACATTTTGCCACACGGCACATAGACGCCGATCTTAACGCTTTGAAACTTCGACTCGTGACTTGACAATTTTTCTTACAGGATAAGAGAGATAATATGGAACAGGTCCTCCTGCTAAGAAGAAATTATTGAATGCAAGCAAAATTGGATTTTAAAGGATTTTAACTTATTCTAAATGCAAGAATTCCAGAATTCTAATAATTTATTATTATTTAAATGAAGATGTTATTGGTTTGTTATTCTAACTAGTTCTAAGATTTCTTAAAGTTGTGTCAAGACACCTCTACCTCTGAATCCTGCAATACACGTTACCCTCGTCGAATTCTGTTGTTTCGCTCGTCTTCGGTCCTACTTTGAAGCTAATACTCTTCTGGACGCACTCATTCAAATTGCAAAACGGTTGACAGATTTCCATTCCTTTTTTCGGTAGTACTTATTACAGTTGTGGGGGAACAATCAGAAGAAACCCGTTGTCTTCTTAGAAGTGTACAGCTTGGAAACTGCATAGGCGCTCGGTACTCATGTGCTCGCACACACGAAGCAGTGCGAGTGGCTCATAACAGAGACCAGTGACTCTAAACTCGCGGCCTAGCGACAAAAGCGTAATACTACTGTAGGATGTGATTCATTAATACATACGTGCTGCTTCTTTTTTCTGTTCTGATGCATTACCACTTTGAAGATAAATTCAGAGTAGGTTTGCAGATCTAGATAAAGTAGGTGATATTGGGTACTGCCACTTGTCAACCCACAAGGCACAATCTAGCACAAATCTAATTGTGAATATGCACTGCTCGATCTCTTCGACAGCTGAACTCGGCTGATGGCCAGTGTTCCTTTGGTATGAATTCGTGACTGGTTGAGCATCTTCTAATTCTTGGTCGCAATCATCATCATCGTCTCCTGAATAAGGGTATTGATCTAGCATTTCATTATCGGGTAAAACAGACCACAATTTGTCTTCGAATAAACATAGGCTGCAGTTACGGAGTAGATCGTCTGTAATTTGTTAGGCTAGCTTAGTCTCGTACCCTCAATTTGAAAACTCACTGTCATTCGCAAATTGCAAGGATTCAAGAAGCTGCACTTCAAGAAACTCTAACGACTTGTAGAGTGATGATGTTTTTGGAATGATCCTTGTCTGTTCTTTTGTTATATACCATTGATCCTGCGCTCGCTTGAACTGGGTCCTCTGGTGAACACAACTATCTCGCCCGAGTTTCTCAAATAGTGCCGTTGATACAACAAACGGTCGGTGTTTATTCTCGCACTTCATTTTCTTCAATTTTACTCTGAAGTTAGAATTGTTTTTCAGGAAGCATGAGCTACTATTTCCATTTATCAGAGTACTTACTTTTGCTTTTATGTGCACAAACTTTTTCTCCTAGATTGATATGCTGTCAGCTTGGAGATTATAGAATTTCAGCGAGATACTCCACGTGTGTAACATTTCGTTCAAGGGTAAACATACTTGAAGTTGAATAGAATCTACTGCTTTCTTCCGTACCATTATTCGTAACAACTTTGTCAGCGGAGTGAAGAATCCCTTAGCATCATTGAGAAAACTTAAGGCGTGATTGGAGAAAGATTGCTTTGATAGTATACACATAAAGGATTGGAAATGTAATGGCTAATATCTTACACAAGCTAGATTGTCATCAACAGCAAGCAAGTGAAAAGTGTCCGTGGTGGTCGCTATGAAGGCGCCACACGCTAATTAGTTACAGTATAAGGTAGCCAACTACTTCGCACGCACTTTCCTCCTACACATTGTAGATAGTATGCACGTAGTTACACAACAATATGTTCTGCATTTTCTCTAATGCAATACTGCACTCTCATTTACTTGTCTCATTGAAAAGTAATAAGAGCAAAAGAACTTAAACGCAATAATTTTTTTAAAAACTATTAACTTTTGATACGTTTAGCGAAGACATCAACATGCAAGTGTTTTGTTTGTATTCCATATATGCATCTTTCAATAAGTGATCGACCTAAGCGATTGAAGTCGGCACATGTGAGATGTCTGAATGATATAATAGTACTTATGTTAGGACACAGCTTCATCCCACTGCGCCATATTTTCCAAAATCTTACTGTGATATACACATGCACAATTGGCTCCAGATTCTTTACATGCTGCAGAATTCCCAACTCGCAAGGCCCTTGCCTGACTAGGCGAACAATATCCCCACAAAGCCATGATTCTAGATATTGACACTCGCGGCCCGGTTGCTGGTTGTCGGGCAAAGGCGTTTATACTGAGAAGATGATAATTCAAAGCTACGTCTGCGCGAGTGGCGTTGAGTGAAATAGTTTGGGAGTGCAAAAACTAGAAGCCGATTGTGCAAGCGAGTGTATCAACTGATACTTCATCAGATCAAAAGGGTAAAAATCTTCGGTGTAGATATCCTACTAGATTGTGGGTCTGAGGCTCTGCTTCGCACGATACGTCGATCCTAACTGCTTAGGTCACGCTTACATGTTAATCGTTGAATTAAGAAATATTTTCGTATGCTTTATTAAGTCAGGCGAATGAACTACTAAGGTTACTATTAAAATTGATATTTAGCATTACATCCGTAGTCATAATGTGCACGCTGTTATTTCAAGGAGAAATTAATATTCAAGGAAACATAGACGGCACATGGAGCTGGTCTAAGAAGACTCAAATTATCTATTGTGTGAACCACTGCTCTTTAAAAAGTATTGAAAAGAGCAGTTGTTACATATTGGACCAATTCAGAGAGAGATGTTTCTAGCTCAATGCTAAGCTACGTAAAATAAAGTGGCAGACAAGTTGTAACGTAATTGAAAATCAAATAGAGGTTTGAAAAAACACATGTAAAATTACAAGTGGCGATAATGAAACGTTGAACTATTAGGATAAAGAAACTACTAAACAGTCTCAATCATTAGGTGCATCTACATTTTACATTCCTACAAAAACGCTGTATGAAAATCGGCTAACTTGCAATGCGAATAATTTGGGGCTAACTCATGGACGCGATTAGAAAGCCTCACAAATGTATTTAAATCTTAACTCCTGTGCTGAATTGTGTCAAAAAAACTATATCCGAGAAATTGGCAATGAAGTAAATCTTAGTTGTATGTACCAAGGACTTAAACACTCAGTCAATTATTGACCAAGAACCTTGGACATTCGTTATTTCGGTCATGCCAAGTGCATTCCAGACGGCAAGAGTTAGATCTACACTGTGGCCAATACAGCCTTCGCACAAGTCCATGATAGTTGCCTTGACAGACTTGCCATTATAGTTAATTTTAATTTCTTTTCCACACCAAGGATTGGTAGAAGTTCCAGTCATCAGATCGTGTGTAGATTCACCCCAAGCTGTTCGTGCGAGAGCAACAACAAAGTCAGAGTCCGCAAGTATTTTACCGCATGCGCCATGGGCACTTAATGTGTAGTAAACCGTGATATTACCAGTAAATTGATCGCTTGATTGTTCTGGTATACTACTCGGCAACAAAGAACTTCTGGGACTGTTTGCAGTCTCTGAACGAACTGAGGCGATAAAGACTGGGGATATTGGAGTAGCAACAGCAATAGGAGAGTGCCCAATTGATGTCTCTGAGACACTAGATGTAAGATGCATAGGAGAAGACTTTGGTTCCACAGACACAACGTCTACTAGAATAGAAAAATTAGTAGCATTTGCTGTGTACAGATAACCAGTGCCGGTAATTTTTTGGAACTTCTTGTCAAGAGCGAGAGGAGTATAGTTATTTGGCCTGGGTATAGATTCACAGTCATGATATCTTGGATACACTTTGGCCGTTTCTACCAATATCTTAGTGCAATTTGAAGAAGTGCTATTCTCCATAGGTACAGCGATAGTACTGAAGGTAAATAGAATTTGTACAAATACCCACAATGTCTTCATATTAGTGTCAGGCCAGGTACACGAAGAGTAAGAATTCGTGCAAAGCACATCAAAAACAGTCGACTAAGAAAGTGGACTTATAGCTGTCTAAATGGCAATTTACCAGGTATTTTCAAGTGAATCTCGCTACTGTTACGTTGTCTTAGGCGGAGAAATAGAGTGCGCGTTACATATGTTCACACAATAATAGATCTTAGAAATCAAATATTAGCCAACACCCTTATGCTGTTACGTGTGTGCGAGCACGCAAGTGCCAAGCTCCTTTTTGGTCTCTTAAACCAACAATTTTAATAAAACACCAATTTCCTCCTAATTTCTCCTATAGTTCATTAACTAGAATTGATTTTGGAAATTTTTGACCGTCAACAGACAAAAATTGCAGCTGTGATACTAAACGTTGTAATTGGAGATAGCAGGTGTTGTCTAACACGGCTGACATGACTGACTCGTGTGATTCCTTATCGCACAAATGGTTTTGTAAAATTCAATATTCTAAAGACTTAATAATTAAAATGGTACGAAGAAATTATCTTCTTGAAGCATTTGCAATTAAGACAGACGTAGCAAATAAAACATTTCATATCATTCATCAGATAGTAAATATCTATGTCCAGTTGGATCCAGACACAACCAAATTAACTGCTAGTAATATAAGGGTATCCAGAGACCAGGTGAAAGATTACCTAAACATACAACTTCATGTCATAATTGACAACTAGTTTCAGTTCTCTTCAAGTGTTAGGACTATTCATAATCATCTAAGTCTCCTTCTATAACCAGACTCACCCACAGTTGTTGCAAAAGTAAGTGCCCATTCTCTTTAATTATAGATCTAATGAAGATTGATAGTCCCTTGCTTCTATAATATGTGCAGAGCAAGATCAGCACCCTGAAGCATTGACGTCGGAGAAAGGTGCTAATGGCAATTCTTGTCTCACCAAGCCATTGCCGATGCATGTGATAGAGATAAAAGAGCCGTCAAGATGAACCACAGTTTTAGCAACTAAACATGTAGGCCATTGGCTAGCTACTTTATTGACATGCAAGAGACGAAACAAGGATCTTTCGAAACCATGAGATGATTTAACTAACTACCTGGCTCGGCCAGCTCAATGATCCTATTACTTCAACAATAATGGGTTTAAATTGCTTATGCAGTAAAGCATGAAAACTATTTCTAATTTGAAAATTTTACGATATGAACTTTCTGAACGCTGATCATCAAAACGATCCTCATGGCCTAGTTTTAGAGTATGACTGTAGTTTAAATGCTGAATACATTTGGATTCACATTATAAGAGTTCATTTGCCAACATCGTGTGTAATGAAAGGCAATTATGCGATTTGTACTTTGCAAGATAACATGTTTTGGTGCCATCCCAGAGATCAACTTCAGGCACTCCTGTAGGACTTTACAGAACTGTTCCTACTAATTTCTGCCAATCTACAAGTAGTCAAATCAATGTGTTTCTAATGGTAAATGTCTTACATCATTATCAACGGATTCCAAATAAGCTTGTGCGAGGGAACAATCGAAGGAGAAACTTGTTGTATTATTAAGGCTGTAGAAATATAAGACTATGTAGATGCTGGGTACTTACGTGCTCAAACACATGATAGTAAACCAGTTTTGGCCGGTAGATGGCTATCTCATAAGTATGGAGAATTTGGTGATTCAAAGTATCGAGGCTTTAGATTGAGACGGATAAGGATTCACCGAAATTAATCTTACACTTTCATCATGATTTCGCACATGTTGCAATGACTCACTTGGAACTGAAGAAGTTGTTTACTTCATTAAGAATCTATAAACAATTGTGGGAGTTTGTTCAGCTGGTCAATTGTAAAATGCGTATTCGCAACCACGGTTGGTATAGCAGTCAAAAAGAATCGTGATGGAAGACTTTGCAAAGCGTGACGATGAAAATTACAGTAATTAAGAAAGTAGAGAACCTAAATTAAGTCAGTAGTTTGTAAGTTTGTTACCTGGATACCTGGCTTTACTATTACACTTCAACTCCTAGTCATGCCCAGTACTTGATTCAGGCTGATAAACGCTGCGAATCGAACAATTACTATCCTAAATGTTCTGATATTAAATTTACAATTTTGTAAACTGTTTAAAGATAACAATTCTAGCTAGAGCTACTTTGACAGAAAACTGGGAATTTCAAATGAGATTGATGTTGTACTTCACATGATTTTTTTTCGAACAGCTAAGCATGTTTAATTAATTCACCTTTCATTGCGACCTAAGTTCGGTGGTTTCCATTCTTTTTGGCTACTAAACGTCATCAGAAGTGTAGATAAGAGAACTAAAAATGTTCGATATGACACGGGAACGAAGAGGCTTATATATTTAGATAATTGCGCTACGTGATTATAATTTAACTTCTGTACTCTAGTCTATTGGTTTCTCATCTGCTATTTCTCAACAATTACTTCATCTACACAAAGCTCAGCCCGAGAAAGGCTCTTCATTTTCATTACACCAAAGAGAAGGTGCTCCTTTCTGATCATTCATCGAATATGATATGCTTCCTTCTTCTTTTTAAGTGTTTGGGCATGCACATGTTGCAGCAGTACTTGAAAAACTAGATGCAGGGCTAGTTGGTGACGCTATCGTACGTGAAAGAGGGTCGGATTGGAGAGGAGCCAAACTGCCTGTAGACTCCTGCACTGATACGGACTGCATAGGAAGCGCAGTACCAGTCACTGCTGACGAGTCCGATAACGATAAAAATGAAACAGAAGAAGGAACTGAAGTAGCAGATGGTCTTGTAACAAGTGTGGTACTTGCCACTAACCCTGAGCCTGACGCTGTATTCGACGCTGTATTTGACTCTGACCCTAATCCTGATTCCGACTCTGATCCTGATCCTGAGGGTTGTCCTACTGTCAATGACGTAGCTGTGACGGGCGAAAATATAGTCGAGAGTTGCCAGCTAGATAGATTATGGTTGGACATCGTCGTCTGCCCTACCGACAAATTCGGGTGAAGTGTCGATGGGCCGATCGACGTAGCTGAGCAAACACTTTGTATTTGATTGGAATCAAAGCCTTGAGCAAGAGTATTTCCTGCGATCATAAAGGGCACGCAGTATGTATCTGCCTCGCCGCATATAAATAAAAACTGAGCTTCTCCCTCGGGTGAGCTGCTGCTGAGTTGAATATCAAAAGTCTGATCTATACTGTCTGAGTAACCGCAGGACGACTTGATTTCAATAGGATCTGGGTCGTCCTCTGTATTCAACTCGTCGTACGTGATTACGGCTAGCTTGCAGGAGTTCTCTACAGGGATAGTCACCTTTCTTGACGCTCCTGGTTCTGCCCATATGATGTGGGAGGAGTTGCATGACTGACCGGGAAACCAATGTGCTACGACGGCTGCAAAAAAGAAGGAGTATATACACAAACGTTTCGCGCTTTGAAGATCAAACATGAGCAACCTGGTTTGGTGTGAGCAATCCATGGGGAGGACACATACATATTTTATACGAGTGACTCTTTAGTGATTTGGTAAGACAAATTAGAATAGTTCTGTGTAGGGCGTTCTTTTTTTGTCTTTCCTTCTATCGTGTAAACACCGATTGAATCCTGTTGAAAGTATAACAGTTTTTGCGTGCAAAAAGAATACTTCCGGCGAGAATCTAACTGGAAACTTGACGGCTTGACGCCACGACGCGGCTAGTATGTGGCTATGTAAACTGTAGAGAAGTCACACAATTCTGCATAACTGAGAATACCTTGATGACCAACTGAGTTATAATGTAGCAATGCACCTCAATTGCGGCCGTATAAGACTCCTCCTTTACCTGCTGAGAGAAAGCAGTTTAACAGGATACACTATGATATTTCAATATACTTCATTTCTACGTGTGTCGATCTCGAAGTCCTGGTATATTTCAGAACACTTACGTCCAATTAGCAAAAAGCATCTGGAGAGCAAGTTCGCACGTTGCCGGACTCGGGCAAGCCACCAGTCAACGCTTTGAGCATGAGCCAAGTCTCCCCCTTCGGCGCCAGCAACGTTCAGTCAGTACTAATCTACTCCTAGGACTCGTATTATGCTGTGTCTTCTGTCCCGAGATGGTTACTGCCGTAGGCTATGCCGTAGTCAGAAACCAGTGCAATTTTCCCGTTTACGTCTGGTCAGTCGATCAGTTGGCCGATCCTAAAAAACCGGTAGAGATTTTAGCCTTTTCAGATTATAAAGAGCAGCTACGGACGTCTTGCGACAGTTGTGGAGTATCGATCAAGGTGTCTGAGACGACTTCAATAACAAACATCACGCAATTTGAGTACGCACTGAAATGGAGTGATCAGGACGAAAAGCTTTTGCTTTGGTATGATATTTCACTGATAGATTGTGTTGTTCGAAATACAAGTGATGCGACCATGTGTCCTGGGTGGAAACAAGGATTAAAGGTAACGAGCGAATACGACGGAATTTGCGGTGAACTTTACTGCCCACCTGAAACATTCTGCCATACAGATGCGTACTATGAACCAGAACCAAAACCGTTACATCCTATCAAAGTTTGTCCGGGGACGATAAGGAAGGACAATATTCTATTTATTCTCTGCTCTGGATAGTGTTGCTGGTTCAGAAGATTGGAAAGCTGTTGAAAAGTACGTATTTTAGTATTGTTATCAATTTCACACTTGACGGTAGTACAATTGTTGCTTATACCGATTCGATCTTGTGTTCGTATTGTCAACCTCAGTGCTATCGCGGACTTGATTGTTACTTGTGAGGCAAGTGACTTCGGCTGACATGATTTATTTTAATGACATGATAAGCTCACTGCTAGAAGCAAACATAATATTTTCGGAGATCGTATTTTTAGTATAAGTAGATAAAGGTGTATTTACTATCAATCAATTAGCTCAGAAGCAAACAGGATATGTTTTTTAAACATGCTACTGTTACCAAGAAAGGCTACAGGAGATATTTCCTGCACTTGCGTAAATCAGTTCTAAGTCGAAGTACTCGCACTACTAATCTGCCGATCGAATTTTTTACATGACCTAAGTAGATTTTTAAACGCTAAGTGATATTAAAGTAAGTGATTGTCAACCAGCATATGAATAAGTCTCTCTAGCAGAACAGTAAGAGCTGCGATACAGATCTTTGACCAGGATATCAAAATATTTAGTAAACTTACTCGGAGCTTTTGACAAAGCTCGACAACATTAAAAAAATATTATGATACTCTGCATGATAACGTAAAGGCTTGGATCAAACACAGAACGATGCAAACGGTAAGATGAAGCACAGGGTCTAAATGTTCTTGCAGGACATACTTGTTCTACAAGTCTCTGGAGCATATTCTTTTACGCGCCTTCGGACCTTTTTGATTGAAGTGTATACATACTACAGCTTATGTATTCTTAAGAAAATAATATCCAACTTTGCTCGTTACCAATTCAATCGTACTATTGATCATTCTGTCAAAACCATCAACAGACTTTAGAGCAATGTTCGGTAGTCATGTCGCTACCTTGTAGGTCTCTACAGGATTCAGATTGGTAAAGAAGAAAGTTGTCAGGACATAGCCCTATCCCACTATGCCGTGCAAGCCAGAAAGGTACCATAATCTATCATCTGATAGATCCTAGAATTAGAATAGTACAAGTCCTTAGGGTGAATAACTTCCTGACAAAGATCAATCATAGAAACATGTGTTTCTAAGCTACAGTACACACCAAGATTAGGGAACCGCACATGTGGAAAAATTTCCTGACGGAAGAGAAGACGCCTGGAAAATTTACAACCAGGCAGGATAGGCTAGTGTGTGAGAAATTTCAAGGTTTCAGGACAACTCAGATCTTTGGGGTGTAATTTCTCGATCTTAAGCCTTATCTCACATTCGCTCAATCAATCAATCAATCAATCAAACAAACAAATCGATTCCTAAAGTTTGACGGACTGTCTCTAACATAAGGGGAACGAGAATATGGTATATATTTGTACTACAAAAGTTGCTTTAAGTGACATAAGAAGATAAATAGTGAGATAAACATCAGACGAAAGCTTCTGAAACTTTGACATAACTCGAAATTGTAGGCAATTTTAAAAGTCACAACTTATTTTGGGTGATGGCATGATTTACAATATCAAGTTTATATATATAATAACAAATTTTGGCTGTTAGGCTAACTAATACTCGAGTCTTTCGTATCGCCTTCTACAACAAAGCGCCTCTCTTTCTCTACAACATATTGTGTATTTGGCTGAACGCATATACTTAGACATGTGGGGGCGCAGACAAACCTTTTCTTCTCTGTTCTCTAATGGCACCTCCGCCTCTTTCAAGAAGCTTTCTGTACCTCAGCAATTTTGCATGAACTGTAATAGACGAAGATCAACAAGATTTCATAACAGAAATCCAGATTCAATAAGCAGTATACCCTCTATTTGTTCTCGGAATGGATGCCGCGAGTTGCGAAAATCCATGTCGGAGTACTTGCCCGAACGTGGCTATGCTCTAGTTGCTTACTGGGTACCACTTGTGGATGTGCCAAAATCTATCAAGGTCTCTCAGCCAGAGATGTTAGAACTTCCGGCACATGGCAGACGAATATCAGCTTTCGAGGCTGATAGCAAACCCATAGATCCCCAACTTCAGTCGCCAAATGTGTCACTTCCTGGGCAACATCTTATATTCAGTTCTGCGTAAGTGCAAACTTCGCAATTGTTAAAGGGTATATGATTGATTTGCATTCATCGAGAGATTTTCACAGTTTAGTAATCTTCAACTTTGAAGAGCTATTCTTTATTGGGCTTGCACAGGTACTAGGCAGAAGGCGCCTTGACTGTAATTTAATCCAAACTTGCATCAGGCGACAAGGGCCGGAAACATTCGGGCAAGATTCTCCTTGCGTATAGAATTCTCTCATGTCTGATCACATCGCTGCAGGATAGGCGCAATAGCAGTGCAGGATCATGTAGGCGACAGTCTTTGCATGGTTATTTCTTTTCTTTCTGGTCTTTCAAAATAAAAAGCAGGAGCATAGAACTGAAGTTGTTTCCTATTGTAGGATCGCAATCTAAACTAGCATTCATGGATTGTAGAAGAACTGGATCCAATTTGATGACCCTTGAATGTAGCCCTCTTGCTAAAGCAACAATACAAGTAAGGCCCACCTTTTAACGTGTCCGTGCGCGTGTTCCCCGTCCCAGCGCTCTGAAAACTCACTTAAAATAAGTCTGTAGAACCATACACAATCTTACTGGTTATCTCATCTGGTCTAGCTATATTCGTATGGAATTGTGAGGTTGCGGACACGTTAGGCCAGGTAAACCACCTGCATTGGAAATTTCGCAAGGTACTTCGACTCTGAGTCTGTAAAGCTCTGCGAGTTACTTAAATCCTAGGAATTCTACAGAAGTACAAAGCTTCGTATTATGAAATCTATGCGCACAAATCGCTTCTATCATGTCCGACAGCTACTTGTTAAAGACCCTTCACGGTTTGGAATGTTCCAGAATGTTTAGGAAGTTTAGCGCCTGGTAAAGAAGCAAGCAGATGCTCACAGACAAGCTATGACTGCCGAACTGGGATGGCAGTCAACTATGAGGGATGATGGTATTTGAAATGACGATACAGCATGGGAGAACCATGAGCAATAAGAATGCTTTTGTTTTCAACGCTAGGGTCGACCTTACCTTGTTATCCGTTGTGGTGCCTGCTTGCATAGCAAGAGCCTGTAGTAAGAACATCTGGTGCTTTGAGATGAAATTCAATCCGAAAAGATTCAGAGCAGTGCCCCCTCCCTAACAGGACAAAAGACATGGTGTACCAAAAAAAGCCGAGATTATAGGCTACCTAGTACAATGTAATAGCATGATAGAGTGATTAACTAATTGTTAAGTTATTGATGAAACCTCTTCTTTTGTCCAGTTTAAAGAGTATGTTGCAGCGACTGATTCACTCAGTGGTTGTTTTTGGCACATTGTATTTTTCGTTCTCACGCCCCGGTCGTTAAGACTCTTCGATTTGCCGTTCCTTGTCTTCAGATTTGAGATACACATAGCATCTTGCTGCACCCCTGTGCCAACGGAACATCAAAGCGTTGGCTTTGCAAATTTCAGCACTGCCAGATTTGTCAATACAGCAGGTATCTACCTAGAAGTAGCGCAGATCGTCATTCATAACATGCTTTTCTTATCCCACCCTCGCGTTCCCAAGCCCATGGATCAGAGACGCAGAGCTAACTTCTTCATCGCCTTGACCCCGAGAATGCGAGAAAACAACATATGGGTGACGAGAACGCTTTTCATTACTAATATCCTTAGGTATATCCCGCCATTCCCGCCGAACTGCGAGATGTTGGAAAGGCCTTGGGGGTTGTCGCCCCGAGTGCTGAGGCGGTGGGCAGGCGCTCAGGATAGGCGTTCTGAGCATTGTTTTTATGTAATTAACTTATCCGTGGCTAGTTCAATTGATCAATTCGTGCCTCGTGTACCAATATAATAAACACACAGTGCAACACAGGCGCCGCAGGGCCCTTGAGGTAGCATAACGTTCAAATTTCGATATGTCGCTAATACGTGAACACGTATCATCTTATATCGAGATCTGCAACATAGAATGGGCAAGCAGGCGGCAGCGATGGCGTTAGTGGCAGGTGCGCTATGGTGGTGCTTGATCGTGGCCAAAAATGACACTGGTGAAATTGTGAAAAAGGCCGCTACGCTGAACCATTGAAACTAATTGCGTTGGTCAGCTTTGAGGCGAACAGTAAAACCTTATTTCCTCGATAAAGTACATGTAGAAGAACTCCGGCGTAAGTCACAGACTATTACCTATTAGTAGAATGACAGTAAAGAGGCGAGGGATTTCCAAGCCAGATGCAGAATCGCTAACAATCAGCGCACGCAACTTGGGCTACCAAACTTGTGACAACTTGGGGTTCTCATTTCATATTTATTTTAAATTGAAAAAGAAGAGACGAAACTTTCTTGAATAAGAAACTATCTCAGAGACTTAATAGTGAAGTAAGGCACTGTGGCGATCGCAACGAACAAATACTCTGGCTTAGTGTTGCAGTATTGTTTCTCGCTTCTGTTTGATTTAATTCAACTTGTTTTATTTTTTAGATTGTGACTAGCATAGTTTACAACATTAAGATCCATGTTTAAGCACTGCCCACATAGGCTCGTAAAAAATAGCGTCCTTCAACACGCCCTGAGCATCCTTAGTGTGGATCATTTCCGACAGGAACACCACGGTGTCGCAGCTTCTGCCAAGCTCTAAGATTTCCCTTTACATCATCAGATAGGACATTAGGTCCTCGAGCTGCAGTTATGCTTGCGTACACGTATTTCAGTGCGGGTGTAATTCCATCATAAGTCTGAGGCATGATGTAAAGAACGACTAACAGCGCAATATGAGCCCTTGATGTTCCTTTCCCACACAAAGGACTGAGAGAATTTCCTGAAGAGGATGCAGTCTCCTGGATTTAGGTTGCTAGACCTTGGGGTTGAACAACTATAGCTTCAAACACCAATTTTTTCCAGTGCACTTGTTTATTCACAACGCAGAGAACGTAACTTTATTTTAAAAAGAGCTTCAGGAGATTGAATCAAATTCGTTATTAAACCATGTAAATAGTTCTCTATCACCACACGTCTTCTGATCGTTGTCCTACCTTGCAACTAGCATACACGTGAAGTGAGAAATGACATGGTAGCCAGGAAGAAATATTACATGATCCTGTAATAAGAACATCTATGTTTTAGAGTTTCCGTGATTAACTAATCAGTTTGCAAAATAGTAATTTCCGTCGTTGAGAGCCGGTATAAGGCTTATACGCTTCCGTATAAACGCCCTTTGAGGGCTGGGAAGAGGTCTCCACAAGCAATATGTGTTTCTGTGTCATATTCTTGTCAGTTTCTGACCGTCGGAGTAAGCATATCAACTGGAATCGTGCATTCAAGGCCTCGAGGCAACTGCTGTGCCAGTGGCTTAACCTCCGCTCCCCTCCAGCTGCAGAAGATAGCAGTATCTCTTCAGGCGACGATGGAAGCGTCCATATATCGATCCACGAGTCAGGAAGAAGCTCGCCTGTAGGCTCATTTCAAGACGACAACACTTTGCTGGGTTCTGAATGGTCGTCTATCGGCCAAGAAACTGCAACTGGCCCAATTTATCCATTCTGGTAGAGACTCTATGTGACGTGTTGCAAACATGAACACACGTGGGACTGACCAAGCGACCCAGGACAAATCTCTCTGGCAATAGTAGCCCGTCCCTCCTGTAAACGGCATGTGGGCTAGAGAGTTCAGAACACATACGCAGGCATCCAGCGAACTCTCCGGTTTACGGGGTCTGGGCAAATCAAGCTATAGCGCATTTGGAACTCCTTCGGTGGTGAATCAGAAATGGCGGTATTCAATCGCTGAAGGGCACTGGTAGCCCAGAACGAAGTCGATCTTCGGTTGTCACTTGTCAGAATCTTCAAGTTTTATTTTTAGTCTTACTACTTACATATTTTCATACCGAGAAGCATGCAGTGTTACTCTAGTTACCACCCAATTAATGTGGATCTTGTAACTCGAAGCTAGGCAAGAAAGCTTTTCCGACGAAAAGCGAAATTTTTAATTAGCACTGTTTTCTTTCCTGTCATTCTTTCCATAGTCAGCGAACGGCTTATTCTGGAAAGGATGCCTGGCATGTGTTAATGCGGTTAGAAGGCACGCTAAAGGCACAGGTCTTGTCATTACATGCTTTGATCTCCAAGCTTTGTGCAAATTCGCGCACCACAAGTCTGCTGTAGTATTTCATCCTGATGTAAGGATTACGTAAAAAAAATTGGTGCATTACAATATCTGTGAATTAAATGCCATACATGCTAATCTCTCTTAGTTCCGATAGTCTTGCACTACATGGGTTAATCAGGAAGATGATGTATAGCCGCAGTAGTAACGGGAAATAGAAGATCTTGATTGATTAGATTGAAAACACCACGTGAGATATGCTGTCAGCGAGTAGAGACACATCTCACATATGCTTGTAAGGGATTGCTTTTTCCGCTGCGTATGGTTCAAGATATCTCTCACCAGTCATCATCCTCATCCACATCTCTGTCTACATCCCAATCGTCCTCCTCTTCCGTCACCAGCCACTCCGCCTCGGGCCTCGTTAATTGAAATGGCTGCCCTTTGATCCTCTTCCCAGGCCAGTTCACATCTACCAGAAACTCGCTACACTCGCCGACCTCTTTTAAGGGCTGCAACATTCTTGTCTCCCACTCCGACATCCACAGCATCCACCAACGTTCCCAGTGCGCGTGAAGCCTGACGTTTAGTAGTTTGAGCTGAGGCATGGAAGCGATGACACGCCAGCATCCTTCCCATGTCGCGGCATCGTACGGCGGGAAATTAGACGACATGATCAGGGGGGTTATCACACAGGCAAGATCCAGGGAGCAGACGAGCGAGAACCGGTGTGCAGGGACCGAGGTGCTGAAGCTGCGCAGACAATCTAGGTGAGTGAAGGAAAAAGTGTTTCTAGAGTAGAGCAGGGGCGTGGCCTCGGAATAGCTTTCTCTCTGTTAGTCTCCTTGCGCTTATTTCAAAAAGTTGGACTGAGGGCGACGTGAGGAAAGAGAGAACATACACCTGACGACAACAACTCAGAAACGATACAATGGATTCATCAGATCTCGTTTCTTCCTTCCATAACCCTGCATCGTCTAGTTTTCCCCGGTAGCACCCCCTCGTCCACATGTCACCATCATTATCAAAACTGCATTCCCAGATGGACTCTGCTCTACACCTCACGTGTCCTAGTCTCCTGTTTTTGAGTACGATATGAAACGTGCTGTTCCCTAACATAAAAAGGTAGATGATTTCCCGCAGCTCTGGAGGAAGTTGCATGAGGGCAGACTGAGACTGCTTCGCCAGTAATTCGTGTTGTCGAACTTCCGTGCTCTTATTGACAGAAGGGAGAGTGAGACTGGAGCGACGCAGCGGGATAGGAATAGGGGACATCATCTGGCGTCGTTCGAAAAGCCACATCCTGGATTGTGTATGGTTTCTCTCAGCGAGATGCTTGGCGCGGATGTCAGTGGATACGCCTCTCGGTGGTGTTCGCGGAGAGAAAAAGATGTTGGGAAAATGTGATGAGAACATGGAGAATATGCTCGACAAATCTGGATAGGGGTGAACTTCTCCCCATCGGAGAGCGGAAAGAGGAGAGTACACGTGAGAAAATCAAACGAGATATGACTTCAAATTACAACTGTAAGGAATTAGAAAAAAAGTATCAGTCTACCTATGAGCGGCGAGTGTGCTATTCGGCAAACAGACATAGATGCAATCGATATGGACGGTTCTCGATGCTCTCAACAAAGTGTCTTCTCCTGTTTGCCAAAGCTTGATTTCTACCCATCAGATTGCAGGGAAGTAGTATGCCACGAAGACGACGACGACGACGATGACGACGATGATTCACAAGGCGAGCTAGGGGCTCAATAGTGCAGTAGAGCCAAGCGCGGGAAGGGCGTGTAAACACGATGGTCACTGATTTGACCTTAGTCTGCCTCTAAACACTGTACGACGCAGTAATATTAACAAGCTAGTTCAAAAGAATGACTGCTTTGATTCGTACATCTTCCCTCGCGTCTCCGCTGGGTTCCAGATTATCGTTTCTGCGCCACTTTTTCAGCTACGCATATTCTGTCAATCAATCTAACCGTCAGTATGATGGATGAGAAAAGCAAAGAATTCATGAGCGGCTCGCTCCATCGGCCAGCTACCATCTGTAGCAGTACTGACGTCGAAGCGTCAAGGGGGCTGGATCTCCAGGATTTATGTGCGTACGAGATGTGGAGGGTAGATACGCAGAACACTCACTAAGTTCTCCAAATCTAGGGATGCCGGCGAGAACGGAGTGGTTCATCATGGCCAGCCTTAGCTTCATGTCATTGATGGTGTCGCTCGATGCTACAATATTGGTCACGGTTCTGCCGGTAAGTACAAGACCCAGACAGCACCTAATATACACACAATGATGCAGTGGCTAACATACCTGGAAACAGGTGTTGACAGAATCTCTACAGGGCTCTTCGGTTGATGCGTTCTGGGCAAGCACGTCGTACCTGCTCACCTCAGCCATCTTCCAGCCAGTCATCGCATCGTTCTCTGGCTCCTTCGGCCAGCAACAGCTACTGATTACCTCCCTCGTCTGCTTTGCTGTCGGAACCATTTTGTGCGCGACCGCACAGGACTTTACTGTGATGCTCATGGGACGTTCTGTGCAAGGCATCGGTGGTGGAGGTATCATCACTATGACCCAAGTCCTGTTCTGCAAGATTGTGCCGTTAAGTCACCGTCCGAAGTACTTCTCTATGGTACTGATCGCATGGTCGGTTGGGAGCATTACTGGACCAGTCGTCGGCGGAGTACTCGCCGAGAAGGCGTCATGGCGGTGGTGCTTTTACATCAACATCCCCCTCTGCTGCATCGGTCTGTTTGCGGCAGTTATCTGGGTCCGGGTAACCGCTGTCGAAAAATTAACGATCGCGCAGAAACTAAAGCGGACGGACTGGGTGGGCGCCGTGCTGTTTGTAGGCAGCACGACGAGCCTCCTCATCGGCCTTTCCTGGGGAGGCGTCCAGCACCCTTGGACGTCTGCAGCGACTTTGGCGCCGGCCGCCGCCGGTGTCTCCGGTCTAGTTCTATTCGTAATGTGGCAGAGGTATGGGACTGCGCAAAGAATGCTGTTGCCCAGCAGTGTTTTCCGCGATTGGAGTCTGATTGCAGCATTCTATTGCGCGCTCGTCAACGGGCTTATCGTGAGTGCATGCAGACAAGCCGCCGTGCCGCGCACACGTCCTAACCACCGTCCAGCTCTTCACCGCCCTGTATTATCTCCCTTTCTACCGCATGTCCGTTCATGGTTCCACGCCTGTACGTGCGGGCATCGAGCTCTTCCCCGCCGTCTGTCTGCTTGTCGTCGGCGCAGTCGTAACCGCAGTGCTCATCTCGCGCCGACGAACATTTCGATACGCGATTTGGGTCGGCTGGACCGTTGCGGCCATGTCGTGCGGCATGTTCACGCTGTTCGATTCGCACACTTCGCTCACAGTATTCGCGGTTGCGCTGGCGATTTTTGGCGTAGGGAATGGTATAGTCCTGACCAGCGTAAACGCCGGCATTCAGGCCCTGTCACAGGAGGACGACTGTGCTATGGCTGGCAGCATGTACGGATTCATGCGCAGTCTGGGAATGCCACTCGGCGTTGCAGTAAGTTCCTTCCTTTCGCGTCGTGGCGGCTGAAGCAACACGTTGACTCCTCCCCTAAGCTGTCGGGCACGATCCACCAGAACGCAATGTCCGGCCGGCTGTCCGAGCTAGGCCTGCCTTCCACCCTCGCCCGAGGCTCTCAAGGAATGGTTTCGATGCTGAAAACCATGGCGGACGCGGATCCAAGGAAGATGGAGATCGTGGCGTCATATGTGGGAGGATTTCGGCCAGTCTTCCTGATGATGGCGGCTGTCTCGGCGAGCGCGTTCGTCGCGAGTTTAGTGATCAGGAACCCTGCTAGAATCCACGCACGCCCAGGGATGACTAATGTATAATGACATCTCTGGCTGCCCACGTGCTAGGCCTATCACGACGTGGTTTTCCGCCTAGCCGATCAATCGGCGTGCACAAAAGCCGCCGCGGTTCGGTCACAATGCTGCGGAACGGTCTTAGCCAGTAAAAGACCTTGTCCTAGGGATAGTACAATGTCCAGGCTGCTATCTCTTAAGAAACCACAATCTCTCTGTAGTTCCTCTCGCTTTCCAGGTTCTGCTTTTAGCAGTTCTTGTTATGTCGTTGTATCTAGCCAGCGCACGAACTATGCACTTGCTCTGAAGGAAAAGAAAGGAAGCTAGACACGAAGAGAAAAGTATCGATGCCACTTTAACTATATTACTCACGCATCGATTTGGCTCAGGAGCTACGGAATCGATGTGATTAGGTTGATTGAAAAGCAGAGAAAAAAATAAATCTTTTCGTCAAGTATTTTAGCAGCTTGCAAGCAGAAATTCTTCACCAACTTTTTTAATTTCTCACAAAAGTCACTCTTTCAGCTTTCTCTACGACTGTGCCTGGTCACTCATCATAATTCAGCGTTGTAATTCACGATGAGCCATAGTAATCTGTACAGGATTACGTGTGAAGGTAAGCGTCAGCGTGATGAAATACAGCGACAGAATTCTAGACACAGCGTAAGCGCATATAACACATGCTAAATAGCACCTAATCTTTAACCTTAAGAAGCTAGTTCGGGAACTCAGCACGTGTTGTGTAGATGAATCAAGAGGACTTATGAAAGAGACAACGCATTAAGTGGTTTTCAATCCAAGGTGAACCTATTTCGCTAAGTAATGTTCTGCATGTGGGAAATTTCAAGTAGACTAATTAATTTTTCATACAAGAATAATCACAGAATCCAGAATAATCCTTACGTGCATCTGACGCAGATGAAATTCAGCACCTGCTCCAGCATGTTTCCACCAGTACCATACAGAACCATGAAAGTTCTGTAAAGCAAGCGACTAGGGAGATTTCAAAACGCTCTAATTAATTTGGACGCAGGATAACTTTCACAAGTTCATTAGTGCTATATTTACTAGCGCGTTGCTTATGTTCTCGTGTCTGATATAGGTGGCGTTCCTGCTAGCTTACCTAGCGAACTAGTAAAAACAATTACAACGCCGTCGAAAGTCCCAGTAATTCTAAGCAATATTCTAGTTAATTTTGGGCTGAAATATAGGTTCCACAGTTACTAAATTGAGCTAGGAGAAGAGGTGTTATTAGATTTTGGTCAAGTTAGCTGCTGTGACGATGATCAATCTTGAATATAAATGCCGTTCTAACTAAACATAGTGACAATCCTCATCATTCAATAACCTGTTTGTTAGAAAGAGCTCGGGAACATATCTTTTTCAAGTTCGGTCATCTCAATCTGATTTCGCCTATGGCCGTGTTTAAGTATTACATATGTTGCAGGCTAGAGTTTAGCTCAGGGACCGTGCTCCGTAAGAATGACATCGCCCAATAAGTCTATGGTTATGGGAAAGTTCGAATTTTGAATTAAAGGGAAAAAAGCCTCAACAAAATTAAATATGACGACAAGGTTACTTTAAAGTGAAGCAACCACGTGTAACTATGACTTAATATTTTCAATTTTTGAACTTTTTGGCTTATTCATCATTCAGGCTTCTCAACACTAGAAGTCCTGATCTGCGAGCTGCGATGATGCTTCGAACAATTGATTTTTTAATCGTATTTTCAGCTTATCTTCAACATACATTAGCCCAAGTACAAGGTGAGATATAAGATCTACTTTCCATCTACTTGCTAACGCTATGTAGATGGTTACTCGCCATCTCTAAGCTCACTACTCCCAAATGCATACTTATCAGTGCAGCCTGATAGTACTGCTACTTTTTCCTCGGTGTTTGGGGGCTATGGTAATGCAGTCAGCTCAACTACAAGTGCTGTTTATGGAGATGTCTCTAGCCTGCCCTTGACTTGGCTAGAGAGCACAGTGTTGAGCCTAACAGGTAAGTTGATTCATAACTGTTCATGGCATGCTATACAGCGCAGAGTTGTCGACATCCAGTCATCAAGTTAGTCTAAGAAGTGATCCCTGAAAAGTTTGCTATATCGACATATACCACATCACCGCTCTTTTGGCATTTGACAGCTTCGGACGACTGGCTGTCAGTGATCCTGCGCTACGTTGAAGCCATTTTTGAATTTCTGCTGACGATTATTCACAGATGGATACCCTGGTCTTACTACTGAAGTTGCCACTGTGCTTACCACGATATCATCTACAAGTGAATTGCCCCTAGTAGTAAGCAATACTGCGGTTGAGTCCGGTAGCTCGGTAAGTTGGCACACAATAGTGCAGAGATCTGAATAGCGATCAAGATCATTCTTTACTAACACCTGTAGATCCTTTCAGCAGAAACACTGCTCGACTCATCAACAATTGTAACACTTACATCTGAGTCGCCATCACTCCAACTATCAACGCGGGGATCCACAATTTATGAATCACTGACGACTACATCGTTGTCGTCAGAATCATCGGAAGCCATATCATTAACTTTGCCCATATCATTGATCGTATCATCAACCACACAATCAACCATACAATCAACCATACCATCGACATTGCTATCGACTGTACTATCAACTTTATCATCAACCATATTACCAACTATATCATCTACCCTGTCGTCGACCATAGTGACATTACCCGAATCGTCAATAATCACACCTTCAACAACTCCAACTTCAACCATTGTGTCTTCAGCTACTGCATTTTCAACAACTGCATTATTAACGACTGAATCCTCACTAAGTGGATCTTCTGCATTTACAACGACTCTTTTGTCATTATCTACATCTCTACCAAGTAATACTGTACGTATATTCATTATACCAAGTGTGCCGTCACTTGATCTTGCTAATGGGGCATACTAATATAACACAGCTGATTGTTACCTCTACAAGTTTTTTAAACGCGCAAAGCTCTTCGTTTCCATATGGTCCAGGTAAGATACTTTACTTCGTCAATCTTGCTATTGTCTAATAATTGTAGTATTTTCAGGGTCCTCCCAGTCCAGCACGACGCGGACCATGTCATGTTCAGCGCAGTGTAACATCAACGTCACTGGAACTCTGTTAACATATCCCGGTCACATCAGCACGACTACTATCGCCATTCCTACTAAAAGAGTTGATATCTACATCTATGGAGACATTCCAGGTCTGCAGCGCACATCCACCGTCACGTCTCAACTTCCTGGTCGATCTAGCAACACCCAACTTCCACCGACCTGGCAGTTCGAGACGCTAACACTGTATGTGCACCGATTCACATCAATATTGAGCTAACTCTATAGGACATATCCAACATCATACGTTCTTTATCACGACTTCAGCTTCACTCAGGTTCGAACAGAAGAGACTTCCTGTATCACAACGGCTGGCAGCCTAGAGCTACCCTCGCCTACAGACCTGCGACCAATTTTGTTTCCTGCTGCTAGTGTGACTAATCCTTCACTGCCACCTAGTGCCCTCATCGACTACCTCGATGCTCTTCCGACGATACGCGAGCAACTCTCAGGTGTTCCTATCGGATCGTCGTGCGATCCGATCGTGGGCGGAACAACGACACTGTCCCTTCAGACTGACTTGCGAGTTGTGCATTTGACCACAGTAGATGTCTTGTATGCAGAAACTATCACACATAGTGTTGCTCTATATCCGACGAATGCCACGATATCCACTTCGCATACTACATCAAGCCTCACAAATGAGATCACAACAACAGCTGTCCTTACACAACCGACTTCCGCCTCTCTCTCCACTGTAATATCAGTATCTTGGACTCCAGATCTAACAATAGATTCGACGTGGCTCTCTTTGAAAGATAGTAGCACCGCTAAGACAACGACCATCATCGAGACTGGAAACAACCAGGGGACAACCACAAGCGTTGTGGGCACACTTTCCGTGCAAGTACCGTTCACTTCAACTCAACTTCAGAATAGTCAAACATCAAGTGTACTCACAATTCTACCAATGACGACAATCGCCACGCTGAATACCTCGCCTTTTACAATGACCTCTCCGCCTATTACAACAAAAAGTAAATCTATAACAACTTTTACTGCAACTGATGTCCAAAAATCATCCTGGATTGTTTTAGACTCATCAAAGAGTCTTTCCTTCATAATTCCAAGCCAGAAGAGTGATACAGAACATGAATCGCCCACATCTGAGCCTCAGAGCAAGTCAATACCGGCCAGAACAAGTGTTGCTCCGCTACCTCCCTCCATACATGTCTCCATCACACCCGTCCCAGTTTCGCCTGTTCGGCCGCCGATCTCTAGTGTTGATACGCCTTTCTACGAGCAGACAAGTTTACCTACCACATCAAATCGGGAGCAGCAGACAGCATCTTATGCTGCTAGCAGCCATAAGTCCTCCGTGATAGAGTCAGACCGTCCATCTTCTATCGTTGAATCATCTGAAGGTGTATCACGTAACTCTAGCTTAGGGATTCTGGGCATCCTTCTCGCACTACCAATCGCATTTTCCCTTGTTTTTCTAACACTATAGTTAGAATTGAAGGAAGCACTATCAGTCGATCCAGTTGAATGTCGTGTCTTGACAGGAGATGAAATGGAAGCTATGTTAGTTTCTAGATTCTTCTAAAATGATCATTTCCAAAATTCTAAATGGTCTTTTAACGATCAGGATTTACGATTAAAGTAAAGGCGTTACAAGTCAATTGTGCTGCTACAAGTTCCTACGTCTTCTTTGCTACGTGTGTCTGTTTCGTTACGAATAACTCTAATCTTCGGTTAGCTAACTAGCATCAATGAGTGAAACCGGTCTTAGAAAAAGCTATCTGTTATGTCCTTCTGGCAAAATCTTATCACGAGCCTCAGCGGCAATAAGACTTTCCTGACACGTAGGTAAATATGAAAAGAACTAGGTTTATTACACTCGCTTGCACAATCGGCAGTGTATTATTTGATTGAAAAATTGATGTGATTTGATGTCTTAAAATAGCCTCTCATGTGACATTAATACGGGCTATGCTATGTCTATATTACATGATGTCTCACTACCCTAGATGCCTATTCTGTGTGTTTTCCCAGGTTACCTCCTGAGCCTCCCAGTCCATCGTGCCGTCTACCCCCCGCCTTTTAGGGACATTTTGCTTTTTTGTCAGTTGGCCAGTCTTGTATGAGTGGCAGATTGTGATGGCGCTTTGTAGGCGCTTCTATTCGCCGGTTACAGCCATTGTATAGTTGTGCTGAAGAGAACGTGATAAATGAGTGTGCGTTTGATGTCTGTAGTAGCAGACGTGTAGGTATGAAAGACCCATCGATATGATGAATGAAAAATATTAAAAAAGTCCACTTAACTTAATAGGACGCGATTCTCAATGCACGATGTAGGTATTTAAATTGATATTGTCAACCTACCTTTGCAAACTCTGAAAAGGACGTGAAAAGATGTTAATATCTTCTGAAGAATTGCCAATTTCTGCATTTATTGGTATTTGCTAAAAACTCCTAACATGTTATTTAGGTCGCCAAACTTGCAGAATTAAAAACCATTAGTTTGGTAATAGTTGCAGCACGTCGCGCTTAATTTCGCGGCTCGTAGGAGATGTTAAGTAACTTCTTTAAGTTTTCTGACATTACAACGCACGCCTGATTCGTAGTCATAACGTTGCAGTAGTTTCAAACATTATTTCGTTTACTTCTGAATGTACTGCGACGCTCTAGTCAAAATCTAGCTAGTCTATGGTCTAAAACTTTGCCTTGTATTCATTGTGGTTAGTACTCTGCGTCATTACACGTTATCATACTCTTCTAGTCTGTTAAGGGCGTCCTCTAACTGTGCATCCAGCTCAGATCTCCAACAAGAGAATGTGTTCGTAGATATCTCCCCACGACTCTCAGTTTTGAAGTCAATATGCTTCATGGTTTTGTAGACCATAAAACTGATACTTTTACTACTGCAGTCCTGACCATCAGAGAGACCTCTTCCTCCATGTTAGCGAGGTCTGATCAAGTCAGGGAGTAGTTCATACTCATGGAGATAGCACCTGAAGTCTTTTGGCAGTATTGCCGATCGTATCAACATCCCGCCGGTTTGTACACAATCTCGCTCAAGGATTTCGTCGTAGTTGTAGGTAGCATTAGCGCCCTCGAAATCACGAAGCTCGTAGAATGTCACGAGAGGGGGTTGCTCTGATTTCGCAAATTGTATCAAAGCAAATAAACTAGACCAAAGTATATTGTTGTACTTCATTGCAGCTACTGTTCATGTGGCACAGACATTCACACAATGTTATACTTGGGAATTGTATAAGCATGTGGGTAAATAGAAGGTAGAGCTTGTTCATAACGACACATGTAGGAGCAGATCCTATCATTCCGCTAGATACTCAACACAAGCTTCCTGTTTGAGATGAATATGTAGCAATTAGTTCATAGTGGAAGGTCACATTGCAATGCGGAGGTAAGAAAAAAAGTCTAATGAGGGAGCTAGGTAGACTGCAAGGATGCAAGGTGTGATACTCTTAGCTCGTCATTCAGTATTGATTGCTTGATAATGATCCGTCTATCGATACTAGTTCTAAAAATTGAATTGCGTGTAAGAATTTCAGACACTTTTAGGCCTATTGATTACATACTAACCGGACATAATGTACGAGAGAAAAGGCTGGATCGTAATGCAAAAGGCATCTTGGGCTTAGTCTATTCATGTCTGGAAAGGGAAACAGTTAAATGGCGACTGGTTCAGAAAAAGCTAGACTTCAACTCTTGCGGTGTGTGTTTAATATGGCCGGAGGTGTATTGAAAAAATAGAATCTGTGTGAATTGATTAACAGATCCTAAGTAAGAGCGTATCACAGCGGGTGTCATATCTCTAGCGAAGCTGCTCGAGCGAGAATTTGCTGTCATTAACGAAGTCGCACAGCCAACCAATCCGTGCTCTCAGCTTACCGAAATTGCGGGAAAATGACCTGTGCGCCGCTAGCATTCATTCCAATGCTGCGTGAAACGTCACCAAGCGGATAGTGAAAATACCTGACCGTTGGTAAAGATTCTAGAGATGCTAAGAGATTCCAACATGATGACACCTCAATGTTACAAAATATGGTTTAATCAATTTGTTACTACAAGCATATGACTGAGAGCTGTGCAACCATCAATCGCGTTTGCATGCTACCTAAATTCAATCAAGCTGCTTAGTGGCAAGTTTCGCGAGCTAAATCCCACACTAATGTTGAAGTTCCCTACAGGCAGCGTCCACGACTGCGCTACGGTATCCCAATAGCTAAGGTCGCGCCTCATAAGCGGAAATACTGCCGTGGCTTGCTCACCGACGTCCAGAGAAAACTTTTGGAATCCGCGAAGGCTTCTAATGGGTGCAGCTGCTTCGTCTGGGAATGAGATGTACAATTGTCCGACTGTGGAGCCCGGGACTGGGCCAATGTTTGCCACAACTACGCGAACAGCAGCAAGCACCTCCCAAAGCTCAGCGTTGCCCCCAGGTGGTATCTCGGCACTTGCATTTGGCGTTCGCGAGGGGTTAGGGACTAGAACATCAACTCGAAGGCTTGACATATTAAAATCCGTGTAGCTCAGCCCGAAACCAAACTCATATGCCACGTTCTTCTTCAGCAGGTCAAACTCTTTGTAGTCTATCATGTTACCCTCGACAAAGTCTGCTTGCCATGCGTCTGGATTAGTGGCGTACAGCAAGTCTGTGCTATTAACGATGTTCTTCGCGTACTCGGTCTCCGCGGTGGCAATTGTATACGGCAATCTTCCCGAGGGATCGACATCGTCCCAAAGGATGTCAGCGATGGCATTCCCGGTCTCCTGCCCTGGCATGTGTGCTGCTAGGATGGCGGTAACATTGGGGTTGTCGCGCCAGGGAAGCGTGTTGGGTGCAGCACCGTGCAAGACGACGATGGTGTTGGAACAAGCGTCAGCGATGCGTTGGACAATAGCGGTAGAGTCCCAGTCTGCTATCAAGGTACTTCGATCATTACCCTCGCTAGCCCACGACTTCAGAAACACAATGCACACTTCTGGCGTTGGTGCAAGGGCAGAGAGCCCATCTTTTGCAATTACCAGGTTATTGGTAATATACTGTACGATGGCGCCGTATGATTCGCCCCGAGCTTTGATAGCCTCCAACGGCGAAACGACATACGGGAAGCGGCCTGCAACTAATTACTGAAGCCCTGCTATGCAGTGTACTGTACAAGCTTACCTGTTCCCGACCCACCTCCCACAGCCAAGGTACCAATGTCATAATTTCCTGCGTCAATACCGGCGAGTATTGACAGGGAATATTGGCCGACGGAAAGGTCTGCGGCGTCGTTTCCGAACACTCCAATGCTCAGAGGCTGCTTCAGAGGCAGGGTGGCGTCGGTGTTCTTCAGCAAAACAGTGCCAGCCGCCCCGAGATCTCTGACGAGCTTTTTGTGTTCCGCCTCACGCGCGTCTACAATAGGGCCGAACGTGAAGTTAAACTTGTAACTCTCCTGTCTGTAGAATCCGATGCTTGGTGTGTATCCATCGATTGCTGGAAATCGGACATCCTGATGCAGGTAGTAGTATGGTGTCATGATACGCAGGACCATATCATCTACTCTCCCCAGAGAAAGCGATCCATTGTTTACGGCATTTGTCAGATTGGTACCCCAGTACGACGGTTCACTGGAGAGAAAATTGATGCCTCCTGGCATGTTCATGTCCTACGATTATCAGCTAGCTGGTAAATCGACCTCGGGAGTTTTGACTTACCAAGCCCGCATTGGCAGATGCGACGCCAGAGTGAGTAGCGAACCAGTCTGACATTACGTATCCCTGGAAACCTAGCTCTTCTTTGAGCAGACCATTGAGTGTTTTACTATTCTGACATCCATAACTCCCATTGATGCGTTGGTAAGAACACATTATTGAGGCTGTACCCGCGCGTACAGCGTTGGCGAAAGGCCAGAGGTAAGTCTCATGCATCGTCTTATCGTCCACATTCGAACTGAGAGCTTCAACCACGGCTCCGTTCACCACCGAAGGATTCCTTTGTATTTCCTGTTCGTTGACAATATAATGCTTAGTGCAGGCTTGTACGCCCGCACTCTGCATCCCTTCAATAGTCTCCTCTACAAGAACTCCTGAGAGGTATGCGTCAGGGCTAAATCCTTCCCAGTTCCGACCGCCAAAAGGCGAACGCCCAAGGGCGCCGATGACCGGACCAAGCGCAACATGCGCACCCTTCGCCCGAAACTCCCGACCCATATACGCACCACGCTTCCGTACCAAGGACCTGTCCCAGGATGCCGCGGCAGATAATCCAGCAGGGAAAACTGTAGCATGGATTGCTTGACGTATGGCAAGAGGTCCATCCTGTAGACAGAGACCTGTGAAGTTGAGTCGTGGGATGGGGGCAATGTTACCAACACAGGGTCCGGGAGTACCTAGCAGTGGCAGCTGTCAAGAAAAATACGTGGAAGTGGTACAATAGACTTTGCTCTCACCAGTGACGATTCCGGCCTTCTCTTCAAGTGTCATTTGTGCAAGGAACGTCCGGGCCCGCTCCAGGGCTTCTTCCCATCCGCGAGCCCCCATAATTTCAGCTGTATCACACGTCAGTAACAACCAACAAAGTGAGGTTAAACAAGCGACGTACGAGAAGGGTATATGGGCGGGCTAGAGTCGTACTGTGTGTGCACAGAGCCAAACAAGTGGGCGGTTGCGTCTATCGTGTAAACGAAGCATAATAACAACCAGAACATCGTGAACAGTGTGCGTATAAAATTAAATCGCTATTGCTGAGGTTAGAAGCGACTATGTGCCTCTTGGTTTTGTACATGTTTATAAACTTTTATTCCCTTATCAACTTTTCAATATCGACTGGTCAAAATTCAAGGTCGCCAGTACAAGCGTCATTCTTCATTCTTGCATGAAGCGCATAGACACACTAGACGAAGTACAGATATTATCCACTTTCACTCTATGGACTCTCAGTGTCATTGTTGGCGAGTCACTATAAATGTTGTGCTGAGTTGTCTCTATTCTCACAATTAAGTCCTGACTTATAATTATCACGGTGTCTAATTGATGACGCATCAAGCTTTAAATCATTTCCATACGTTTTCAGTCAGTCGGACTACGTACAGAATTCAACATTTCTAGCCCTGTTTTCACATTACCTACAATAATTTTGCCTTGTACTACAGTTATGACAAACACAATCAATTTAAAGCAGGAGCTTCTCTTTCGCATTTCTAGTTTACGTTAGGATCACTGGGTTTTAACGGTATTTCCTCGTGGCATAGCGAAGCTTCTAAATAGTGCTACTAAACTCTCTGAGTAGAAATAAACATGCAGCTAGTGATAGTGCTGTACGTGTGAGAATAATAATGGCTAAAATCTAATTACATTAGAGGCGAAAACAGGGTTGTGCGTCAAAATTTAAAACGTAAAATGTGAGTTAAGCAGACAAGTTAAAGATGTCCGCCGATTTCTATTGCAACAACTTTAGAGCTTATGATCGTTCTTATTGCAGCAGTTGTTCGATTAAGGTTAAATGTAAAACTGTTGTTCTGTTTAAAATTAATTTTCACTAGTAGCGTTGCAACATTTAAAGGAGTAAGTATTTGTGCAGAGTTGCAGAACGCAATTGAAAATGTTTAGCTCGACAAAGACTATTTAAAGGATGAAGTCTTCTCCTGCAGATTTCTAAAGTAAAACTAATCAATTAAATCTAAAGTTCACTTAATCTTACATTCACGAAATACTTAGATGATTTTATTTGTTGCAGTTTTCTCACCTCTTAAGCCCTTTTGCTCACATCCTAACTTTCTTACTTTCTTGATCCTTTAACTCATATACTTGCATGATATAGACCAGTGGCAAAAATGCTAGTGGAATACATGGCTACGCCGTCCTTATATTCTCCCAGAGTCCCTAGGACCTATGCCATTAGCCATAAGATGCCGAAGAAGCTCTTCTCACCTCTTACCAAGGTTCTTTTCACTGAGCTACACAATCGAACTTTGGTCCGCCTCCGTAAGCACCTTCAAGCGCACGTATCGCTGCTCTTTTACTAGTGAGATATGCATGTGCTAACCTTGCGCAGTCATTTTTAGAGCACTCCACCCAATTATAAGCAGCGATGACGTCGAACACCTCCAGAAAATTATCAATTTAGGGGCCGTGCGCCGTTACCGCAGCAGTGTCCTCAAGCAAGCCTGCCTATCCCCCAAACGTCGGTATGCAAGTATCTTGCATGCTCCTGATTTTCGCGATACACTCCAATTTGTCCACTACCAAGACCTCACCAATTTCATGCCAGATTGGACGGCTGAGTACACTGAAGACACCATCACGAACACTGATTGGTACCGCATATTCGGTGTTGTCTTTCAGTGCATGCGTGGCTCGCGTATCTTAAATGGCAACCACGCTTGTCAGCAGTGTCAGGCTGGAAAAGGCATGTTCCGTTCTTGCCGCCTTGTCTTGGATGATGGTTGTACTCTTGTCTTTGGGGGCACTTCTTGCGTGAATTGTACCCAAAATGACTGTGTCTGCACTTGGCTTTAGCCGTCATATCCTTTGTGCGGAACTTTGTATAGCTGGCAAGAGCAAATTATGATTATTGCTAAGAGGAGGTTTTTTATGCACAAAAAGAAGTCATGAGTCAGCTAGTGTTAAGACTGCAGACGCTAGTATAAATATGGAATGAATGACACTTGTGACGTTTGCACTAGGCATGGTTGTGGCTTCATCGTTGTCGATCTTTCATGCTCTCGGCAATGTTATTGTGGTTGCTTTGGTAGGAATGACATTCGTTGGCGACGCCACTGCCCCTTCAAATAAGACTAATCTCGCCTAACGTTCATGTATGGTTCAAACAAAACAAACCAAAATGAGACGTGAAAAATATTTTGTATTTAACTACATGATATTCAAAGAGACATTTACATCCTATCAGCCGCAGTTCCCTGTCAAGATAGAAAGTTGAACGCTGAATTACAGCGCATATCTAGAAAGTACAATCATCTCAATTGACATTCCTATTCTTGTAAATGTCAAAACCCTAGGCGTACATATGAATGGTGAGACTCCGCCAGGACGTTCAGAACCTCACTTGGTCCTTGATGAAACGAGGCGGGGTGTTCTGGGCCGTCCGGCAGCTCTCAAGAGCAGTTGGAGGACTGAAAGCTCCCTTATTTAGCTCATAGTCGAATTGCACCAAGCCAGTAGTGATGAGAGTAGGAAAGGAGAGTATAGGATTGGACTCGAGAAGTGGAGAACTGATGATTGTATTACTACGTGCATACTACCTGCAAGGCAATATGGAAGAGGAAAGTGCATGCTGAGTCATCGGTAAGTGCCGCAACCAATCAGTGTGTGGCTCCTTCATGGCGACAACCACGAACTAGTAGCGATTCGTCCATCCAAGACCCGCAATGCAGTAATTTTTGGCTTGGCAAACTTCCAACAAGCAGCTATAGATTGGCCCTAAGACTTGTTGGCATGTCAGCTAACAGGCAGAATCAAACGATTGAAGTATTTATCACTTGGTGCATCTTTGAGTTATTCTCAAATAAACTTCATCATGTGCTAAGTATGGAATCTCTACTAATCTTTGACTCTAAAGGTGCATTGTGGACTTGAATTAACACTAAAACCCCCATGGAAAACTTGCGGATGTGTCTATTCTGCTATAAATCTGTTGGCTATTCCTGTAGAACATACTGTCACTTAAGACTGTCACAAATGCACAGTTGCTCGCACGCCTGACTCTTCTGCAGAAATTGTCGTTATCAAATTGCCTGCTTGTTTTCGGACATCAGAGCATACACTTAGGAGTGACTGTATGCAGAGAATTACCGTTATATGACTACGGAGGACTCAGCAGTTTTCCCATTACGTCATCAAGATAACCCTCATGGCTTGCACGTTAAGCTAGGATCACGTCTAAAAAGTCAAGTTCTTTAGCACTGCTCGTAGATTGTGATTAACGCATTAGAGGGGAAAAAAGCGTAAGTAAATTAGGGTTGCAAGAAGATGGCTTTGTAAATAGCATTAATTATGCGAAAATCTTACTTAGCACGACTGTCACCTACTTCAACTGTCTTGTCTGCTGGTAAACTGGCATATGAGACAAAAATTTTAATTTAATTGTAATTCTAATCAAACTTAACTATAGACGTAAATAACATCATTATTTTTACTTACTTAACATTCAAAACGAAGCTTCAATGATGCGTTCTGCAACATTGCAACTGTGCTTGAAATTAATCGCCGCATCATTGTCATTAATCCGTATGTCATGATAAACAGGAACGATACAACCATACTTACCTCTTATCTATCTTAATAACATCTTGTAGCTCCTTATTTCATTTCGCAGTTAATCAACATTAAATAATTACAGTTTTTAAATACTGTCAACAAATCTCACGTACTCGCCTTAGCAATTTTATTTATTTCTTCGCGAAAAAGATATTTAGCACTAAGAAAGTGAATCCTTTCTAAACTCAATACTAGCCTACAGCTACTACATCACCAATGTCATGTCTCAAACCGCTTCTGTCCATTGCATATTGTGCTCTTGATATGAAGCGTTCTCTTCCATCCATACCACCCCAGGCGCTGTTGGATTAAACTGAGAATAGCCATCAGAAGAAACCCTATAGCAATGACCGCTTCCCAGCATGAGTACTGCACTGCCTCGTGCCTGACCACAGACTTTGGTCAGATATCTCGCAGCTTCGGCTAGTGCGCTTGGGACTTGCTGTGGAGCTAGCCAGTTGCGCAGGTGCAAAAGCTGTAGCTTAGCTCCACTAGGATCAGGTTCAATCTATTGACGTGGAAGTCAGTACGGCGGAAATACTTGGATAGGCAGGGTTTACTTCAGCCTGATTTCTTTCTCCTAGAGCAATAGGTAAACCAAGGACCTTTAGATTAGAACTCTGAGACACTATTGTGTTCACGTCGCTCATAGAATATTTGCAGCTCAGTGCAGGCGCAAGGAGGTATGGTCGGGCCTCGAGAACAAGACATTCTAATGAGGGTCGGACGGGTCGAATCCAACTCAGTGGGATATTTGATTCCCTGCTGCCGAGTAGCAATACTAGTTTTTTGAGTTTCTCACAAGATCGCAGCATGCGCTCAACATCATCTCCTAGATGAATATCATCATCAGATACTAGCGTAAGCGTCTCTAGTCTCAATAGGTTACTTGCACATGCTTCATACTGGCTCCTGTCCATGGGGCAGAATCTCAGTGCCAGCTGCTTCAGTCGTGAAGTAGGGGGCAGCGGCCACACATCTATCCGAACATGTTCCAGGCTAAGGAACTCTAAGTCTGCCAACCGTTTTTCATTCTGTCCTACACATCGAGAAGTAGTGATGCTCTCTGTTGGGTTGACGGCACTTAGAGAAATAGACTTCAGTCTGGAGCGCTGTATCTGCTGGAAAACCCATTCTCCATCCGAACCTCTCAAGCGATGCAATGCGAGTCTCTGCAGAGATGGAAAGAAAACGGCTGTGTTGATCTGACAAGCGACACAATCTAGAACACGTAGGCACTTAGGGAGGATGAGGGGGTTCCTCTCAATGACCTCGGCGTACCCCATCTGCCACTGAAATCCACGCAAATTGGACTGCATGTGCCCGTTCTGTAGCAGTTGGAAAAAGGTAGCTTGCAGTGTACGAAATGCGTTGGGAGATACCCGGAAGCATGGTTTCGGTCTAGGGAGCAACCTCATTTTGCGTACAAGGCCCATACGTTGATAGGTGGCACCTCTTATATCCTTTTCTACGTACAGTTGGCTTAGGAGTTGGGTACTCTTAAATGATAGATTCGCTGTGTATGGGTCTGCAAAAAAAGCAATTTCAGAAAAGAGATGTGGCAAGCTTAGTGAGTAGAATGTGTAGTTAATACATAGAACATTCACCAATGACCAGTTGTCTAAGAAACCAAGAACACGATGAATCAGTTCTATGGGGAGAAATTCCATCCAGTCTCTGGAGATAACCTTTCTAAGAAAATAGTCGCTGGTTGTCGAGAGCCCTTGGATCTTCTGCAACTGAGCATTTAAAATATTCAAAATTCAAGTGTAGTGCTTACGCTCTATCTTTTCGTCATACCAAAGTGCTTTCCTACTCTTCCTGAACTACTCCTGACAAGTCTGGTTGGCAATAGTACGATGAGGGTGTCCTTCCCCAGATGGCGTAAGCTGCTGTACTTTGAACCCTAGAGTATATGTGGCATATTTACAGTGCATTGCAAGGCCCTAAAATGACCTATGAACCATAAATATAAAAGTAGATAAGCAACTAAACCGGAATAAAGTAGTAGAGCATGTGCTCTGTCTAAGATTGTAAACTTGCTTAGGGCCATAGACGCTGGGATTTGTTGGCTAAGTTTTGCACATTTAAGATGAATTCGCCTGGTTCATCTTGGTAGCTGCCTCGCGCTGTCACTGAAGATTTTTCATAAAGCAAGCATCTTAAACTACGGCGGAGCGCTTTCTTTGGGTTGCGAATGTCTTTCCGCATCCTTGCTCACTTTCTTTCAGCGAGCAGCTCACTTTAGGATAGGCAAACATGATTTTGGTTTCTTTAGTAGGAGTGAAATTTACTACGCAATAATTAACCAATGGATCTCCGGTCGACAGCAGTGTCTGACATGACGGCCCTGAGTCATTGTTGCATCTGACATCAGTGATTTGGGTTGCACCACAAGTACTATACTTAACAAGCCTACTTGGAACTGCCGCGACGGTTGACGTTGTTGTAAATAATGTCCTTTAGATTTTCTCGATACTTGTTCCCTAATACGCCAGTAGACGTGTTCACTATTGTTGGCAAGTACGAACACTTTGTCGACACAGCGTGGCCCAAGCCTGCACCTGGACAGACGCTGCGCGTTGTCGATACAAAAACATGCTATTTAAATCTTCTGAGATCGTGTACTGGAGAACGTTGTCGCACAGAAATCCGTAGAATTTTTATAGACCTAGATGCCGAGAGTCGGCCTTTGGATCGTGCACCGCGGATACGTCAGATGTCACCCGAGAAATGCTCTAGCCGATCCTTCGTCAAAGCCTGTAGTTTAACCAGCAACGCAGTCTGTTTCGTTGATGATAGTATTGATAAGATAGCAACTAATTACCTCAAATGGATTGAAACCTGCAACAACATTGTCGAAGAGCCTGTCAAGCCCATGGCAGTCATCGTGCTCTGCGGCTCACGGATAGAGAAACATAAATTTGACATAGCAGAAGCATTGTCAACCGCATGTAATAATACTGCAGAGAGAGCTGCAACGTATAGTCTGCGCCATTGTTGTTTTACTCACACCAGTGTACTTCGCCTCTCATCGCCGTTGAATCGCACGCTCCGCTATCGCGAAAATCGGCGGCTACTAGAGACGATCCAGCAGCAAGTTCTGGAGATGGTCAATGGATACGTTCCGTCGTATGGATATTCGTGGCGGGAATACAACGTACACCAAATCTTCGATTGTGCGTTGGCTTTCTTTGCTGGCGACACGAATGGACGGCTGTTCAGCGTCGCACGGACAGTTTCGGCAGATCTTCCTCTTCCTGGAATGGATGTACTGCACCAGCAAGCGTTCTTCGACATTACAGAGCCGCCACTAGAGCGAAATGACACTGCTGAAATCACGCATACACTGCTTGGCATGTACATGGCATACCACCTGTTGGCGCATTGTCCACTCCTAGAGATTGAGAACTTCAGACTGATCTCCGCGTCTAGCGATTCACTTTTTCATTTTCTGTTTCGGCGGTACGAGCGAGTCGCAGAACAGATATTGGCGCACATTGCAGCACCGAAGCACGCAGACACAACATCACTTGGCAGTGTGAGAACGCATATGCATGAGACAATCAATACATACCTAGGCCAAGGAGAGAGCATTACCCGGACTCATCTATCCAGCTTGCAAAAGTATTGCCAATTTTTCCGACAGCAGAAGCAGCAGCGGCTTTGTGCTGGATGCTTCTTTGCATATTGGGACGATGTGCTGCCGTGCCGTCACGGATTTTGCAAGAAGTGCTCCCACAACCACTCTTCTAGCTGGAAACTCAGTGCGCGCATCCAGATCACGCAGTGCCCAGTTTGCAACAAAGAATTCCAGAAGCCATTTGGCATCAGACTCCAGCCTCCGACTGCTGGTGGCCGGGTCCTTTCGCTAGATGGCGGTGGCGTGAAAGGCATAATCGAGTTGAATATCCTGCAGCAACTGCAGACTATTGTTGGAGGCGACCTACCCATGAACAAACTCTTTGACATGATTATGGGAACGAGTATAGGTAAGATTGTTTCTCATAGCTGCAATGGCCTACTAACGCTCAAGCAATAACAGGCGGCATCATTGCCCTCGGTATCTCTATCAATCAGTGGGATCTCGACACATGCCGAGAGAAGCTCGTCGCACTTACTGCTCAGATTTTCTCATCCACCTCTTCGGGCTCAAGATGGGCCAAAGGCTCGATTGCAAGCGTTCTCAAATACGTCAAGTATGCGGCATGCCTGGCATTGCAGCACAGCCTTGTGAGAGGATCACTCATTGAATCAGTACACCATCAAGAATTTGGGCAGAGCGGTAGCATGATGTTTCTCACACATACGGACGAAACGCCGACTATGGTCGCGGTGACGGCCTGCAACATCCGCGACGCAGCCTGCTGCATCATCACCTCGTATAATAGGCCGTCGCTGGACCCATCGAAACCTTACAAGTGGCTGCAAACCCAGGACGCCCACCTACAGGTTAAAGTCTGGGAAGCGTAAGTGGAAATCTCCCCCAACTCTTCCATATTCTAGCTAACTGGAAACAGCGCGCGATGCACATCGGCTGTGCCGTTTCTCTTCCCAGCCGCGCAGCTGCAGGGGGAAAAGTTCCATGACGGCGCACTGGCATACAATAACCCAACATTACTTGCTATAGAGGAGGCTAACATTGTCTGGGGATCGAATGGCTCTCGGAACCTGGTATTGTCTATCGGATGCGGCGTGACTAGGGATCGACACAACAACAGGCAGGGTCCAGTGTTCTGCTGCACGCATTCGTTTATGGAAAGCATGTCCGCATCAAAGCAGAATGAAGAGCTTCTCCTGAAAGGATACCGTTTCACCAGACTTGATCCAACCCTGGACATGGAAGTTGTTTCTTTAGACGACCATCAAGCTATCCCAAGACTACAGCAATGCTTCTCCGCAACTCTCCTCCACGATACCACTTTCGTTGAGCGCCTCCGATCCGCTGCATTTGAAATGATAGCTTCGATGTTTTACTTTGAGATTGTTCCGCAGCTTGTGTTCAATTCCAGGTCAGCAGAATACCTTGTCATGATCACAATACGTCCGCGCCTCCCTTCAAGTACCCTTCAGCATTTCTACGCGCACAAGGTCTTCCATCCCATGCACTTTGAAGTCAATGGAAAGTATTTCAAGTTTTCTTTGTTTAAAAAGGTAAATGTGCGGGTACTTGATCTTGAAAAGCCCGTGAAGGTTGCGCTGTGGTCCAGGCCGTATCATGCCTGGATCTCGGGATCCCATGCATCCGTAGATGGAACCCTGCGCCTTCAAGAGAACTTTTATACCCGGATAGGGTCAAACAAGCGTCAACTAGCGCGAAAATCTCCCAAACAATAAACAAAGAACATCTCTTGCGACATTGATTTGCAGGTATACATACGCGCGACTGAGATTCATCCTGCTAGCGTAACAAAGCCAATTGAATTGAGCACTTCAACTCTTACTGTGGTCATCTGATTAAATTTTGAGGCTTAGGTATTGAAGAGGAAAGCTGTAGCAGCCTTGGATTTGAAGACAGGCAAAACCCAGAATCTCTGAAACGACCTACATGCCGATCTTAGGACGCTCCATATCTCTATCACACACCTGAGATGCAGGTAGAACTCGTAGGCGGAGAAGATTTTGATAGGTAAAAACAACGAGTAGGTAGTACTGTTTCGATCAAGAGTCTAATCTTGTATGTACCTCCGAATACAAGCACTCTACATTCTTCTTAAAAGAAATGTCGTAATGTTTTATATATCTAAATACTCTAACTTTTTTGTCCAATTTTTAAATGCATTATCCGAAAGTCTTGTATTGAGTTAAATCTTTAAAATTAATTTACTATTATCTAGAAAGCAGGCAATATTCAAATTCAACCTCTAGAGTGCCTTCTTAAGAGAGTGAACTGTGATCCCAAATTATTTAAAAAGTTTGTTCATATAATAGACTTTTCTTTGCTTCTTGCAAAAATCATATGTCTCTTTGATTTCAACCAAAATCATAATTCAAAATTTAGACTTCGCACCTCTGACAACTCGATCGCTTTAAATTGTAAAAAGATCTTACTAGCGATGTGGTACGGTTTACGGGTACGCTCTATTCCCAGAAGACCGTTCTTATAGATTATGATTGACGGTCAGATGGTGAGTAGAAGCTGTCCTGGCGGATTGCACATGGATAAGATTACCGCTGCTTAGCTGATACCTCTGCATCTGAACCTGTACAGGATATGAATTTGTTACAGATGACAACTCTGTCGACTGAATATTGTCCGCTACCCGCTGGCTAGTCTGTACGCGGCGATTGAAAATCTCTCTTACAACAAACGAGATACTGGAGAACTGTGGCAATGCATACTTTTCCACTAGCAGTGTAGGTGGTCTAGCGAGACGGTAGTAAAGACCTGTGAAGATAGCGTAATCATATATGCCTGCCCAACCTAGTGGCTCTAGTGTCGAGCTGGTGAGGAGAGCGCGCGCTAGGGCGAGCGAAGATCGTGAGAGAACGGATGGCTTGACGCAGATAAATTCCTTGCACAATAGTGTGATTTCAACAATGTACATGCTTAGATGCCTTAGTTTGAGGTCGAAAGTGGTTTCTAGTAATGCCAGTTCGAGGAATGTGTACGTGTCAGGGTGTCCAATGGTCCAGTTGAGAGCTTGCAAAATACTCCATTCCATATCTATGAACATGGACGCAGTGTATATCGAGCAACACACTGACACAAGCTCATACAAAGATGGAACTCGATCTCGATCATCTATGTACTTGGTTGCGATCAATAGGGCAGTACAGCCGGCCAACTGAAGTTGTTGCTTCCTGACAGGTTGGAGGGAACAATATCGATCCAAGACGTTAACGGCAAGAAATAACGTCTCTGGTTGCAACTCAAAGGCCTGATGAACATTGTGGAGAAAACAAATAAGCTCGTATCGCATGTTCCAGTCAATTTCATTCAAGGCCTTGAAAAACCTAGCGTCGGGCAGGGTTTGAAGCTAGGGCAGGTCAGCAATATTCTAGTAGAGATGCGTGTGTCAGATCTCCAACCTCTATTTGTTCTATGTATCCTATCACTTCGTCTCTGTATTCTTTTATATTTTGATATGAGGTTTTTGTAGTCAGATCTCGTTGCCACATCCCCCTACTATGTCTTCGAGAGTACTGCCGAGCTTGCGCAGCACGTGACACAGGACAGTCATTTCTGCGCTCGACAAAGTAGCTGTCACAACGACTATAGGGATAGGGGACAATGCGACGACAGAGAGCCATGTTCGAATCAAAGCAGATCAATTTGAACGAGGATCATCAAGGGAAGAGGAGTAAAATAGCGCAATATAGCTGGAAGAGACAATTAGTGTAATATTCTACAAGACTGCCAGACAAAATCATTTCACTATTTACACATCCCCCTCAGATCTTACTGAGAATAGTTGCAATCAGATAACCTGAAAATGTCTTGTAAGTTCTTCTTATTTGAAGATTCAAAATTCCATCTACTTCTTTCATTTGAGTCATTTCGCAAACGTACGTACGTTCGTCTTAGGTAACGGATCCGCTGATTTACACCTAACAAACTTGCACAAAGAAAATCTTAAAAAGATCTTTGCCCACACATTTTGAGGAAAAAAAAAACAAAAGCTAAATTTCGCTACTTTCTGATGATAATAATTTTTCGCAAATTTTTGAAACCAGTCCCTTACAATTAGAAAAGCAGCGAAAATCAAGCGATAAAAATATTACACAATTTTTTAGAAAAAATTCATTAAAAAACAGTGAGTAACAAATATTTTGCTTTCAGAAGAGTTTTGTGCTACAAAATGAGACTTAGTGAGATCTCCAACCACGTTTCTAAGTCATCTTCAATCGCGTTTGCTTCAACACCAATAAACTAAGATTTCTCTCTAAGAATAACGTTCTGAAAATGTCAGATGTTCTAGAAATTATTTTCTTTTCACTTTTTCACAATACGCCTGAAGTTTCTTCCTTAATCGCTGAACAAGCTTCCCTTGCCCAGACCCAAGAACTTTTTCCAATTCCGACAATGTCATTTTTTGGTTCTTGCTATGACGCCCCCCTCTCTCTAAATGTGTCCAGTAGTGATCCCTGAGATTGTCGCTACGCGAGAAGAACTTTTTGCAAAAGGGGATCTTACAGTAAAAGTTTTTATTATTGCTATGCACGGTTCTGAGGTGTCGACGAAGATGCTCTGGTCGCATAAATGCTAACTTGCATCTCTTGGCAAAACAATCTGGCATAGTCGTAAAGTTGCATATAAACGGCCGCGTGATTTGCTCCTCAAAGTTACCAACCAGACCCTTCTGATCATTGACGTCTAATGAATGATGATTTTGCTCGAAGACCTTCTGTATGAACGTGTATGCATTTTTGTGTCTGTTGTTTTGATTGTTGATTTTGCGCTGAGATATATTGCTCTCTTCTTTGTTGTTGTCTCCATTCTTGCTTAGTTCGTCTGAATTTTTAAGCATTGATTGTCTGGCTTCCCCAGATTTATTAGAGTGTCGATGCTGGCTTGAATAGTGATTGTAGGAGAAGTTTGATAATGTTCTATCATAGGCAGATTGCAGAGACAAGCCGCATATGTCCTTCTTAAAGCTAAAAGGATGTGTGGAATGAGCGGTGATAATATCTATTTCACCTTCACAATAGTGATAACCGATCTCGGTATCACTCATCGAAGAGGAAAAGCAGACAGAGCTACCAGGATGATAGTAGGGAGGTAGAACAGGTGAAATATGTGGTATTGACGTAGGAGTGACCAAATCGTCATTGTTTATGGACCGGGATTTGTATAAAGGCCGTATATGCGGTGATACTAATGAATCTGGAGTCTCTGCTAGAGTGATTTTTCGGGTGCTTGGCCGCTCCTCGTACAGTTCTTGGTCCCATATTGGAGAGGCCAGGTCGTTTTGCACATTGAAATTGTTCCTATACTCTCGTTGAGAACTGTACTCCCAAGATTCCCTTCTCTCGTTGGGCAAGACATCTTGACCAGTAATATCCCAGGAGTAAAAATAACCTGACCCTTTTCGCAAATCATGTGAAGATCGATCAAATGCCATTGGTAACAACCAGAAAATAATAGAGTATCAATAGTTCTTTAGTGCTTCTTGCAATGTTTAGAGAAGGGTAAGGAGCGGTAATGCGAGAAACGCCGAACACGACAAGAGAGTATTTAAGGATATTAATTGGATACCTCTAATAATGACACATTAAATCAAGAAGCTACAATGGTATTTTTACTTATTCCAGTCAGCGTATCATAGGTTTTTGCAAGGTGAGGTCGCCTTGACTAGGTATGCGTGCAGCCACGCTAGTAGGCAATGTCAACCTAAGGAAGGAGCTATTTCAAATTACATTCAAAAAGTTTGAAGCTCTGACTTCTAGAAACGTAAATCGTATATTGATTACTATTCTTTGCTTAGTAAGTATAATGTACTCCACCTTGCACATTTGATTCAATAGGATTCGCAAAAGACAATTGTAGTGGCAGCCGCTAATTTAGTCTGCTAACAAAATCGCTAGCAATAACGTACTATTTCGTCACCTTTTTCTCAATTCAGGAGGCCGTCCAGTTGCTATACTTGACCATAGTGATGTTTAAGAAAACTAATAATAAGCACTCTCTTTGCGATGTGCAGCTTGCTAATCGGTCAAAGTGTACTAAAATTCAAATTTCTTTTACACATTGTGCTGAAGAGGCTTCTCAAGGAATTTGTAATTTGATCTAACTATAGAAACATTAAATTCCACGACGATAAATTACCACTATTATGCTAACACGTGTGGTACTAGAGTAAAGTAGAACACTTTCTGACGAGCTGAGAATCTGCTTGGTATGAATATGGGTGGATGAATTGAAATTTCGGCTCAGCATTATTCCCGAAGTACGATAATAAATAAAACAGTGTATGCACTATTAATTAGTTTTCCTATAATTGGTTTTGGAATTCAAACTATTGTTCATGTATATCAATACCTCCGCAAGTGGAGTAGACAACTTTAGAAGATATATTAAATCTGCACCGGAAAGGAAACGCTGAGCACATGCGGACGCAGCCTTCGAAATATACATACAGCAAACAGATTATGACCCAGAACACATCGCCCAGTAACTCACCGACTACACATGACAGAACTGATGCGATGGCTTCCATGCCAGTTACCATACAAGGCGACTTATTCCGCCGTACATTTCAATCCTCTCGCCAAGTGCGAGACCCTACGAACTCTAGAAACTTTACCTTTAGGCAGTTAAACCAACAGGATTTCTACCTCTATCAGTATTTTTCCGAAGAGATTCTTCCTCTGATCTGTCCACTTCTGCAAGTAAGCCAGCGCAACTCTACACAAGTTACTACAATGCTCTCAGTGGAGGTCTTGGATGAAGTGACTGTAGACTGCTGCCTGGGCATTTCTGCTATCCACCTCAAGGCGACAGGACAATGGCGACATAAACAGGCCGACCCTGAGATTACACGCTACGCATGTAGGACTCTAGAGAAGCTTCGAATTGCTATGAGCATCAACGTTAGATCATTCGATGTTCTCCGTACCTTGCTCAGTATTATATTTCTCCAATGCTTAGTGGGTCAACCCGAAGATTACTTCCTAGACTTGCCATGGTATGCTCATTTCGAGGCAGCCTCCAGTATTCTTTATGATTTGGGTATAAATTCGGTCATCATACCTGAGAGGTGTGATGCTCAGAGTCAGTTCGGAATTGCCTTAGCCTCTTGGATCGACATCCTTGGTGCTACTATGCTTGGCAAAATGCCAACCTTTGCAGATACGTACCGACGACGACAAAGGGAAAAATACTCATCTGGCCTTGTGGAATTGATGGGTTGCGAAGACCAAGTCATGTACCTCATATCCGATATTGCCTGCTTGGAAGCGTCGAAGCGAGGTGGGCTGAGTCAAGAAGAATTCACGACACAGGAAATACTCCTTCTCATCAAGACGGAGTTACTACGGCACCAAATGACTTTCATCGGTGCGAGTGAGCTTGACAAAGTTGTGACAATGGCGTTTCTGTCTGCAGCACATATCTACTTGCTCACCCTAAAGCTTGATTTCGAAAGGTCAAGTAACATGATTACGGATATGGTCGATCGCTTCAGCAAATCTGTAGATCGAAATTATGGCGGCCTGCACGGCTTTGACCAATCTATCGCTTGGCCGTTACTTGTAGTAGGATCTGTCTCTCTCCCAACATCGTCATTTCGTGGTATGTTTGCTGAGCGTGTACGTTTGCTTGAAAAATCAGCCGATTTCGGTTCGTTTGGCAGAGCTAAGATGATCTTGCAAATTTTATGGCAAGTTGATGATGAGGCATATCGAGAGGGCAGAGCTCAAGACACCCATTGGAGGGAAGTAATGCAAGATAGAAAATGGAACTTCTTAATTATTTGAAGTTATTCGTTTTAAATAATTAAGGAGATGGTTGGTTAATTGTTTGAAATGCTGTATGTTCAAGTGTATTAGAAGCAGGGAGATTTGTATTTTTTAGTCGATTCAAGACGTTACTGATAGTAGCAAAACTGGAGAGACGATGTTTTATTTAGAAGCACAAGTTTGGCATTTGTAAAAAAAAGGCCAAATTAAAGACTCTCCACGTTGAGCGGGTATTTGCCTGGGTCATGAAAGTACTGCTAAACCTACTACCGCCACTCTAATTCAATTTTTTTTTATTGATATATCTAAAGAGGAGAATCGGGACAAAGTCCTATTTATGCTTACAGATGGGAGCAACTCCATTTGTTTGCACTGTGCAGTTTTCCACCTAACCGCTTTTGTAGAATTGTACGCAATTTGGGACTCCAACTCTATCCACTGGTCGTTTTACCTGATTCTCGTAGGACTCCAACAAGGAATATGGATTTTTCTCTTTTGTTGGTGATAAAATCCAAGTTCCTAGTGCCCTATAATAGTTGTCAAGTTTGCAGATTGATGGCAGAGGACCCAATCTTACGGTGTGCTAACCCCATCATCATACACCTGTACAATGGAGGCTCGAGTACTGGGCGTAATCTTGAAGTCTTTGAAAGAATTCCCAGGTTGAAAAATTGTCATTTCCGGGTAGTACGTGTATGTAGCCATTTTAAGTTATGCACAAGGTAGACAGCGCCGATGAATCTTGATATACATCATTTCATCCAACGATTCCCCTACATAAGCTATTGGACTCTATGTGAACTTGACTAAGTAACATTCAGCCAAAATCTAACTTCGAAATTATGTGAAAATTGAAAGTGTTGTCACAGAGAAAATCCTGACATGTATTCCTCTTGTTGTGCAGCGATCGTTGTGTAGCAGTGAGTCTTGAGTGGCCTTATCGGTATACTCCATACCGACACGTAAAGGATAAGCGGCAGCATATGAGAATTCCTTGCCCTTTCCGACCAGATTTTGCTCTTTCTGCCTGTTTCTCATGCAGACTAGCGTTATGGAATGGGTTGGGGTCCGTGCTCCAGCTCCTCGGTACCTCTTAACACTCTCTGACCTGTGCCTGTTCCAACCGTGCCATCTTCACAATCTGTGACACCACAATCAGACAATACACTCGAGTCGCAAGAAAAAGCGCTACGTGGCTCTGGCTGCGTCTGGGAGCAGTCTACTCTGCGGACAGAATGAGGATGAGTCTGAAACTGGATAGCAGGCGGTTGCTCAGATCTAGAGACAATACGACGTAGCGATCTGCACGTTCGATGGTAATGGGACTTGAGTGCTGACATGGCCACCATTTTTAGATGCTACAAATGATTTGGTTTTGAAGTTCAGTCAATTGAAAGTAATCAGATAAGTGTGTTTGCAGATACTAGATGCTTCTTCCGGTAAATGGAATCTAAATATCTATGGCAGCAAGATTCTGTAATTACTTCCTATGATAGCATACATTTATCTTACCGATTTTTCCTGCAGTGGTGTTTCCATTGAGAAACTAAACTAATTATTCCATAGCTTAAACTACTGATCTGAGTCAACTCGACAGCATAGCAATCGGCTAATCGACACCAGTGGGGCAAATCAATGACTATTAAAAATGAGATAGAACAGTAATCAAGAAACCATTGAAGTGGATCAACATTCGCAAGTCTACCTACTTGCACCATTGTTTCACAACAGCGTCATTACCACTACTGCTTGTATTTCCTATTCGTTCCCTGGTGAGGACCTTCAACGCTCCAAAATGAAACATGTTTACTTGCAACGAAATTTTCCTATTCTTTGCTAATACAGATCATCATCCTATCTGCTCGATGGTTTGCGGCGGAAACCGGGCTCTTAAACGCTAAATTGTCGATAGCTAGATGTGATGCTCTAGCCCCACGACAGTAAGGCCTGTAATTTGCCCGATATGCCTTGCTATGCCACATTGCTGTAGCTATAGAATACAGACGAAGGGTAGCGATCGTCAGTCCAGGGTTTTTTGTACCGAAGCTCGATTGACTCGCACAATGAAAAGGTTTCATAGATTTGATTATTATGCTGCACACTCCACTTATCAGACCCATCCTTGCCTATCATTTCGATCACCTTATCCCAAGTTGGATCGCAAAGGTCGTCTTTCCAGTTGTCATCTGCGTACTTGATTGCCTCTTTTATACCTTTAATCATCTTGGAATTCGTGGTGTCTGCGGTGGCAGGACCGTGGTAGACGATGCTCTTCTCCTTGATAAGCACATGTGCGCGGTGAAATTGGCCATTGCATACGAGAGAAGGCAGAGCGATCGAAACGACGTCTGACTCTGGAAATGAATTCAAAAAATCTTTGGCTGTAGATGAGAGATGTAAAACATGACGGTCTTGAAGCGGCTGGGCTAGTGTGAAACTGGGGTCTTGGAAGAGCTCCCAAGGTTCTATCATATCCTCCAGAACTGCCTCATATTCTCGCTTCAGAGACATGTTATGAGATAAAGTTGACTGGCGTCTGTTAAAGCGGAAGCTTCAATTCTCAAAGAAAACAGAACCATAGGATCGTGAGTGCACGGAGTCACAACGGATTCTGGGAAACTTAAAAGCTTCAACACCATTACATAAACTTGATCGCCCATAAGGTTAATCGATTAAACTCACCTTTTAGTTGCAGTATTCTGCCACAATTCATAAGATTACATAGATTGTCTATTATTGTTAGGCAAAATAGCATGGTAAGCAAGAACAAGGCATTGTCTATGAGGATTCGCTCGAGTTACGACAAGCCTGCAACATCTAAGAAGTGAGCTCGTTCTCCCAGTCATTGATCCGCTAGTTGCGGATATCGCACTCTGATCCAGCCTTGTATCTCTGCCATGGCTGATCATTATACTCTAGGCAAAGTCTTCTGCGACGGATTAAAAGACCTGACAGTACCGCCTCCCTCAGAAGAGAGGTGCTCCATCTGTTTAATAGAGTACATTTCAGAAGAAAATGAGATTCCTTCGCACCAAAGGGAGAAAGTCGTCGAAACCCACTGCCAACACATCTTCCACTATGCTTGTCTACATAGATGGCTATGTACAGGCAGCAATAACTGCCCAATCTGTAGGAGAGCCTTCGATATACCAGCTACAGTCAGTCATTACAATGGATTCTCAGACAATTTTGAACCTCTCGAGAGCCCTCAACTCCCATCGTGGGAGGACACACATCTACCGGAGTACGACCCTTCCGTGGACGCAGATTTAGGCGAATACTCCGAGCCGTACAGCATACTTACTATACTAGAGCAGAATAGTCAGATACAGAGCCGACGCCTTGCTCTGATCCGGGAACTCATCGTAATTGTAGAAGAAGACGAGGAACTTACCTATGCTGAACTTCAACAAACCAGACGCATGCTTGCAGGTGAAATGGAAGGGTATGATCTAACCCGACGAGCTAGGCTTGAATCATTACGGGCACAGCAAGATATCATCGTCCCTGAGCTATGGATCCTAGACGCATCTGTCCGAGACCTGCTTCGGGAGGAGCGTTATCTGAGGTATGCAGCCGAGGCTGACGACTTCTTAGTAGCGTCTCTGCTGCAATTTTAGCGGAAATAGAAAACGCTAAGCTGTATAAAGAGAGAGACGTCAGCGTACTCTTGCGATTATTAGGCAGGATTGGCATTCAGGTCTGAAGAGACTTGTTATAAGCTGACTTCATGAAAGTGAGCATAAAAACAACAGCTTGATAATTCTCTTTAGACAAAAGCTTTGTCCGGTATATCCACTAGCTCGCATAAAACATTTGAAGGCGCTTGCGCGAGCGAAGCTATGAATTATTTTGGTGTTCTAAAAGTAGGCATACTACTGTCATTAGCTTTCTGCAGGCTGTGAACATTAAAATTTACAAGATTCAAATAGTCTCTAGCCTACTTAGTAGCACGTCGCATGGCACACAGCGGATGAAGAGAAATTTCTGTTTTTAATTAAAGTTAAATTAAAAGAGATAGATTGACATGCTTGAGGTTCATGGATTTTGCTGAGACGTAAGTGCCCAAGCTTCTTCTGTCATCAGGCGAGGAATGATCGTGACAATTGCGTTCCCATTTTCGTAATTCACTATAAATCGCGATTTGTCTCTAGCGTATTGATACACTACTTCTATGTTTACACCGCTATTAAAAATTGTTACATCATGCTGCAATGTATGTGTATAATAACACAAGATGTGTAGACAGGACCTGTTGATTTAAATTCTTGTCAGAACATTAGCTACAGCTGTTCTAAACAGCTATGGGATTATCAGGATCACTCCCGAAATGCGCTACCCATCTTCTCAACAATGAACGCCAGCACGGAAAACTCTATCCAGAAGGACTAAATATACGTCTGAAGAAAAGATCTTCAAGCAATAATCCTACAGAGAGAGCCTTTGATATCAAAAATGGATATTTCACAAAGAGTGAGATACCACCGGAAATGAATATCGAACAGAGATTAAAGATTTCATAGAAAGCGAACGCTTCAGAGGGAGCAGAAATTCTATAGAGAGCCAAAGGAAACTTGGAGCTGTAGGTAAAAAAGTGCCAGAGTTTTGGCAATCAGTGCGTGTAGAATCGACACATGGTATGATAGTAGATAATGGCAATGCTGAAGAAGAAGAGCAGCGAGACCTAGAAGAAGGAATCAAAAAACTTCTTAAAAAATCTGGTTATTATAGGGGTGAGCTTGGAAAGGATGTTTCACAAGTTCGTACACCGAATATCTTATCCTGCCGGCATTCCAGTCGAGCCGATCCTAAGGAGCGACCAATGAAGTTCACATCATGTTGGGTATGCAGCGAATGTGCAAAAAAATTGTAAATTCGCCATATAAACCAAAAAGATTGAATATTCTATCATAGTAGGCCTTTTCAAGACTTTTCGAAATTGGAACAAGGAGCACATTGACTTTCAAGAATTTGCTAGAGATTAGATTACCTTTTTCTCATTAACATTCTGTTCAACTTAGAAAGACAAAAGTTTCCTTATAAGTCGTCTGTTGTGCATACTTGAAAGTATTTTGTATTATTTGTGCTTAACAACAACGTATCATTGTGTGATTTTGATCGCACGATTGTGGAAATCAAGAAGCTCAGAATTCAGTACTGCTAGAAAAGAGTGTTGTCCTTTCCAAAAGATTTTTTTAATATGTACCCTGTGATCTTCAATGCACAAGTGATTTCACTTATATTTTGACACACGGGTAACTAGCTACTTACCGAACCTAATGATAAGCAAGTCTTTTAAAATACACAGACTTCTTTTTTCAGTGCATTAGTGAGCTTGAGTCCAGACAAACGTATTATATCGTCACAACAAAGACCTTTGCCGCATTACGGTGGCTGCTAATGGCTAGTGTGAACTTATGCAGAAAGTGAATGAACGATACAAATCAATATCAAAATAGTGTAGGTTATTAAAAATCTTCTTAAAAAGTGAGAAATTTAGAAGCCCTGTATGTCTCCTCAAAGCGAGAAAGCAAGGCGAAACCTTCTCCTAAGATCTTCCAAAACTGATTTTACCCGATAGTTTGGAAAAGGCAATGAGGATAACCTAAACTTTGCTAGATTGTTAAATCACGAGATGCGTCAAGATGTGTTTCATATGCCTGAAAATCAAGACACTTTGATTTCTTGTAGAAATTAAGATTACTCACCTCACAGGTTGGTACCTATCATAGTAGAATAATGACAAAATCGAATATATGTTCGGCACAGTAATATCAGAGCGTTGACATTTCGCCTACTTCTGTGACATCATTCTTTGATTGGTATACTCATCGCTTCAGCGCATCGATAAAATTGAGATATGGAAGGCGAGAAGTAAAATAGTTACATGACATCAAGATACAAATACAGCAACTTTATTTGCAAATATTAACCTCAGTTATTTCTAGATAAACTTTATGACATAGAGTGACAAACTAGTGCAAGTATTTGCATTTTGCCTGCCACAGAAAGAGGAACGGCAGAAATTGCTGCACCTAGTAGATGAGACTTTGCGTGACACATAGTACATGTCGAGATCATTATTCATCACCTTAAATGCTTGTGCAGCGTTCGGGTAACAGAATCTAGCAACTTGGCAGAGAAGTAACCTCTACACGAGAGGTAAACAAGTATTGTATTAGTAACGTCCGTCCCTGCGTAACAGGACACCCTGCGTGCCGGGACCAGCCAATCAACTTGCAGATTTTGGGCAGAAGTCTGTGATTTAAGCGAGCTGATTGGCCGGTCCCGGTACACAGGGTGTCCCGCTACGCAGGGATGGACGTTACGCATAGGAACTGATCAGTTTCTCAGGTTATCTCAAAATGCAATGTCCCGTAACGTATTTGTCATTTTTCTTCTATATTTGTAGTAACACAAAAGGAAGAAAATCCGCCTTAACAAGAGCTAGCAAAGACAGATATGACAGTGACAATGTTTTGTTTAGGACCAAGCAGTAGTCACCAGACTGCTACATAATTTGGTCATACGAAGAGCCTATCGACTCTTCCTCATGAATCCTTTCAGGTCGAATGTAATTGCAATGCTAGGCACTATTGCGTCTCGCGCTTTCGCTTCGTGTTACTTGGCTTCGGCGGGAAACTGGAGAAGTAGGGCGATCCAATGCGGACGACCCGCGATGGGCGGTCATGATCCTAACCCATGTGCCGAGGGGACCCAGGCTGCGACCCGCGGTCGGGGCGCCAACACGACGGGTGCGGGGGCGGTGGCGTAGAACTTCAGAACCTGTGAACCCATCAACCTCCGCAATGAGCAGCACATAGATGCTTACCAACACGCCAGTCCAAGGGGTCAATTGCCTTGAGCGAGCCCGTCTCATCGAATAGGTCTGGATAGCTTTTCTGGTCGCGACAGTACGGACAAGAGGGATTCCTAAGTTCTTGACGACAACGCTCGCTCCACTGGGAGCAACACTTGCCACAAAGGCTGGTCTTCTTGCAGCAGGGTGTAGTAATAAGCGACGTAGAATCTGTGCAACAAAGTTCGCAGATCAGAGGTAGAGGAGTACAAGGTGTACTTGGTTTTCTTAAAGTTGCGCTGGGGTCTCGTTTCTTGGCTGCCAAAGTGTAGCGAGAGCGCCGAATAGTAGAGCGAGCCGCGGATAGCGGTGCATACATATTCACCGATGATGGAGGCGCTGTAGCAGAGAATCGGATGCTCTTTGTCTGTTTGGAGTTACTTACTGCAAGGATATATACCGCGTGGGGCCTCGTAAGAGCTTGTACTTTTCTTTTCTTCGTATGCTACCGGGATAAATTCAGTACGGCGTACTTCCTCTTAACTTTTCATGCTAGTTATTCCGCGATAGGATCATCCATACAGCTGTAATTACAATTAAATAGAAGTTCTCCCTTGGTCGGGTGTCATACTCAGCGCATATACCATAGTACAAATGAGCATGGAAGTGCGCTATTGCGCTAGTGAGTGTGGCGTGCATTGTCATTGATATCGGCTTCGTTGAATCTCTTCGCATGGAGGGCAGTATGACGAATGACCGCGGTACTGAAACCCGCCTCAACGGCATTTTGAAATTTTTTGCTCGTACTTGCCGTCCGTCGAGCCAGGCCCTGCTCTATCACACTCTAGACCTTGCCATGACCGCAACTCGAAGCTGTCCTTCCTGTTTTTCCCGCACAAAACCCACTCTCTCGCACGACCACCCACCCCATCTGTCCAAGTATCGTGCAGTGCGGCCATGAGCGGCCGTGCGGGCGATTTCTTGGACGATTTTGCGAGATGACTCCAATTCAGCCATGTCTATGGTGATCTCCAGCGTGCGCAGCGTGCTCGTCAACGCCCCGTTAACCAGAACCATGACGTTCTCAGATGGCGAGTGAAGTGGGAGAGTAGAATATCGGCCCTCCCAGTGCAATCTGTGCTTCGTATTGGAGGGTTCCTCACAGATGTGCAACGAAAGCCTTCTCGCACGGCTTGCGCCGATGCAGAGCCACAGCGCAGCGAGATCATTCGTCAGCTCATGCGTGGAGCCTGCTTCGACACGAAAGTCCTCAAGCAGCGACAAAACATGAAGCAACTCATCTGAGAAGGTTTTATTGACTAGCAGGAGCGAGACAGCGACGCTACAATTTGTACTGAAAGTCAGGGAGTGAGAACGGCCCTTGGTGAACTTCCCGGTTTCTGTCACAACAAGGCTACGATATATCAAACTACGGATCTCCGTGGGAAGAATCATGAAGGAGAACATGAGAGCTCTTGCTGAAATACTGTAATAGATCTTGCAGACACTCAACAGCTATATGGTAGTTCTCCGTACCCAAAAAGGCCAATTAGATGATGTACCTGCGCTGACACAAGAAAATCCACTTATCGTATTGTAAGTACGCCAGTTTTCGACGAGCAATGCTCTTTGCTTTTCGAAATCGACATCAAGGGGATATGTTCGTAGACCTCATAGCACAGTGCTACGAGATTTGATGTAGTGTAGTATGGTTTGAATTGGGCGCATCTGGCGCGCGTTTTGGAGAAAGGCGGGCAATTGTGGTGAAGGCCAATAGGCGTTGTCTAAGACAAAAAGTTCTTGCTCTTCTTAGAACGTATATACAGTTGATGATGAAGGTCGTACTTTCGTGGCTTGAGGTCATGCTACACGCTAGCATCGACTCATACAACACATAAGTGTCCCTATTACCTTGCTCTAAGCTGTCTGCACAGAAATCTGCTTCTCATGAATGCCAAACTTAAGACGTCTATGTGGGACAGATGTAGAGGGAATGTTGTTCTGTTCATCTTCACCACGCTCTCTTATCTGTTCACCGTGGCCACCGTAGGTTTCTGCTGGGAGATTCTGACCAACCCCCGTTACAGATACTCCGGAGTAGCAATCTTGTCTGTAAGTACTATACGACCTAACGATTTTGGCTGGCTAATAAATACTGGTAGTGGGACTGGAATGACGATGAGACGAGGGGCTACTCTGACATTCGTAACAGTAGCCGCTCAGACTCTGCCTTAGTGGTAGCGACTAATGATTCCTTGCGTGATATGTATAACGCATCCACTGAGTCACTTTCGCACGTCCCTCGCAACATCACGTTTGGATACATGGAGTTTTGCATATCCTCGTCGATTGTCACCAACTGTTCTAGCCTCGCATCTCAAGCATCGTCTTCTGCCCTAGAAGCTGCGTCAGACATTATCCCGGTGCTATCACAGCCTTTCTCAGCTATCCAAGGGGCTCTGAAAGATGCAAGCCCAGCGAATGTTCAGATTTTGCTAATAGTTGGTGCTATTTCTTTGGTCTTTCTCACCCACATAGTGAACTTTCTCGTCACTAGTCACTCCAACGTATTCCACCCAAGTCGAAGATTAGAGATGTTCTTATTAGTCATTCTTATCGGCACCATCATCTGTGTCTTCCTTGCCGTAAGTGTCGGACTTTTGGCACGCGCATATACAAGAGTAGATGGGTTTGGCCCCCGAATAAGAGTACAGAAAGGAGATATGGGAGAGTCGTGCTTGGTTGTTTTATTATGCGGCATTATGGCTTCTCTCATAACGGCCATTAACGTATGGTTGATGGGGAAAGTGGAGTTGAGCAAATTGACCATTTCAGAATTGCGTCGGATAGAATCAGTAGCTAGCTCCAAGCAGTGATGCTAACTTTAAAACAAATTTGTAGTTTGTGTTAATTTATTCACGTTACTATGTTTCTCACTTGAATTTTGTTGATTTTGGCAATGATAATAGTAAAAGCATTGTCGGGAAGCATGTAGCTACTGAAGCAATAGTTATATTTTTTTCTTAGCTTTCTCTTCATTTTCAGTCAACCCTTCAAAGTCTGAACACAACAAAAACATGCTAAACACAAAACTTACTAGAATTTTTCGTATTATCAATCACATCACAGGAACGCAAATCAACTTGAAATTATTGTACAGAAAATTCGTTCAAAAGTTTCAATTATTGTAGTGTTTCTCTTTTCCAATTTCTTCACATCTATTGCTTCTCAAGCATTCATAACAGAAAATGTAAAAAAAAACTCCATGGCCATGTTTCAGCCGTTTTTACTGGTTCTACATGTATCGCTAGATCATGCTTGTTATTGTTCTGCGTAGTACTGATTAAAGGCTATTTCATCTGTTAAAATCAAATACTAAAGAAGATTAACTTACAACATGTTCTGACTCCCATGTTCATACTAGCTCTAAAACCTGTGCTAAGCTTAGAATGTAAAACTTCAGAAGATTGACCTTTGAAGTGTTGTAGCTAGAACGTCTACACTATTGCCAAAAGTAGATATCCTCGTTTTGCTTTTTTTCCTAGATGATTTTTGCATCCTTTTTTCACTTTAAACTGAGAACTTCAAAACTCGTTCTTAGCTTGCTGTTCAACGAGCCTTGACCTGCGAGAAGCGATCATGTGAATAGGCTATCAGAATCACAATTCCCAATTGCACAGGGGAATTAACTTCCTTCTAGGGTTCTTTGCTCGGAAAAGCAAACATAGCCTCCACAACATTTCAGTGGCATCACGCGATCACAAGAAAATGCTAGTACGAATACTCTCCGTGCACTGAAGACTCAAGTTGGCGGCGCAGCAGTAATTACACCATCAATGCATAATTTACTCGTATTTGGTAGTTTGAACACTACCTCCTCGACTTATGCATTACCACCTCACATGAAATACGCATAGTCTTCATGCGATGACATGCAACAGAATTAAGGTAGGATAAAAATTCCTCTTTCTCTAAGGTACATTTCGCCCCGCGTGAGGGAGGAAGCTTAAACGATAGTTTTCTGATGAATCATTGATTTGTGCAAAGACTCGGTATAAGAGTTGGCTATGATCAGTAATCTAGATCTACCAGAAAATAAAGTTGTTCAATCCATTATCAATTTAAACAAAACACCAATCTATACTCCATGTTTTTCGTTCCAGTCTTGTCATTAAATTGCATCAGACAATATGAACAACCGAGGTTCCGCAAATGTATTACATCTAGTTTCGCAGTATCAATACAGCGCTAGTGCAGAAGCTCGCCAAATACAATGAGGTATTATATTAAGCAAATAAACCCCGAATCTCCAGCTGGCAAAACTTAAATAACACCACTAGATTACCGGATCAAGAATCTTTTCTCAACGCTACTTTACTTCTTATTTTCGTCCCTCTTCAACATCCATGAAGGAAGAACCTTACTAAAACCACGTCTTTGCTCACTGCAAACATCATCACTTCTAGCGTGATGACCCTGGCTATTAGTACGATATTCTCCAACGTGATCATGTTCTGCGGTATGAGGCATTAGCCACTCGCCCATCATGAGATTTAGGTGTCCGTGGCCAGTGGTGGTATTAGTCCTTCTGGAAGGAGACCGACTATGGCGGGTTGTAATATCGTATGGAGAACCTACGAAGGTGCCCCTGGTGGTTTGCCGCTCTGAATTTGGCGTCATCGATGCATTGAATCTGTGCGTTTCAAGATTGCCGGCAACGATTGGTTCTACTTTAAGCTGCTCATATTGTGGTTCAACTTTTTTGTCTATTCCTGATGCCTCGACAACCTCAATCCAGGTGTCGGAACCTGACAACGGTCGTATTTCTGGACACACTTTTGGAATCTCTTCTAATCTTTTTACGACTGTGTCACATATCGGGAAGCCTATCTCACTTGCGTCTATCGCGTCCGATCTGTACGGTGGACGTTTGTTTTGTATTTCGTTGAACAAGTCAGAGTAACCGTTCCGGCCCACCCGAGTATGGACTCTTCTCAGCGATCTCGGAAGTACAGTGCAGCCAGAATTGTGAGGAGATGACTCGACACGTTTAAAAGCTTTCACAATCTCTTCGAGACTAGGCCTTTGGCTGAGATCGGCAGCCGATGGTCGTTTTCTCTCATCAGACCTTGAACACATCCACTGCGGAACCTGATCAACTGCTACAGCGTCAGGATTCCCGAATGGACAGAGCCCATGTTCAGAGCCCGAAATGGGCACGGGCATTGTTGAAGCATGATTGAAGGTGTCCCACGAAGGTTTGGTCTGCAACGCAGTAATCTCAAGTGCAGATATATCGGCTGATTTCCATGTGGACTTCCCGTCACCACGTCTGTCATCCAGGCCAGCGAAATTCACTTTGTATTGATCTTCGTTGGATCTCCGCTTACTGGTATTAGATTGGACAGGTGCAATATGTTGATTTTCTGTATCGGATCCAAGAATCTGCAGTGCTTGATAGTACCTGCCTGTCGTCATTTCCGATGCTGCAGCGGGATGCCGTTGGTAAGATTCAGCAGCCGTACGCTTTTGCCCCGCGGAATACCGGATAATAGTGCTGAGATCCAGTCTAGGATTGTTGTATTCAGAGCGGTGAATAGAGGGCTTGCATAGTTGTAGGACGAAACCGCATGCTTCGCGTAGCTCCATCTCTTCTTGGTGAGTCAGCCGCCGGCGATGGATCAGTGGCGAAGAGTCGCGAAAATGACCACGAGAGTCGCTCCTTATTTCCCATTGCATATCTTCTGCTGATTCTGTGCTTGTCCTTGACATAGACCTCGTCTGAAGAGTTAGTTGCATAAGCATAGAACTCAGATCGTTCCCGACACTTACTGCAACTGAGGAAAAATGTTTAGGCGACTCGCATTTCATAGTCAGTGTTGAACACGTATGAAGACGACGGCTAGTTATTTCAATCTGCTGCTAGAAAGTAGAGATGTGTAATCTTCTTTGAATTGCACAATTAATACTTTTTTGTGAAATTGAGGCCAGGAATCGATGCGTGTTGCGTCGACAGATGGAGAGGTATGCACAACGAAGATAATTTGTATGATCAAACAGTTTAGAAGCTCTAAAATATTGTCTTAAACAGGGTCAAATGAAGATTGAAAGAGATTGTCAAGGTGCTTAAAAGAACAGATAAGGCAAACCGAAGGTTTATACGTAGCGGTGCAAGACTCTCCTCGTTACAGATGTCCCAACTACTAAAGCAAATCAACAGTAATTCTGGGGAATTTAGAGGAGTATTGATTTCTTTCAGGCGATGTAGTTAATGACACTCCTAACGACAATGATGTGGCACGGTGGTCAAGCGCGAACATAAGCTTTATGCACAGACGTTAATCCACCAATAACTGAGCAACCATGTTCGATTTTATTGCCTCACTTGTCATTCTATGCACCAGAATGTTTGCACTAGCCCTGTATGGAAATAGTAGCGTTGCATGTAATTTGTATCCTGCGGCGCAGTGGAAGCGACCAAAGCAGCGATTCGTGCATTGACCTTCACGTCTCGGTTAAAATCGCAATCTTCGCACGAACCTTCTAATTGCCATTTATAAAGTATTACAAGCTACCTAAGCGAACAGTTGTAGGATTTCTATTTCTTGATGTGCACCGAAACAGCTATACAAAGTTAAGCTACATCAATTAAGGTGGTGTTAATGATGGCGCACTAGATCACCTCTTTTTCCCGAGTACCGTAGAGGCGTTTTATGAACGCAAGGACCTTGACTTCTACAAAAATGCTCTAGCTTGTACTTCATATAACGTGCCAGGGCACGTTGACAGGCCGAGTAACAGAAAATACAGAAAATAGTCATATTAGGAGAAATATAGCGAGTTTTGCAGGATTCAAAGTTAAGACTTTTAAATGCACTCATCAGAAATAAAATAACTCACCAAGTCGAATTTTGTTTGAATATCCGTTAAATATCAAGAAACCACATTGATGTCCCGAAGTATAAATGGAAGCAGCAAGTTTGTGTTCTGAGCGACTACCAATTGCACCTAGTCACGTGTTTCGCAAAACGTAAAATTTATGTTACCTTTAGTAAATTAAAGTCGAACCTTTACTGTAAGACAAACCATCGTTATGCTGCTCTACTAAAATAGTTGCTGTGAATTTCAAAGCCCTGAAATTGTTCCTTTCAGGTTATCTTCGATGAGCACTGTTCAAGATTACAAGTGATGATATATAATCAAGTTATTAAACTTAGTCTGACAAAGTTCCATTAATTAAAATTTACTCATGCTGATGTTTTCAATTCGTTTCGTCGTTAAAATTATCGCATTTTGGAAGCCTGAATCTGTTTTCAATTTTGATTGAGAAGAGCGCTCTCATGTTATCTTTACAGAGCATGTCAGATGGTAAGGAGATGCCACTGCGATCTGCATCAAAGCTAATCCTCACTAAAGATGGAAAGTAATATGCAAAAGGCTAACTACACACTTTCAAACGAGAGTTGTGGCTTCTCTCGCAGCATTCGTGCGAAGACTCGCCTTGATACAGGCCATGGATTAGTCACTTTGCCACTTTTGTGCTTGTACCAGCTGTTCACCGGTGTTGACCATACAGTTGAATTGATTTTTCCTCTCAACCACATCTGGTATTGAGTAGAAGCCTGTTGTTTGACCTCAATGGCTCGAGCACTGATTTCTTTCTTCCATCGCAGACATTTCATGATGTAGGCAATCTGTAACTCTTTCATCTCTGGATTACTACCAGCTGGGTTAAAAGTATTCGGACCTGCAATCATGAAAAGGTTTGGGTATCCATGTATGGCAAGGCCTAGAAAAGCTTCTGCGCCTGAATTCCAATCTTCATTCAAAGAGTGTTCATCGCGTCCTTGAACGGAAATTGGTACTAGGAAATCCGACGCCCTGAAGCCAGTTGCACAGATAATAATATCGGCTTCTTTCGTCGTTCCGCTTTTAGTTCTGATATTATTGCCACTTATCGAGTCGATCGGGTCGATTATGAGGTGTACATTTGGAAGCATCAAAGAAGGATAGAACTGGTTGTCGAAGAGAATTCGTTTGCTACCAATAGGATTTAATGGCATCAATTTCTGGACAAGCTCCTCATCTGCAACCTGGCGGCGTAGGTTATACCTGGCATAGCGTTCAACGATGCGGCTCCATGCACCTGAACGCATGACTGATGATAGTAAAATGTCTGCGCCATGACTAAGTGCACTTCGGTAAAAATGATGGGCACCTGGAATTTGTAAAAGCAACTGTTCGGCGCGGCTGAAGTTTTTGCCAGGCTTTGGTAGTACCCAGTGCGGAGTGCGCTGGTACACTGTGAGGTCCGACGAAGCTGATGCAAGATCAGGCAACATCTGCGCCGCGCTAGAACCAGTGCCTATAACACTAATTCGTTTATCGAGGAGGTCGATGCTAGGATCCCACTCGGCAGAATGAATCTTGCGTCCTGAGAAGCCTTCAAGACCTTGTATATCAGGGAAATTTGGTATATGAAGCTGACCAACAGCGAAGATAACGACCTCAGCGCAGATAAGTTTGTTAGATGCCGTTACTATATTCCAGGTCTTCTCGTTCTGTGGGTAGTACGCCTGCGAAACTTCGGTGTCAAGGCTAAGATGCGGTAGCAGCTTATTATCTTGCGCCACCTGTTTCAGATAACTTAGAATGGCCTGCTGCGGTGGGTAGCGTTGATCGTGTCCTCTGTAAGGTGCAAAAGAGAATGAGTAGAGATGCGAGGGCACATCACAAGTACACCCTGGGTATGTATTATCCCGCCAAACACCACCCACATCAGAATGCTTCTCGAGGATCAAAAAGTCATCTTCACCGGCATTTTTCAATGCAACCCCCATTCCTAGGCCACCAAAACCTGCCCCGATAATGGCAATCTTTATTCGTATTTGTTCCTTAGAAGTCATGCTAGATAGATGGCCTAAAGCTGGCAAGAGTAGGGAAAACAGGAAAAGATTTAAGCTGAGTAGTTGATGAGCAAGAAAAATTGAAAAAAAAAAACGCAAATTCAACATGAGCATTTCGTCATTTCTAACTGTTTGGCACAATAGCGTTCAACTTGCAACCTTATGCATTAGATGCGAAATTACAACAAAATCTTTCAAATCTATATCATGGAACAAGCAAGCAAGTTAAGAGGTAATTTATTACTATAACGGATCCTGTAATTTGAGTACTCATCCCTGATAAAACTAACGTGTAATATATCAGGAAGTCCAATCACGCGCTATACTATGAGATGGGTGATGTGATTAATTTCCAAGATTCAACAACTGCTTTGTTTTCCGTTCCCATCTTAACTTCTTGAAGGCACTCCTAGCGTTCTGACATCAGCCTTTTTGATAAATCCGCAAATTGTTCTGGCATTCTCTTTATTTCGTTCTAATCCCATTTCAATATCGACTTGTGCCCATGTTCTTGGAATACTGGTACTATCTGTAAATGTAATGTCTATAGTGATCTGCTAACTAATAAATAGCACTACCTGTGGAAGGCAGGTCGATGGATACGATAAAATTTCATTGTACTGTTCGAATAGGTTGTGATTCTCAAGGATTTACTTCTGGAATCAACGGCTCATCTAAATGCAGATGCAGAAAACAAGACTGTGATTGGTCTTCAGGCATGCCACCCATCTGCCAAGAATTCCATCTGAACAGACGTTGTTGACAGAAAACCATAGCAAAGCCTCAATCACAAGATAGGCTGAAAACTGACGAAGGGACTACTGGAAAAGTGTCTCCAGCACGGCCTCGAGGTCGAACGAGAGACGGCGCCAAGGCAACTTCTGCTGGTTTCTTAGGCCGCCAAGTTACATAGATGCGTAGAAGCTGGGAACATTTGGATTCATATATATTATGTGGTAGTGGTTAATGTAAAGCAACGTTCATCACCACTTATTAACAAAGAACTTATATCAGTTAGAGTGTAACAATCGGTCTAAAACATTGACTGAGATTTATGTGAGACTTCAGATTGGTTTCATTTGAGTACAAAACTTATTAACCCTAATGCAAGATTTCAGCCAACAATATGAATCTTTGAGCTTTAGTAGAATGATGTTTGGTCTTTATGTGAGCTTAAGCAGGATTAAATATTCGCGATGTGCACACTCAATGCTCTGTGACTTACTACTGCAAACTAAACAGAGCAATTAGTTTTACCTGCGTGACATTGTCGTTTTAGAAACACAGAAGAATATATCTGGTCTTGGTAATCATCACTCATGTAGATTTGAATGCTTGTATTTCGATTTTTCACACGAACAATCAGGAAGAAGATGGTGGTCGGGTGCACTCAAGCTGGAAATAGCTCTACGCTGAACTGATGTGTGTAGGTTCAAATGACACCAAGACAATATGATTGTATTTAAAGTACAGAGATCACCTCAGTCAATAATTCGTTACGTTGTTGTTTTGTTTGACTCTCGCTGCTATAAAATATTGGCTTCTCACCTCCTCCATTATTGATGACAATCTCATACTTTGATGCATAAATTATGATAATTAGGCTCCAAAACAATCCATAAGTAGAATTCGAGATGATTACATCGCACGAGATCCTAAGCGCTACAATCTATCATCTCTATTGGATATTCGGTGTCATTACTCTGCACAATACCACAGGAAACCTCCCAGCCAATCTCGAAATTGTCACTTTTTGGATTCCTGATCTTAGCATTGGGTGAGCAGTCAGCGTCGAAGGTAAAGTAACTTGTTTCCATACGCGGAGTAGAGTCCCAGTTGCATGAGTGGGAGCTCAGGTTCTGACGCCATGCTTCTGTTTGTGTTTTGACAGTACTTGTATGCAGGTCGTGACTTCTGATGCGAACCTTTGCGCAGTTCATGAAAGACTCATGCTCACGGTTGACCCAGACCCAGGCAAACAAAGCGTTCCCCTCTGGCATACCCCAAGGGACCTCAAACTGGAAGGTCTGGGACTCTGGTGATCCGTGTGGGCCTCGATGAGGACAGTTGCCATGGTAGGATGCCGCCGCTTTCCACGTCTGACCCTTGTCTATAGAGAAACCCACTTGACAGCTACCACCTTGATGAGTTGATCCCGGTGCTTCTACTGAGTAATTATAGTCAGAAAGTTGGAAGTAGGCGATTTGGCCTGTTGACCAGGTTAATTGAGGGTCTTCAAGGTCATATCGATCGATGTGGCCTCGGCACATGCCAGGATTGCGTAGGGAAGGCTTTCCGTTTTCATCGCAACACCCTAGCGGAAAGTTTAACATCGGATCTACTCGTGTGGTGAATCTGTTCGATTCTTTTGCACCCCCTAGAGCACCTGGAAACCAAAGTGACCTGAGAAAAGATCCCGCATATCAGTTTACTGTTCTATGGGTCACAGAAACTTCGAAGAAAGGTCTTACATATGGGCATGGGCCCCGCGGGCTATAAGTAGAGCATGAACAGAACCCAAGCGCATATTGTAGGGGGAGTTGGGTAACAATTTGGGTTATGTGAATCATGTATTATCTCTCGTTAAAAATAATGAGGTTATAGAGCATGAGTGAGAGTATTTATAGATTCAGGCTATCGTCTAACAGCACGTTTGTCATAATTTTTGTAATTTTGATTTATAATTCTGCAGTTGGTCACTAACACAATATGCCACAGAATGAACCGCCTTTTCAAGCTTGTAAGAGAACCCCAGAGTATTACGAGCATCATCTACACTACAAACGCTAATGCGCGCTGCTTTAACTTAACTCTCTGATGCAAAATAGTACAACCCTGAAATACTCTTTGACTTGTGATTTTTTTTACCGAATTTACTTGAGGCTGACGTAAGGCCTGGCTTATCTGGGCCGTCTCAGAGACAGCCGAACAAAACTGTTTCATGCGGTGGAAGCGATCTGGCTTCCAATTATCTGTGCAGATACAAGGAAGAGATGAGAACACCAGCTTTTGAAGATGCCCAGACTGTGTGCCTTCAAGATACAGGTAGTGCCGGAAATGAGTATATCACGGTGTACTTTCCTTCTCTGTACGATCCGACCCAAAACAATCAAGCTGGACGCGTACCTATTTCCATTCGAGAATCGCACTTGATTTTCCAAGATACAGTCGCAACAACAGGAACAAGTTCCAATGAAGCTATGGCACAATCTACTGCGATTATGGGGAAACCAGAAGGATACGAGCGGAACAGAGGGGTCTGTTTGACGGCACCCGTCACACATCAATCTAGCCTTCTGCTCACCCCTAATATGTCCAGATTAATTTCTGTAGATCCTGCCGATGCTGCAATGATCCAGATCGTCAGTATGGGATTTTTGCCTGCAGAAGCACGCGAAGCACTGATGAAGACGGACAACGGGGTGAACCACTGCATTGAACGTGCCGTAGACTACCTACTCAACGATAAACCACGAAAATCGAGAGCAAAATGATAAAAAAAGGCTTAACATCAACGTCGCTTGCCTCTCTCTCTGCTCTTCCGCTGACGCTGCCCACACCTATCTTCTGACTAAAACCGACTCTGCAAAGGTATTGTCTTCAAGTTCGAGTCTTTCGATGACCATGCTAAAGAGCTATCTCTTTAATTCCCAACCTTGAGTCTGTATTTGCTGAAACATCTTCAGCTGGGAGCTCAGTTGGACTAGGAGTTTTCTCCAGACAACTCGAGTTCCAGCCTAGGAAGCTATTTCTGGCACCATTCGGCAATGGACTTAATGGAGAGGGAAGCTCGGAAATTTCGCACCCTGATGGAGCCTCTTGAATGACTCTGGCAGTCGCGTCTGTTGAGCTCCTTGGAGGGTGACGACTTCTGGAGCGGAAGTAGAAGCGCCACGTGGCCATTGCGAGGATCGCGAAAAGTAGTACAACTGCAACAGGCAGCACAATGGATAGTGTTTTCGGCTCGTTGTTTCTTGGAGTAGTACTGTGCAGTCTAGTGATTGCTACGATCTGTGCCGGTGGCAGAGTGGCAGGGAATCCAACCTGCGCTACAGTGAAATTCCTCCTCTCATAATCAACAATCAGCATCGTCTCCTGCAAAAATGTGCGACCAATTACATTCATACCATCGACAGACCTACGTATAGGAAAGTAGCGCGTCGCGTTTGGGAAGGATGGAAACGATCCACTCAAGTCGAAGGCATCGTAGGGCAGTTCGATGTTCACCGAGTCAACGCCTGCCCGGATATCGTTTCCGATTTGTATGGAGACAGATATCCGCTGACTTCTATTACGTTCTATCGCCGTGTCGTTGACGAAGTAGTGCCCGGTTGCGGCGTCGTAGTTGAGCGCGAGCAGTCTTTCGAACACATCGCAGACAGCTTTTGGCATCCATAAATACGGTAGCGTCGAATCCACTACTGCGAAGAACCCAGTGGAGTTTGACGTCGCTGAGAACACATTACCTCCTGCCTGCGGTGCTAAGGAGATCGTGATGGACTGCACGCCGACAACGAGGGTCGAGTTCAGCGGGCTTGGCATGGAGAAGGACACTCCATTGGTGAGGCGGCTCCCGTCATATCCACCGAAAATCAAGCTACCAGGGACACCCTTCTGACCTTTCAAAAAGTTAAAAGGCTGCTATACTTGTTAATGTCTGGAAGCATACGGTACCTTGCACCTGCCGTGTAGCCGTACGAAAGGCTAGGGATCGCTCCAGAAGCGTTGAGGCTGGCCAGATACGGACTGACCCCTCCAGAGCCAAGGTCCACTGACTCTGCAGAGAGACCGATACTGCTCAGGAACACGTCCTTGGAGACCTGACCCGCGATGAGCTGGCGAAGAAGGACGGAGCTTTGTGCAGACGCCAATCCGACGCCTATGGAGTCAAGTCCGTACAGGCCGTTTGCGGGCTGTTCATAGAGGTTACGTGGTTCTTCTAGGTTGAACAAACCCAGCTCTTGGTATCGGTCTGAGGAGTTGCGTTGGTATCCACGACTCTGCCTGCTATTGTAAGGGAGGATACCGCGGCGTTCTGCGCACACGTCGAGTGTGGGGACGTTACACCACTCGGCTTCTAGTGGTAACAACATGACTGATCGTGAAGTAGAAACGAGCGCTTTAAAATTCTGTCCAAATCTGCCAGTTCCATCATCGTCAATGTTGATGAGGAAGGTCGACCATGCACCGTCATCTCCGTCGAACGAGCCGCTAGGAGGCACAACAATGGGATCTGAAGAGCGCGACAAAGCCATGTGAAAACTAGATTCTTATTAAAACGTTAGTTGGGTGATGTTATGGATCACTGCTAAAGGCGAAAGTTTGAGGTGATTCTTCTGTGGTGAAAGAAAAGTTTGTAAAGGAAATGACAAGGGGAACAGGGTGAGAGAATTATCACGAACTGTAATTCAGATACGCTCCACTAATACTTGATTATTTTTATTCCTACTTGCTCATACTGTTCTACATAATCTTTTTCGGTTAGAGTTGAAATCATATGTTCTCGATCTGTTGAGCATATAGATTTATGCGCTATATGAGTTACTTTCAATTTAATATGTCAGTCGTCGTGTCCAAACCTATCTTGCAATTTGATGTCTCTAATGTCCGAGAAGTGATACAACGATATTACGTTGCACAACGTCTTTAACCTGTCGTGAGTCGTTTACGGTGAGAATCAGCCACTCCATGCAGGTATGCGCTGTTATTGTGAGACGCTGCATGCTGAACGAGTAGTATTACTTACTCATAGCCACCACGCGATGTTTGAAAAAATAGTGCTGGAAGTGTACTGATAATTTGGCTGCCGTGATTGGTATGCTTGCCTTTAGAAAACTTCAGATTTCACGAGACAGCGCTCTTTCAATGAAGTTATTTAATTTTGTTGCACGCTTTTTGGAGAAACATAGTGCTCTTTAGATGGCTGTGATCGAGTATCCACCAAGTAGCTGTGCAATTCGGATTGTTATGACTCTACTTGACGCTTAACGTTAAGTTTTGATTATCTACAATGTTTCACATGGCATACTATCCTCATGTACATTGCGTACACAGCGCTGATAGGTTGACTAATGTCGAATTCTTTTATATTATTTGCCTGGCCACGACTCCAATAAATGTTGTGAAACTTCAATACAAATCGAATTAATGGGTCGTCTTCAGAAAGCTGCTACGTAAGTCTCAGAGAAAAACGTTTATCATCGCTGATTCTGATAAATATAGAATCTATTTCGAAAAAGTTCCCATTGGTGGTGTTTTCTATACTACCTTTATCACTAGAGATGTGAACAGTATTTCTACACGCATACACAAAGGTTGTCGCATGGTCAAGATCAGGAACCCCTACAGCAATGACAAAGAAATGGCCATCGTCGTTGATGAAAGAATGCACCGTGCACGGCTGATTGGAACTTCTACCGATGCGACTATTCAACTCCAATCCTATCGAACTGTATTTTTTGCCTCTTTAAACAACAAAACAAAAGTGAAGTTTATAGGGGAGGTTATTCTTCAGGAGACCGAATCTGTCTTAAATAAGATGATTGCCTCTACTGAGATCCGGATCACCTGTGATCAGACAACGCGACTCACAACAGTTGATCTAACAGGGTTAGAATTGATTAGTGAGCAGACTGTATTGGAAATGACAGCGAACCAGGATGAGCGTTCTTTAAGCGATGCCAAATCAGATGTTGATTGAGAGAGTTCACAAAACGGATTCGTACAATAGTTCACAGGTAAGTTTCTCTCGTGATTGTATTACAAACAATTTTGTTTTATTCACACAGCTACGATTTCAACAAATTAAAAGTTCTGTTTGATCTTTACCCTTGTAGTGAAAAGAATCTCCAGGTGTTAATAAGGTGGCTATGGCTGAATTATATGATGTATTACAAACGAATGTAGATTCAAACTTGAAACTAGCTACTATTTGCAAGAACATTCTTTCAATGTCTCATTGGAACTTACAAGAATGTCACTCTAGCGGCTGATATTTCAATTTAGAATTGGACACAGGTGAGATGTCTCGGTAACCTGGTACATAATTGTGGTACCTGTGTAAGTTAATCTGAATGCAACTAGACATGTCAATTAGGATGAAGTTTCAATTATGTAATTGACTATTTTAAACTAATTAATATAGTCACATTAAGGATACCTGATGTCCTTCTATGAACAAAGGAAATTTCTCATAATGTAGCGTAAACGCAACCACCAAGTGACAATCCCGTGCCCGAAGCATTGATCAGGTACTGATGCCCCTCGACTTCGGGTGCAACCATATGATATGCATACCGCTCGATCCAGCTCTGCTTGTCCATCCATGGCAACAGCTCTTGCAAGAATGCAACCGCATCTCCTTCAGTCACGCCAAACTCTGTGATCCAAACTGGTTTGCCGAACGTCTTATAAAAAGCAATCATTTCTTTCTTGAATTGCTCAGGTTTGTCCCAAGCATACCAATGTACCACGACAAAATCGATGTGACAGTCGTTACAGCGGTTCATAAACGCTTTCAACCAAGCTATGCCTTTGCCTGGCTCTGTACTGCTTGTAACTGCAGGTGATCCTATCCTGAGACCTCTATCTGCAAGGGGGGTTAGATGAGTCCTATGAGAGTTCAACGCTCTATCCACTCCCATGCAAACGCCACCTCCGCTAAATTTCGGTCAGCAATTGCGATTCTATTTGTAACATGCATTAAGTATACATACCCACATTGATCAGGTTCGTTGAAGCTAAGCACATGCCTTGCACGGTAATTCTGCTGAGCGTAGGCGACGGCACTTGCCCACCCATCCGTGAATATTCTCTGATCATCATGCAGCATGGGAACGAACTCAACATCGATAGGCTTTCCGTCTACCACGCCTTCCCAGTCGTAGGTCCAGCTTATTTTACTATGACCTTGAAAGTAGTATGTATACTCGGCTCCTGGTCTTTTTAAATTGACAGGGTTATCCGCTCCTTTCCCAAAGGCCAATCCACGCTTCCCTACTGCATCAAGAGACTGGCCAGGACTTGTACCGAAGACAACGAAAAGCCATAGCAACTGTGGGGGAAATACAATTTTTTTAGCTAGAAAGATGGGAAACATGGTGTCGCAAGTTGATTGCCACGAATAAGATACACATCTGATAAAGGATAGCAGATGGATTATATAAGAATACTTGTCTGAGTTGAAGCAAATTGGTCTTCGAAGTTTTCGCTGCCACTTATAAGCTTAATTCCTAACTTGTATCAATTGACATGCGTATACTCTGACGTACAGAAGAGCGGTCTCTCTCTTCCTTCGTCAGAAGAAGCGGAGTGGCGATATTTCAGGATAGTTATTCATGAAAACTACAGGTCCCCGCCTGAATGAGAGGGCTCTTGTCTAGCTGTAATCCGACTCGCACTACGTGCAATTCCGTACGTAGACATAATATCTTGCTTTTAATCAGATCTCCTATTCAAGCCGAGCCTTTCTTAGGCAAGTCTTACATTTGAAAAGATTTAGTTCAACCTGCTTTCCACTATAAAATAATCCATCTGTCAAAGAAGTGATTGCAAGTCAGCATCAACATCATCAAGCAATTTTTACGAGGTTCCATTTTGACGATTGCTCTGGTCAATTCAAGCCAAACAACTGCACACCCTTTTGGTGAAGGACTTCTGATTCCTCCCTAGCGTACGTCCCTCGCAGGAATGTATAGATGTTACTCCAATCCAAAACTAAGAAAGGATAAAATGTCATTGTTCAAATTTAGAAGCTTCTCAAGACGTATGTACAGGTCATGCTGATACTATTTACAACAAAGTGACCTATTCTTAGTCAAGTGAGCCCTTAGAATAGGTCAGTGAGTAGTGTTGAACCCAATTTAAAGATTTTGTTCTGAAGTAAGCAGTTTCCATAGCCGAAACTGAAGTCGAAGCGAAAGATGTGGATTCCCTTGACAGTGAGATTTAATTGCAGCACTCTGCCCGGAAATTTGTGACATGAACGATCGACGCAGTCATTCGCCCACTTTGAACATCCACATAATATGAGTCCTATCATGTCTGAGATCAAAAGAAGGAAGCAGAACAGAGAGGCTCAGCGTAAGTTTCGTGCCAAGCGAGCGATGCAGGCCAAGCAGGATAAGGAGAGTTTCGAGATGCTACAGGAAAGATGCAAAGCTCTTCAAGATGAAAATGAGCGCTTCAAGACACAGCAGATATACCCGCTACAGGATAAAAAATCTATACGACAGGCCAAAGTCGAGAACGAGGATGTACGCAACTCAACAAGTCTTGACTGGAACTACAGTCTAGATCTGCCGAGTGAAGTCGTGGACCTTACTAAAGGGTTCGAGAACGATATTCTTTCAATAGGATCACCGATGCTGATTCCTCTGAACGTCTCTGGCGGCAGTAGCATCGAAGGTTCAGACGCGACTCCGAAGACAGACAGCGGTGACGGATCTTGCAGTCGATCACGAAACACCACTGTATCCCCGGTAGAACACTCTGGCTTTATAACTCTACCGGATGAGCCCCAAGCTTGGCCATGGCTAGGAGAGAGTGACCATCATGTAGGCGAAAGCGTCAATCAATCCAGCTTTTCGAATGTGTGCAGCGACGCAGACCAGAGCATGAATGACAGTTTTCTGTTTCCATCCTCATTTCCTCCCTCACTTCCTTCTTCATTACAATCTTCATCTCCTTCTTTAGTTCCTCCTTCGCTGTCTGCAACCAGCTTAGGGGTTGTAGATGGTTTTGCGGACAATTTCGCTGCTCTAGTTCCTAGAGTCGATTACGTCCGGGCACTCATGGAACTCGCATACACACAAGAACGCATAGCCATGATCGACCTGGAAAGGTCCAAACTACGTCTCTGTGCTTTTTGATTTGGTTCATGAGCATAGGCAGAGACCCTGTCAAAACTAAGAAAAAGTTATAAACTTGTCAGCTGCGCAACTCTTACACACGGCCACTAGTTCCACTAAGGTATCGCCTTTACAAGAGTTGTCAAAATAACAATATCGATATCAATAACCAAACGAGGCTTGCTTCATGATTCAGTATCTTGTGCCAACCCAAAGTAATTGGTATGGGCTTTCCAAATGGCATTAAGCTATTCACTGTCCCAATACATGTGCTACAAGTCGTTGATAGAGAACATTCCTACCATTGTGGCCCAGATGGTAGCTAAAAATCACAATTCGTTCTCATTGTCAGGCTGCTAGAGTGATTCTCAAATCAAAAAGCATATGGCACGAAAAAGATATCGGTCGGAAAGGAACGAGGAGAGAACAGCCAAAGGTACTCGAAGGGATTAGTTTCTAAATTTGGTTTGATGAATCAGAAATAGCGTAGCAAAGACCTTACAATGAGAGCGCTGGGATTAATTGGATCAGAGGGTTGATAAAAGCCAGTGAGGCTTTCCAGAAGCGGGAAATTCTGGTAACGTTTGATCCATTTGCCTTGGGTAAGACCGAAATAGTAAAATGCACATACAACTCAAACATAATGGTTCAAGAGGGACATGATTAGGCATAGAACAGAGTTGCATTTGTAGGGGAAGTCAATGAAGCGTCAGTAGATGATGCCTGGAGGAATGAAAATGCGAAAATTCTTTAAGGAATTATTTTTAATTGACACTTCCCATAAAGAGACAACAGAAAGCCTGGCATTCTAGATGTAGTAATATGTGCGTGATTTATTTCTTGGACCTGTGTGCCGGCACAGTAGGAGAACATGCTAAGAAAGACCTGCCGCAATGGGCACGACCCTGTTTAGGTACAATTACGCGCCAAGTCTGGGAATAGTAGATATTTTATCTATTACAATAACCTATGCGTTTAATTTAAATGATTTTCAACCAAATTAACTATCATAATGGTAAAATAGAACGAGAGGTTACCAAAAGTAGAATCAGTAGTATGGCTGCCTGAAAAGTTTGGTGTTCTTATGTAGGATGCAGAACTTTGCTAGACCTAACGTGCTCGTTATCTTGCCGTGTTCCCATACGTTAGTTGTTGTTGCAAGAATTGAGCTTCTTAACATTAGAACTTGCACAAGGCAAAGGCTATCGGTGCTATTTCTAGGCATCGGCTTACCAAGTGTTAACGGCAATCACGCTTTCGAGACTCTCAAGTCAATGCTCAAAGTCCGACAGTCTGCTCCTAATACTTCTTAAGCTCATGCGCCGCATCTTTCACTCATGCCTTCTCAATCCCGCCGTTTCTTATCATAGATGATGCAATCTATTGATGAAATCTGACTTCACCGATTTTCTTGCATGGGGATCGACTGTCACCACGAAATAGATCTGTTTGGGAAGTCTTCTTTAGTGATACTTCGGAGCTTCTATTCGTATCTCTACAGTGATTATTTGAATGACTCATTAATAAGAGACTAGCAATAATTAATTTATTCTTGCAACGTTGTAAAACCTTCGCTTAGCTCAAGGATATTTAGCAATCAGGGAATGGCGTTACTCAATCGTCTTATCTTTTATATACATTGTTCCACATCACGTCTTGCATAGTAACGAATGATGATTTAGAATATTTGTCCCCCTTGTTAACAATAGGAAGAAACATTGTTGAAATCAAAAATTTATCTTTATTTCCAACTCTTTTGTCGTTCCAAAGACATTTTGTCTCTTCAAGAGGAGGCGATACCATATTGAAGATACCATCAGTCTCATCTTATATTGATTAGCTTATTAATTAGCTGCACCTGTGTCGTCAAATAATTTCACATTCAAAAAGGCCTCGACATTTGGTACGCGAATATGCGTAATTACGCCATAGAGTGCCAGGATGGGTTAAAGACGACCAGATTTGGTAAAGATACATTTAACTTTAGGTCAGGTGATGTAGCATCTAAATATTCTTGTGTCTGTTCCTGACGGCATTGCTCAAATTATCTTACTGCTGCACTATTTTCACCGTACCAAATTGAATTGTACTACCAGTACGTGATATTCCGTGCCCCATGTATCCATGCTTATCTGACACATGTCCTATGCAGATATGGTTTCCACTTTCCAAAACATTCTTATCGAGGAACGCTCATCAGATCTCCACGAAAAGGCCGTGGAGCGTGGCGTCCACATGGCTGAAGTGGAGTATAATGCACTTATGACGGACCTTACGGACCAGCTTCCAAAAACACTTCTACTTTACAATTCAATTTCGTACTCTGAAACTCATAAGAGAATAACTTGGAGAAATCGCCATCCAATTCCGGCCTTGTTTTCCAGACCGACCCGTATTGCTAGCTCCAGACCTTCCATGTTGTCCAGGTCAACAAGAAGTTATAACGCTGGTTACATGCGAAAGACCTCCAAATCTAAGAAATTTAATTCAAGCGTATTGGAGGTTGAACGGATGGCTAAGGGTATTACAACATGTGAAACATTCGAATCGTGTACTATAGATCAAGATGGCAGCTACAGAGCACCAGAAGAACCTCTTAGTGAGGAGAGACTGAACGTGCTATGGGAGCTCATGTTTTTTCAAAAGCAGAATAAGCTGCTGTACAAATCAGAATTCTTAGCTACCTAAGTAAAGGTGGAATACTACAAAAAATCGGCCTCTGTTCTTGGTGGTAAGCATAAAAGTCTATCGTTTCGGTGGGGTGCAGTAGCTATCAGGACACGAAAAGTAGCACACAAAAACAAAGAGCGCCTACTCTGCATGTGGGATTAGGTAGCGAAGTTCATAATATGATCAACAATATTGTCTTTCTTCTAATCGTTATTTGATTGATGGCTTTGTAATTGTTCCACTGACATAACAGTACAGTCTAAAGCAAATTGAGAACAGGTAATGTGCTGCTGTAAAGTCAATATCCCGGGCTGAAGGTTTGCATATAATATTTTGCCTACCTTTATGTAATGTTTATTCCTTGATATTCTCTAAATAAGGTTTGTGATTATGAAATATTGGTAAAATAAACAAAACAATAACTCAACATTCAGTTGTCGCTAAAATAAATCGAATGAGGTTTAGGTAATAACATCTCACGAGTGCCGTTTCATTCTTCTGTAGAACCATGAAATCAATGTATCAAACCTCATGCATGGCAGAATCTCTATATTCTTAGAGTACTGTACAGATATGACTAGCCTATTTGACTTGTGGTGCGCTGTGCCATGTAGAGATGCACTGCTTGAAGAGCTAGCCCCTACAGACATAGTATCAATAGCATACGCTATCAGAGTCGAGCTCAAGGACTACGAGAAGAGAAAACATCTCCGACTGCACAGAGAGCTGGTAGACGATCGAGGTTGGATTGAGGAGATGCTGAAGCAGGGCTGCCACGTTCTCCTTGTTGGCAAAGATCTTGATGAATTGGAAGAGAGACTGAAGGATCCGGCTCGCATGAACAATCTTGATTGCCGGAATGGAGTGTTGACGGTACTTCCTCTAGTATTACCTAGGCAGGAGGTCGAAGAACCTGCCAATCCAGACATGTGGATGAATACACACACCTTTGATGGTTACGTTCCGAGCGCTTGTCTAGACGGCTGGACAGCTGCTCTATACGACTCACTCTCTCCTCTAATCCATCGAGAGAACTTCGTGCCTGATCTTCACGATATTATACTCTTGTACAACGAGTCGAAAAGGCTCCAAGAGATGAAGATATACGAAGGTCTTGAGTACCGTACTTTGATTTACGAGGCCAATCATGGAAGCCTTCCCCGTATAGATGCCATCTTGACTGACCATCGCGACGTGAATAGGTTCGTGCGTCTGAACACAAAATACTCAAAGAGAACGACCGCGTTCCTATGTCCTCCGTCTATCGCCAAAGCGTGTCACCTTAATGAAAGATCCGGGCCGATGTTCGGGTGGTATTATGACCCCAAACCAAACGCCAATAATATTAGGACCCTGTTCTATGCCGACAACCTGGTCAGAGCAACGCTGCACCAGCCTGATCAATCTTTAACAAGGACAGTAATTCACATGGACATCAGGGTCATGAATGACGCGCCAAAGAACAGGCTTTTTGCGGCAGAGTGGCTGATGCATCCAATGAAAAGTCGGTCCGATAACTCGGTTAACACAATCATGAGTACGCGCTTCACCTGTCTGAACAAAGACCCAACCAAAACTGCAGTATTACAAGACGGAACGCGCTTTTTTATCACGAGCGACGCGACGAATGGGGCATCTCCGTGCAGCTCCATCCGACTGGCGTCGCAGGCCGAGACAGGCAGAAATCCAGCAGACCGCGACCCCGCCCATTACTGGAGATCTACCGCATCGATTTGCAGGCCCTTTGCCATGGATATGGTCATTACGCCCAACTGCACGAATATCATAGGACTGGACAGTGGCCTATCAGAAATGCAGGTCGTTGTTTGTAGGAAGGCAAGCGCGGTTAGCATTGCATCCACCCTTGCCACGACTTGGTAATTCCATCAATGCAGAGGAGGATTTCAAATATTTTATTTTATTTGATTTGTATTTCGCCATGCATACTTTTTTGCCGAACTAGTTCTATTGTGCTGAAGTTGACTGTCATACTCTCTAACTCATGTCCCCACAGACATGTTAGTGTATCTTCGGGCGATCCTACTCTCCTCCTTCAAGCCATATTTGCAGTACTGCCTACGATCTTGCCGTGACCTTGTCCGTAGTAGGTGACATATGCCGAGTTCACACTTGTGTGGTGCTCTTTCGCTCCTCGCTTGATAGCCTTCCAGATCCTCTTAGCTTGTTGCGATGCTTTGTTTGGCAACACACGTTCATAGATAGCCTGATGTGACTCGAGAGAACAGCGCGGCGTTGGTGGCGGGGTTGTCGTCATGAGGGCTCGTGATGTGTTCCCCGTGAGCTTTTGGAAATGCGAAGTCACCAGAGAGATGGTGTTTAGAAGTGGGAGTTGTGTCGAAGCATCCAACGTGTGCTGGAACGCTCCTGCATTTTGAGACTGGCCTAAACCCATCGTATTCTTGATTAGGGCTCGGTTGTAATGAAGATGGCAGAAATCGGGAGCGAGTCTTCTACTTGCGCATCCAGTGCGAACATGGTATTTATACACCTTTGCTACAGTCCTCTAGAAGCTTAGGGGTAGACCGACCATTCTCATTCTCTTCTAAGGTAGTCATTTCGGACTGCCAGCCTATGTTGAATCTAAGGTAGTACTTTAGGAGCTACTTGTTTTCAAGGCTAGCTAGCTATTGTCATTTCCAGCGTTGCCATAACTGTTGTCATTTTCTGTATTGTTATATCGGTGAGCTAGCAGCATGGTTCGCCGCAATATCTACGCATCCGTTTTTGACGTGAAAGTCCACAATGGCAAAAGGCACGGCATTGCTTAGCCCTATCCCTGGCTTTGAGCGGGTCGTACCTGGCGTTTGGGAGCACATCCCTTCTGTATCCGCTCGCTACTCCGAGCACTCTTCTGACTGCTACAAGGCCCCCTCGCACGTCCTACTCTTTCCCTGGACTGGTGCGCAAAACAAGAACATCTCCAAATATACAGCAGAGTACCAAGGTCGTTTCCCGTCGAGTCGGATACTCGTCATCACCACTTCTGCGAAAGACCTCTGCTTTCGGTCCTCAAAGCGCAAGCGAGAGCGTCTTGGACCCCTCGTGCGGCATCTAATGGCATACCGGGGACTTACCACCATGCGCATATTGCTGCACGCATTCTCTGAAGGCGGTAGCAATAAAGCCGTCGAATTGGCCCAAGCCTACCATGAAGGAAGTGGCTGCCGGCTGCCGGTTTCGGCGTTGTGCTTGGATAGCACACCTGGACATCCACATTACCTGCGCCTCTGCAACGCTTTAAAGCAGGCTCTACCTCCCCATCCTGTCCTCAAACATACCGGATTAGCGATCGGCTCCACCGTTCTGGGCGGGTTGTGGATCCTATTCTGCGTCTTCAGAGGCTTCGAGAACAACCCAATCTCCCAAACACGTCGCCGCCTGCTTGACCCAACACATTTTGATCTTGATGCTCCACGTTGCTATCTTTATTCGAAGGCCGATGCCCTTGTGGCATGGCAAGATGTCCACGAACACGTCATGGAGTCCATCGATCGAAAAATGGCTGTCAAGGAAGTCGTGTTTGACAGCAGCGAGCACTGCAAGCACGCAAAGGTCGAGCCGCACTTGTACTGGGAAGCCGTGATGCAGACGTGGAGCAAAGCGGTCGCAAGATCGAGCCACGTTCCGATATGGTACGATAATGAATACGAGTATCGAGACGCTGGCCGTTACCTCGATTTCGAGAAGACGTTGATTGTGCTCGAGTGCCCAGAGCTGGCGGGGCTGCACTCCTACGGGTTCCGCTCTGGAGGGCAGACGCTGTCGGGTCGCTTGTAGCAGGAACGAATCTTGGCTGGCAAATGGCGCAAGCCGTGTTGACGCTAGGGCCACTTAGCTATGAAAATTAATCGAATTCGCAGCTCAATGATGCGGGTCATGAGCATTGTAATTTGATTCAGTGTGGCAAGTTGCCATTAGAATGACACTCGGTTCGCCCTTGTGATAATTTCATTCGGCTCAATCCGGAGGGAGTCGAGCTAGTAAAGCCACTAGTATCGATTCGCCGAAATTGTTCGTGAGGGTGCCTATGAATGCTTCACTCGACGATTGGTTGTGGTAGCTAGCCGTTCACAAAAAATCGCACGCCAACGATCCTCCGATTCATGTGAGAATTACGTTACGTTCAACACTACCATGATAAATTTCCTTTCTTTTGCTCTTAGAGTTTTTAGAAACGCTCAGTCAAACGACTTCAGAACAAGCGTACCTTGCACAGTCTGCCTGCTATTCGATGAAATGTGTGATAAGCAACACGTCCTTCTGATGCTTCAGCTACACCATTTGTTACTTCATCTAATAGACTAACTAAGCTTAACATTCGAATCACATACATTCTGCACGTACTCATATGCGTAGCTTACACAGTTTACGTCAAATTCGCACTTTCTACGATCGTATGGGAGAGTTCATTTCCGTGCAGTGTGATTGTAGTGCAGCCCCCAGACGAATAATTAGGTACGTGAATGAACAAGCGAAACAACGTCAAACGCGCCACTTTAACTACCATTCTCGGCCAGCTCTATCCCATACAATCAGTCTAAAGTTTTAGTTTGTTCTTCGTTTCAAAATAACTGGAGTGTAAACCACATCACTACCAGCTCTAAACGTAGATGTCATGACTGTTTTGGCCATAAATCACTTCCAGTTCAAAGTCTGTAGCGGACACTGTGCTACACAGCCGTTTTGGGAGGCGTCAAATATTTCTCTACATGAGAGGCTCAGATTGGCGTCTAGTCTATAAATATTAAACTGCAAATCGCGAGGATCTATAGGAAATGTGTTCTGCTTGGTCAACTGCACATGTCCAACACGAAAAAATACTGAAAATGCGACTTTTGGAGGCACAAACATTGAAAAGATGCCAGGCTGGACCATGATAGCAGGAACTTGGAGAGAGCACAGGTGTTTGTTGGCTCTCTCCAGAGATAGTACAAGTATGTACACTCCCATAATCTTAAGCCAGAGCTGATGTTGACTGTTACACCGTGGCATTTGTTCATAATATGATGGAATCTCATCGTAGAGCTGTTTGTAGCGTTCGCCAAAACGAGCTTCTCTAGCGCTGTACTCCTGAAAGCTTACGTGTTTTAAATGCGGAAACTTGAGCAAGCACTGAGAAACGAAATGAACATTTTCTGGACATTCAGAGGAAGAAGCCATGAACTCGGTATAATCCCAATCGTCGTTATATCTCCATTCTGCTCCCATCCATGACTGATCCCTTTGACTAATTATCGTAGCAGAAGTCAGAGCATTGGAGGAGAGATGAATTTCAGCTCGGACTGCCTCATAAATCCTAAAACAAGTCCCATTCTCGGAGAAAAATGTAGGCAGCTCGAGGAACTCGGGAAACTCGACAGGGGGAAGACAGCATGTAAAAGCGAGGGTTTTGATTTGTGGAGCATATGCTGACGAAGCAAATCGTGCAAGATGGAGCATACTCCGAGCTGATCGTAGGTCGAATCGACGATTGGAAATGTGCTGAATAAACTTTATTTCTGCTAGAATAGCGAACCTTTTGCTTAGCTGTCGAATAAGAAGGATGCTTGGTAGAGACAAGTTAATGATCTGATCCAGTAACTCGTTAGGAAGACTTTCCATGGAATGTCAAACGGAGAACAACGCCAGAATATGGAATGATATAAGGCCTTTTCGTATTTCTGTGTCACATAATACTTGTCAACATTGTTTATCGGACAAAGTCTTTAGAGCTCTGAGGACTTGATTGAAGGTTGTCCTACAATTCGTGTCATTTCAATGAACTTTGACATGTGCCACAGGCTAATACTTTGAGTAAGAAATCATCTATTTAGCCGTTTGGAAGCTTTTGTGAGTTCGGTGGCAACATGCAGAAGAGGTCACTGTCAGCCGTCTTAAAATTCACTTTTAGTTTGCTCTCTACTGAGATCTATCCGTACTCAATGAAGCGGATTACAGCAGCCAAATTCCTGGTAAGAGAAAAGTATAATTCGCGACAATAGACTCACTTAATTGCATCAGTATCGGTAGTCAGGCCAGTTAAAAGTCGCATAATGCAATTTGAGCTTTTCTACCAAATTACGTCGAGTTGCGTTATTTATGTAAAATCTTGAACATTATCCACTGCAATTCATCTTACCTATCTATAACCAGGAGGTAATTAGTATACGGGTCCGCCTATGATCGCTGGTGCCGTTTGCAAGACAGGTAAGGGACAGAATCCCACCATCCAAAGACACCATAGCTTATACACCCGAGAGTCCATCCTCCCTTCTTCATCCTCCATGGCCCGAATGATACTGATAGACAAGACCAAACCGAGCACAATAGGCATTGTGGCAGTTCTCCAACCGCCTGCAAAAAAATGCAACGGGATGTAAATAGACCAGAACGACACAGACAACAGAACAGAGTAGAATGCAGGACGCCTGCCCCATTGAATGACCAGTGTTGAACGATCTCTTTCCTTGTCTCCTTTCTCGTCGCGAAACTCCTGGGTATGGATGCTTGTCACTACGACCGCAAAAGTAACCAGGACTATCCACTGCCATGCTCGAGTGCTAATACGCACATCCGGCCCTAGTGCTATCTTCACAGCACCCCCCCAAGAGCAGATGAAAAAACAGCCACATTGTAAGTTGCGGACAATTCCACCACAATCGCTACCACCGAGATTGTTGTACACAACGTTGAGTGTTGTCCACCCGATGAAGAAAGGCCAAACACCGAGGGATTCACTTCTGGCTGCTGCAATGAGATATGTCCCAATTAATAGATTCCGCGTCCCGGTGCTGGTGATGCGCCCCGCCGGCAGCGGTCGCCATGGCTTGTTGATTTTGTCTTCTTCAATTGATACGAGTGTGCACTGATTGCTAACGGTGAATTGAAGAATAATAAGCCATAACCATGTGACTACTGAAGGAATGCGATTAAGCACTGCTAATTTGTCTTGGGATGGGAGATTCAGGACGGGTCCAGACATCACAGCGAAAACGCCGAAAGCTGTACCCGGAATGACTGTGTCCAGGATCTGATCCCGAGTGAAAAGAAAGAGAGTTTCCAAGAAGTATGAGAGATCATGCCCTAAATGTGATTGTTTAGGGCTATGAGCTGGGATAGCTAAAGAGAGTGCAGTAGTCGTCATGCTGAGGTCTAGTGGATAATGTTACTCTAAGATTGAATAAAGATTTTATGGAAATTGTAGTCCAGTGAAACTAGTTTGTAAATCGTGAATCACAGATCCCTTAAAAACACTACCTGTGTAATTTCTTAAGATCACTGACTGTCATATTATTTACTGGTGAAGTAGATTGATTTAGGGGAACGCAGATTGAATTCACAACTACAGTCACTAGCGATTGCAGCTTCACCCTTGCAGGCGGCAACATCAAACCGGGCTGAGCTGGCAGCGAGGATCTGGCCCGCTTTTTGCCGTCGACTGAACAGTACGATAATTCACTTGGCAGTTCATGTCCAGTTCTAAGCCACGTAGGAAAGATAAGGTTGTATAGAGCGGTGTTGTAGCTGATATGATAGGGTGACGGGGTGAAGCTACAATTGCTAGTGACTGTACATTTTCAACAAGACTCATCGAGCAAGGCATGAACACTCTAATTCTGTTCTCCCCTAATGTTGGCCTAATTTGAGAATATTACATTTGATTTTCTTCGCTTAACTCTAGATGTCGTTCTTCTGGTCATTAGCTTGTGGAGAGTCCTCAAAGTAAGTGCGTAAGAATACTGGAACATTGAGCCACCATAAGCATCGTTTAGCCATTGTATAAACATGTATATTCATGAAAAAGACTTTTTTAAAGAAGTTCTCGGAAGTGCTCCAGTCGTCCATTGTTATAAAAAACGGCGATAAATCAGGTTGATATAGCGCATAACCCAACTGTCACCCACAGTTTCAGTCACACAAGAGGCGAAATTTCGAATCATCTCTCGTAAACGTCATAGTTCTTACTTTTCATGCTTTTCTACATATCTAACGAGCCCTCATTCTTGTTGAGGGTTGAGTTTTTGAGGCGTAAATGCACCGGCCGCGCGCGACGTTTGAACAACCTTGTGCCTTTTCAATAGCGTAGATAGATTTGAATTTTCTTTTGATTATTTTACTTTTTTACTTTTTTATTCTACACTATATATCTTTGTTAATTGAGCTTTAAATGACCCAAGATGGTATTGTCATGATAATTTGAAGTCTGCACCGGTTTTGTTGTTGCGAAGCGTTGAGTGAATCTCACCGTTCAGCGCACAATCAGAGTAGGTATGTATCCTCTGCCTCGTTTTGGTATGATGTATGGTGTAATAGAAAGGATACATACACCAAGTCTTTGCTATCTATTACTCGCAATTGCATAAGCTCACAGCTAATGAAATAAAGTTTGCAGCTATTCCTCCAGTCGGACAGCAGACTTACTTCAAATAATCCTCATGCAGTGCAGTATAAGTTATTCTGATTTGAACAAAGTTACTTTAGTTACGTCAGACGGAATACGTGATGTCTAGTCTTCTAAAATCCCAACTCCAGAGCGCAAAGGGGTTAAGGCTTTAGTGCACTCTTCTGAATTTTTCAAGTATCATACCTCTTTTCAAGTTGTTCACGCTCGAATTTGTTGCATTTTCCGATCAGTACTGAATGTCTCTATCAGAGTTACTGTTGTGCATAATCGTGACAATATCAGACGCTAGCTTCTGTAGAAGTTTGTTAGGTGACTGGAGATTTTCAGTGGCACAGGCTCCTATGATACATTCTACGAGGCTGGGGCATAGTCCAAGTCTCTAATGGTAGGAAAACTGTACAAGAGCGCGGAAAGGCGTGCAAATATTTGACATTTAGGTAATTAACTCCCTCCAGCAGAAAACCGAACCATTTCCACTTCTAAGGAATGTACCCTTTGGACGTTCCGGCATAGGTGGTTTTCTGTTACCCTTGAAAGAACATTAAGTAAACTTTAAAGCAAAGATTATTCTTAAAGTTAATCTCGTTCAATCCAACGCTAAACACCGTACAGAATGACTCTGACTGTTTCAAATCACATGTAAACCTAAAATCGTCCTAGCATGTTTGACATCACTAGCCAGGCCTTATTAACTTTTAACAGAGCTATTACCATATTCATTGTAGGAGTGAGAGTACTCAAGACCAGATAGCTTTGAGTAGACTTCAGTCTTCGATTATGTCTTAGTTTGATCTCCAAGAGAATCTGGCTGTAGCACGATAGAACAGGATAACAGGCTGTCAACAGTTTGATCAAAGAGTTTAGAGCTATGCGGCTTCAAACATAGCGAAAATCCGAGGGCATCTTTGCTCTAATGTTACCATCTGGTGTGGAGATTCACGTTTGCATCCTAGTCTTGGGAGCCTTTGATTCGTGCATCTTGTTTTCAGTCATGACTGCCCGCTGCAAGCCGTATATATCAAATTACAAGCTACAACTGCACCTAGAATAGCAGTAAATTGATGAAATGTTATGTTGCTAACCAGAAGAAAATATATAGCAGCAGCATTGAAAGCAAAGAATAGCATGGCGGATACCAATCCTACTGAAGAGCATCCCAGCTGTCTTAAGTTCTGGAGACGATGACTTAATTAGCGACATTTGATCATCGTCACTTATAGTGCATTTCAATAATCACCACAAGCCAAACTGCAAAATTGCCATATTGAAGGGGCACGTTAGTGTAACTTGTTAATTACCATCAGCCAATTCAGAATCACTTCGAAAATTTATTAGACTTCATCTATCTACTAACATTGCAGTCATTGCAGTTATCGCTATTCTTTTAGTCATAGAATGTATGGTGATGCCAAGCATACTGCCTAACTAAAACTCATCGGTCAGCGCGATACATGTGCAGTCGACTTCATTATTACCTAAGTGGCGTCTTAGCAGATCCTGATGTCATCAGTTCTGTACATAGGAATAATGCTGCTAGCAGAAATGAGGGGAGATATTGTTTATATGCATTAAATACCATGACTAACTAAGACTAGTAATCAACGGTAGCAGTCATGGGCGCTTTGTTGGCCCGCTATCAAACGACTTTGTTCGCAGTAGTCGCTATGAAGGCGCCACACACTGATTGGTTGCGGCATTAGGTAGCTGACGACTTCGCACGCACTTTCCTCCTCCATATTGTAGGAAGTTTGCACGTAGTAACACAATCATCAGTTCTCTACTTTCTCCAGTCCAATCCTATCCTCTCCTTTCCTCCTCTCATCAGATTTCTATGTGAGCACCCAATCCGACCGCTTCTTATTCATCCTTCAAGAGAAAATTTCATGATGTTACTGTGATTTCCCTAGACAAATAACCTTTTTTTCTGCAGAGTCTCATAGCGTATTATCAATAGCAGTAGTCATAACAAGTAAACAGAGCGAATCCTTGCTCAACACAGACAAAATGAGAAGAGATGAACTTCATCATCTTAAGGAGACTGATCAAAACATCAAAACGTTGTTTCTTTAAATTGTCTCTAGACAAAACCTGACAAGATAGAGCTGAACGGGGTTAACCTCAAGAACGGATCAGACAGGCTCAGGACGGACAGAACACATCGAAGAATTTCCAGATAGTGACTCTTCAAACCCTTGAAGTTCTGAAATTCGCTATGATGTCATTCTTGATTGGCCGCGCCAGTGCTCTGTCGACATGGCCGATCAAAATTACTGATACAGCACTGAGAGTGGGATGTTTATCGTCTGTGAATCCCATATTCTGACAAAATTGGAGCTCGGTTTTTCTTCCAATTACACACCAACTGCGCGGAGTGCCGAGTTTCACGGCGGATCCACACAGCATAGCTGCTGATATACGTCATTTTTCTAGAAACTTGTTCTCAATAATCGGGAATGTGGTTTTCAGATCCCAAATTAGTGTGCATTCGCGTTGGACCGAAATCATAGCCGCCTCTACCTCTTCTCGCATGCGAATGAAAGCAGTGATTGTCGCAGAGAATGATCTAGGGTTCTACATTTAAGAACATAGTAGACCTTATAGACGCCTGGTAATATGGCTATCCTTGATATGCATATACATCCCATGTTAACAGAAGTATGAACAGCTTGTCTTGCGACTTTTGATAGGTGCCCCACTAATAGCTCATTTTGGTCAAGTCAACGAATGGGGCCATCTGCCATCTGATCTTCATGATCATCTAATGTACAATCATGTGATCCATTTGCAATCTAAATATAGAACAGTATCTTTTCTCCAGATAAATTGAATCTTCCATTTTCAGCTTAAATTTCAGCAAGATTTAATCTTTCAAACATTAATCAGTTTTGATAGTACCTCGCAGCATCTCCACTTCTATAGTCTCTTGGTAGCAGAAGGATATCTTTTCGCACATTATCAGACCGTGCAAAAATCTAATTTTATCACCACATCTTGGCTAGGCTCCAGATATTAGAAAAACAACAAGAGTTCTCCCGCTTTACCTGTATAGGATAGGTCAGTCTTGCAAAGTTTGTCACACCTATTGAGCATTCATACCGTCTTGTAGAATTTTTGACTTTCTGATGATAATCCGATAGATCTGATATTCAAGTCGTCGAGTTTCAGTCCACGATTTAGTACGGAATCTATCGTCTGTTTAAGGGTAGCAGTTGTGTTTTTCAGCAGTTGTTGAGTAGTAAATATTCGGTCTACAGGAGGGCTCTTGAAGTAGCGGTTCAACAAGGTCGTCCGATCCTCATGCCCTAGCTGCTCCTCTCTGCATAACTCACGAAGGACGTATGAAGGTCTCAAATCCTGCTCCTCTTTTAATGGGTAAATTATGAAAATACAGATTTTCTGTCTCTCTACTTTCAAAGAACATGCGACATGGCCTTGAAGACCTGTCTGTTAGCTTTGTTTAGCAACTGTCTAGCTTAGACGCTTTACCTTCGAAGTTCTTCAACAATACTCGATTTTCCGGGTTGGACTTTTTTGCTTGTCCCACAGCTATATCTTCGATCTAAACGATCCATATTAAACCTATATTTAAGCTGAGTAGGCTGCTCCATGACACTCACCCATGCCGTGCCGAAGAAAGATAGGTCCCGCGACATGACCTTATTCTTCACCATCCAACGTGAATTTGAGTATTCTAGTACCTGTCAATGTTAGGGCTCACAGATTTTGCAGAGGTTTGCCAAAGATGAATTTTCTCACAGAGAGGTATCGTATGCCCATAACAAGTGACTGCGATTTGACATCATGAGACTATTGAAGGAGTTTTGAATTTAAGGCCTTTATCTAAAATGAAAATCTGGCATGATTACTACCAATCTCGTACATTTCAATCTCGTCACATCTTGCTCAATTCATTAGCGCAGTGTCATAAGTAGAAGCTGATATCGTGTACGCTTTAAGAAGCCTAGCTTGTTCTAGAGAGTTGTCCAACTGCTGATGTGAAATTTGTACGGTTGTGTTGATTGATTGATTGAAGTGATTTAACGTCTATGTAGAGCCTCCCATGAGGCATAAGGTCGAGCTGAGCTGCGGTGTTTTTACATGAGTGTTCACAACCTTAGACACCCATTCTGATGCTTTTGTGAGGAACTGTACGTTCCTCTTCTGCGTGCCTTCTGTCTCTTCCTGTTTAGAGACGTTTTGCTTTTTGTGCATGGCCTTGCTGTGATACAGCCTGTAAGTTTTCCTTGCCGTCATACTTATGATACCAGTTTTTTTTAAAGGTTGTAGACAATACGAGTCCTTGAAAACGCAAACATTTTAACGAGCAAGAAGTGTTTAGATATAAATACACACAGAATACTCCCTTCACGTTAATCTTTCAACAATCAGACCAGGTATCATCGTAAAACAGGACATCTCCACACATGATCCAGTCAAAAGTTGACACACATGCCGCTGAAGCGAGAAGATTTACATTGTCGGCTGAATAATGATATTGAAAGAGGAAAGAGATTGTAACTATTTTTTCACCCTTACGCCTATGGCAGTGATAGAGAATAAATATGAGCATTCGGCACACTAGCTGACAATTGCAGCTCTCATAATATACTTGCTTAGAGCCTAAAGCAAGTGGCCTGCAGGAAATGAGGAGAAGATGATGACACCTGATTTATTCTTGTGAGCCAGTTAAACTACCAAATGAGAATTTTAAAAGATCTCATAAAGTGAAACTAATGTATAAACTGTGTTGGCTGATAACCCCAAGAAGCTGAAGGACACGTGAAAATCGTAACTAGGGGTTGATTCATCGATGGAGCAGGTAGACTAAGTAAACACTCTATCTTTAGTGATAGAAATGATCTTCCTTAAATCTTCTGTTCTAGTGTTCATCTTTGATCTTCACAACCCATGGCCAGAGGTCACGATGAATGACACACTCCATGCTTCGCGTTGTTCATACCTCTGAACGATCTCTAGCATCCTTGAACAACTTCTCAGACGGTTTTCTGTATTGCTCTTAGTACGCAACTACTTGAACAGCTCAGTCACACCTCTCATGGCATTCTCTGGCAACCTTGGAATATTCCACGCTATCCTTGAGCTACTCGAACACGTCAAATGGCTTTATTGTAGTTGTTTCGGTAGTTCCTTAAAATGCGCCAGCGACATTTTCCGTATCGCTCAGAATCTAGAGACTGAACAAAAGCTGAGTGTTTGCGTGTGTGCTGGAGAGTCGAGTGGACTTTCGGGTTCCTTCTCTTTGTGATCGACGAGAGTACTTACTAGGGCACACGTCAGTTCGAAAGGGATTATGATGGGAGGGAGTTAAACTGACTTCTTTCCTATTTTTTGCTCAGTTTTAGGTCTATTTTGCCTTGACACTACTGTACTCTGAACTAGTTTTGATGTGGTTGCCAGCAGGTAGTTCTCTGTTGCTGTACCAACTGATAGTCTTTTCTCTTCTACGCAAACAGCTTCGGGTCCTGCGTTGTATGTCGATTCTGACATGAGTTTCAAGAATTGTTCGTGAAGCTGACTCGCCATAGCTTCGAATTTTGACTGGAGGCAACCTTCGACTTTTGTGAGGTGGGATTCGACTAGACCCTCAAATTGGGTTCGCTCCTCTTGGGTACGGTGATTACTTCTAGGCATTTCTTTCACAACATTGATTGTTGCCCGTAACGTCTCTTCGGCTCTGCCAAAATTCTGCGTCATATCTCCACAGGTTCTCTTGATATACTCTACATCTTTTTCAACTCGCCCGCAAACGTCTCGCGTCGTGATGCAGTATCGTATTAGGCTCTGGATGCTCTGCGATAGTGCTTCGATCTGCGCCGCATTCGTATGCTTGCACAAAAGCGGCTGTGGGGTTTGGTAAAGAAAAGAAGGTGCCCGAGAGCTGGGGGTCATAGAAAGCGCCATGGGCATGAAAAAAGGTGGCGACGCAGCCGTCATGTTCATCATCGTCCTCCTGCTGCCTGCGTGATCTTGTGAAAGCGCTCAGACTATATGCCTGTGTCTCCGTCATTCCAAACAATAGTGAATGACAAGTTTACTCACCGTAGGAGGTAATACCCCACCATGTCAGCTACTAGTGGAAGGGATCCCATGCAGTAGCCACCTACGATACCACACGTTCTGCTGCACATCCCGCAGAGCTGAACGCGCTGATTTGATTGCGAAGGCACTGATGAATGATAGAGCAACTGTGTGGAGTGGTTAAACGTTGCGGGATCTGTAGGGCCGCACGCGCATTGGCGGCGCAGGTCGGTTTGTCGTGACACTCAGAAAGCGGGTTGGCCACTCGACGCGAAGCCCCGCCCCGCCCCTAGGTAAAGTACATCCCTACGTGATGAAAATACTTGTGTGTCAGAAACAGCCAATAAAAGCGCTAGGGTGACGCATAATTCTACTATATATGCAACATCCTCTTTAAAATTGGCAGAGCAGAAGAGGTTCACTGTTAAGTTGGCAATTAGTTTACTCTGCAATCTGTGTTAATGCATGGTTTCAAAGTCATGAAGCATGTCCAATTTTTCGGCACACTGCACGGACGTTACGATACGCGACTGCTAACAATCACAAAGCTAAGCAACTGCCAGCACTTGAAATGACTGCTGAACTAGCTGACACTCCTACACAAGTCGGCAGAACAATTGACGCTCATTTGCATGTGTAAATGTGTTGCGTCCTGCTGGACTGTCATTCTGCGAAGTTTAGGCTAGCGGGCTGTGCAGCAGTTGCGACACAGCTTAATTACCTGTCATTATTCGGCGTTGCTATGCGCCGCCCTTATATCGCTATGTAGGATCGCCCCACTAGCGCAACGATTATCGCGGAGGGCAGTCCGCACCATGCGTCATGAACTGTCTACAGACATAGGCCAGAATGACTGCATAGATCGTCGCCACAACTATTAAGAAGTATTGGTTGAGAGGTGTGTAAGACAAGTAATGAGCGTAGCCTTATGCGCTGCATATCTTGTCGAATAATCGGTTACACCGTCGGGAAAGGTAATGGAAAGGTCTTAGTCACATGCAATTGAACATCGTCTGCAGCCAGCAGCTTGAGGCTAGCAGCATTCCAACAAGGGTCGACAAACAACTGGTTTGACTTCGTCGCAAGGCTGCATGTTCTCATAAGAAAGACTGACGAACCTACTAGCAAGGAGCAGGAGATGAAATGTGATACACCGTATTTGTGACTATGACGACTTCAGGGAAATTTTATGGGCAGTATGATGGCGTGTTTTACCTGACACCCCATATTCCTGATTCGCCGATTGATGGGTACTGATGCAGTCGATCCTCATTTATTTCTCTGCTTCTGATAGAGTTGCAACCAGTGAAACAACTGAAAGATCAATGACCAAGTTTAGCACATGGACAAGCTGACTATCGTTAAAAGTCGATGATTTCAGAATAAGCTGTGCGGGGTTCTTTGGTTAAAAAATTCCGTGGAACATCATTTCAGGCCACAACGTAGGAAGTAGATGTGCTATACTTTAACAGAACTCACTTGAAGCGAGATATTATCTTCATCGTACTAAACTTTCTTAACCAATTGAGCTTCTATTGTGGTTGGTGTTGTGTTCTAAACTAGCAATGTATCCAATGCACAGTCAAAAGTGTTGCGCATGCACAGAGGAAAGCAGGTTGGATACCTGAAAATTTGAACGTTGAAATCAAGGAATTATATTTGAATATTTGATGCAGTTTGATATCTAAGTATTATCTTCTTTGTAGAACAGTCAACTGTCATAGAGGAGCATCTATTTTATTCAAGTACAGCTCGAAGTAGTGACGCCAATAGCACTCAACCATCTCTCTCTTGCATTGCACACTGCTGTTCCGCAGTAGAAAAAGTGTAAAAGCGTCTAAGAGATCCATAAAATATTTATCAGCAATTCAAAAAAAGTCATTTTGCAATTTTTCTTACTTCTGTTCAATCGGGACAAGTGCAGAAGTGAATTCATGAACACCTAATTAAAACATTACATTATGGACGCTGAACATCTCCTGTCCACGCATCTTCTATCCAGACCATGGTTACTCTTCTGCTTAGGTCAGATGACCTCCCCGTCCATAACATATCGTCGAAAACTGGTAGGGCTACATTGTGGGACTTGTTCGTCCCATACGAAGTTCGGACAGCGGTGCTTCACTATCTCTCCGCATACGACACTGCAAAGCTCGATTTGTTACTGGGCCACTTTTTACATCATTATGAGAGGAAATATTTACTTAGTCCAGTGCGTGACTTGATTTGGAACGCTTCTGATCTGAACTTCTTATTCAGCAAAGGCATGAAGCTTTTGCTCCTCGGCGATGATGCGCTGGCCCTCAGGCAAAGACTGCAGAACACGTACAAGTACCTAAAGAGATCTAAGTCCAGCCGCCATCTTCAGATCTACTTAGTTGGCACTTTTCCGGTCCTGGAAAAGAGTGCCGTCGTTCTTGACAGGATGGTAAGGTTCGCCGTTGACGGGGAGGCCTGTACGGCCCGCGCTCTCGTAGACGCCCGCCAATTACGGGACATGCAATCAGCAGTTTCTCGCCCCTCAGACTTTGATGAGCGATTTATAATGGCGTTTGGGGCTCCCGTCCAGCACAGTACTTCAGGAACGAAAGGATATTGGCACAAAGTGCGCGACGTTCCAGACAAGACTGTGGACCTAAGAATATACATCCCATCCTATGAAGACAGACTGTGGGAAGTGGTCAAGATACCCCTTCTCGACATCCCGCGACTGTGCAAGTGTTTTATGAGTTCTAGACACACAACAAATGCATTGCGGATTTTCGTCGACATATGTATTGGTGAACACCGGTTTGACGTCATGCTATTGACGGAGTTCAATATTAGGATGATTGAAAGCGAAAAACATGGACAACTCCTGATACGTTACAGTCACTCAACACGCTACCTCAATGTGGAGTACTGAAAGGAGAAGAAACAAAATCTTAACTAATGACATAATTAGGAGCTAAAATCCTTGACATTGTCTGAGTTTAGCATCATCGGAGTAGATGCCTAATCTGCTGGTTACATAAGGTTGTTGTTAGCAGTGTTGACCGCTTCGCAAACATCCATGTGTTTTGTAAGTAAATAAAACCATTTATGTGGAATTGAACACAATTGAAATCTCAAATTTGCAGAAAACATGAGTAACTAGCTTGATTACTCCACGTATGGAGTCCATTTTTCAGGATTTATGTTAAATGAGATGTGGATCAAGCGACTGTATGCAAGGAAGCAACCCAGAATTTTTGTTTTACTCTCACTGTCACCTGTTAATAGAAGATTTGAAGATTTGCCCATATTCAGATAGCAGGCAAGCGAGTACTGGTAGATTCAGTACGACGCTATTGTAAAATTGATGCAGTCAATTTGTTAGGATAGGGTTGAATCGGTCTAATTAATTGCGTCGCGCTTTCATAAAACTTATGTACGAGCTCGATTATTGTATGTAGCAAGTCTGACTTAAGCAGGTATAGTAATCATTTTCATTGTTTTTGTATCAGATAGCTCTACCGTGTCCGTGCACTCAATGCGCGGATTCACTCAATGCGCACCTATCAGAAACTAGCCTAAACTTCAACACGACGTGAATCCACTAAAATAAACTTAATTAAGACTGCAATTAATGCTATTAAAGCGCTAGAGTCAGGAGAAGATTTTTCATATTCAGAAATAGCTAAAAAGTATAGTGTTGTGCGTTCAACGTTAACTCAAAGGCACCAAGCTATTACAGCGTCACGTGCAGCTAGTGCATCTACGCGTTAAAAGCTCAGCCCACAACAAGAGCAGGAGCTTATTAAATATATAGAAAGGCTTACTAAGCAAGGCTTACCACCTACATAAGAGATAATTCAAATTTTTGCCTTGTGTGTAGCTTAAGAGACTGTAAGTAAGAGCTAGGTTACACGCTTCATCAACTAGAATTCACACTATCTCACATCACAATAGACAACTAGTATAGACAGCAATTGCCACAAGGCTAATTCAGGGGCTAAATATAAGCTCTATTTTAACCTGTTAGGCAAGAAAATTAATAAGTATAACGTTATGCCCTGCAATACATACAATATAGATAAAAAAGGCTTTCTCCTTAGTATCACCAGCCAATCAAAACAAGTGTTTAGCAGGAGAATATAGGAGAAAAAGGAGGTTACAGCAGCTATCTAGGATAGCTCACGTAAGTAGATAACCCTTATAGCATGTGTATGTGCAGATAGATTAAGCCTGCCGCCAAGCCTCATATTTAAGGCTGCTAAAAAGGGCATACAATCAAGCTAGGTTAAGGCAATCAAGGCTAGGAAACACAAGATTTTTGTCAGCTTGTCACCCTCAGGATAGACTAATAACAATATAGGCCTTGCCTAGCTTAAGCAGGTGTTCAATCGCCACACTAAGGCAAAGGCAAGGAGATCTCAAAGGCTACTCATCCTTGATAGCCATAGATCTTACGTTTCTATAGATTTCTTAGATTACTGTAATAAGAATAGAATCCTTGTTGCTATCCTTCCTCCTCACTTAACCCACACGCTCTAGCCACTTAATGTAGCTATGTTTAAGCCTCTCTCAACAGCGTATTCAAAGGAGCTCTTAACTTACCTTCACAATAGCTAGGGGCTCCTCCCAGTTAAAAAAGGTGACTTCTTGCCTCTGTTCTAGAGAGCCTGGCAACGCTCCTTTTAAAAAGAGACAATACTAAAGTCTTTTAAGACAACAGGCATCTCACTGTTTAAACCAGCTAAGATACTTAAAAGATTTACTCAGGATAAGCAGGAGTCACTAGAAGGCTCACCTCCTATTAAGACTAATTAGAGGAAGTTAGAAAGGCTGTTACACAAGGCAGTAGTTAATAAAAACACAGAAGAAGCTAAAAAGCTCAGTTAAACACTCCACTCCCTTTAAGTTTAAAATAAGCTGCTTAAGCTTAAAAACCAGGGGCTCCAAAAAGCGCTTATTATTAAGAAGAGGCAGCAGAAGCGTAGCAAGCCTCTCAATTTGCAACAACGTTAAGAGTACCATAGTAGTGCTGTTTTCTAGTCTCCAAGAAAGGTTTAAGAAGCACATGTTCGTCAGTCAGTAAAGGAGCAGGAGGAAAAGGAGCTTTAACTCTAAAAAGCTAATACAAAAGAGCTTAAGAAAGCTCATAAGCTATATCTAGAAAAGATAGCTCAAGAGAAGCGTGTAGCAAGGGAGGCAGCAAAGGCAGTTAAGGAGAAGGAGAAGGCAAAGCAGGCAGCCAAACAGGAGCGTAAGAGACAGGAGAACAACGCTAGAAAAGCTCTCCAATTATCCTAAAAGAGTAAGAAGAAGGCTTCAAGGCCTCCTCAACAAGCTACTAAGCGCAGGAAACAGGTAGTAGATGCGTTAGGTGGTGGTAAGTCTCATAAAGCTGTTCCTGCACCTCCACCACCACAGTCACAAAGAGGCCGTGCGATTAGGCTACTAAGCAAATTCAAGTAGAGCAAAAGTTTCGCATATATTATCTATACTATCTACTAAAAAATCTCATAATAAGAGCAATTATGCGTGGCTCAATAACCTCATTTCTACTTGAGATGGTTTTAGCGATAGGTGCGCATTGAGTGAATCCGCGCATTGAGTGCACGGACACGGTAGCTCGCCAAGTGCAGCACGGTGCCTTGGTTCCTCCACGATGAACCGCACATGCAGCAGCCTGGTAACACTTGCAACACCAGTTACAACAACTCAAACATTTCTGTCTTTACAGCAAGTCATCTTATGTGCCCTCTTATGTGCCAACGTAAGCTCTCTAGTAAGAACTCACACGATCACGGGCGTTTTACACACATTTTGCCAATTCAAAACGAAAAATAGGCGTTATCTTGCCATCTCTAGCGCTCTTTTACTTTTCGGCGCCTGGTATCTTCTCCTCTACTATGCCCTTTCTGCGGTGTACTTATTACAGATCGCGTCGATCGCTGCGGCAATCCCCACCTCATCTCCGATGTTGTAGAGGGCCTGCGCTGTAATATCTGCGGTAGTTTTGGCTTGACTTTGTGTGATCCCGAATGCTGAGGTTAGGGTAGGTATGCTGCACCTTCAGTACAAATGTCAATGCGCAGCAAACGATGTCGCCTGCATCTTCTGCTGTCTTGGGCTAGCCGTCGTTGCGATCGTTCGGGGCAGTGCTTATGTAGAAAGGTGCTGAGACATGTAACGTGCTCGCAAGTTGGTACTTAGCCACATCGATCTCCGAGACTCCAATGTCACCATAGCACTTTCAATCATAGCGCACATCGGGTTCTGGGGGAGAGCAGCATTTCGGGGACTGACCGCGTTATAGCGTATGTCGCATCGACCCGACCTGTTGCGAACCCACGCAGAGTAGAAGCCGACCGAGCACTGCACAGAAAACTATATGGAGCACCCGGAGCACCGCGACAGTCGACGGCCGAACGGAGCCCTCGGCCTTGGCCAAGCGATGGCGATACGCATATACTGCGCCGTCTACAGTTTTTTTCTTCACCACGCCAGTCATAATTGCCATTCTGGCAGATGACAATCTTGGCTGATATGCTACGCTTGTAGTTAGCGTTCTTCTGTACTGCTTCGGCTGTATCGCTTTGCCTTGAAGTTCCCTTCCGAGCAGCTTAGACAAAGGATGGAGATCCCTCGGGCTCGCTCTTGCTATGGTCTTGATCGGCCTGGGCGGAGGTTGGTAACGTGGGCTCAATGTCCTGGTTCGCGATGGTCTATATCGAGACGCTTACACTAGGCTTCATGAACGTCGCGATGCTCATGCTTGTTGGCGGCAGGCGTTTCTATGGTGCAGTTGCCTCGTTTGCGTGCCCTGCCAAACATCGTACGCACCACCCCAGTCGATCGCGAGAAGAACGTCTTGCCCGAAGCAGTCAAGATCATCGCTTTCGCTTGCAGAGACGGCTTAAAGATGGCACGCTGCAGGAGCCTTGACCTAAAGGCCTACTACAACGAAATAGACCTGCTTTAGAATAATCTACTGTTAGCAAGCCACGTAGTGTGAGCACTACTACTGTTTTACTAGGCTTCTAGGGCTCTAGAAAAGAGAGCTTAGCCTAGGAGGGAAAACAGCGCCTCATAGACTAACGTCTGCATAGGCATTATTGTATTTAACCTAGTTAGTTAGATAGATTAATACAATATAAATGAAGAAAAAAACAAAAAGATGGCACGCACAGATCCCGAGTATCAGCTTGAGCATCGCTAGGAGGTGGTCCCGTGGAGCTGCGGGCTTCTCGACGAATTGACACGGAGTCTTCAGGCTGGTCGAGTCCTGTAAAGCTCCATCATTGCCTTCGAACCAGCGTTTGTATGCTGAACAGTTCCTTAGTCTCATTTATGTCATGTCCTACATTTGCTTTGACCTAATGCAGAACAACCCGATCTCTCAAGCCGGCCAGATGAAAGCTGGCAGCACGCCCAACGACCTCTACCTGCTATGAACTATGTAGGTTGCATCGTCTTCGGACCCTTCATCCAGGAGGTCTCCACCGCCGGCGCGTTTACCTGAAGCCTGTTGCGCGCATCACTGTCGGTTTCGTCTTTATCGCACTCTCCATGCTGTATGCAACCGTCATACAACACTCGATATACAGTGCTTTGCCGTGTCACGTCCAGCGGAACAACTGTAGCTTCAACCGAGTCAACGTATGGATCCAAGCGCCCCTTTATTTTTCGATGTCCATTGGCGAGATCTTTGCGTATGTGACGGCGCTGGGGAACGCGTGCGACCACTCGCCTAAGGCCATAGAAGTCATCGTACTATGTACAAGCCGTTGGTCTGCTGGTCGGCGCCATAGGCTCGGCCTGCGACATGGCGTTAACCTCGTTCGCGTGCGATCCTGATCTTGTTACTTTCTATGTCGCATTTACGGCCGCGAAAGCCGCCACGACAGTCTTCTTCTGGATCGTGTTCCGGATGTACAATGCGCACGAAGTGATCGAAGAGAACGAAGCGGACCAGGTCTCAGAAACAGTACCAATCTCGACGTGATTACCTGATCAGCTGGTGCACGGCCTCACAAAGAACACCGCATTTAAGCTGCAAAACACAAGGATGCAGCGTCTTATACAAGTCAGGATATAATAACTAAATATTATAATACAGTTACTAAAGTTCTGTCTTCAGTTTTTGGCTATTTTAATCAATCAATGACAATAATTCTCTAACCACATTTTAATTTTGTAGCAATATCCTTGCATGCAGGAACCTCTAGAAACTACGGTCTTTACTATGACACTCTTTCATAGAACTACTCAAGAGAAAAGGCTTTTTCTCTTTCTATTTTAGGAAGATTTAACGTTATCGTAAAGTTATAGGTGTAGAGAATAGTATTCTTGGTGTACCCTCCTGTCCCAGCGCTTCCATGTACCTCAAAGTGGACTCAAGCCTAACTCAGATTACTCTCTACTACCTACGTTTTTACAAATTTCTTGTTACTATAGCTTTCTCATGCTTTTATACACTACTACCACCATAGTTAGATAAAACAAGCACTCAAGCTTCTCAAAACTGCTCTACAATCTTAGTAGGTATTGTTATTTTGTGAACTTTGAATTTACATTTCAACTATTCAAAATAATCTTCCCAAACATGACAAGTATTTTTATTCTATTTATTTTAAATTATTTATTTCTTACACAAATCGTTCAGAATTGTTGATAGCGCTTTTAAATCTGTGCGCTTATTGTGTGGATGTCACGAAATCTGCTAAAAGAGAAGTTGCTTGATGTTTAATTAATTCTCTAGCTACTTTAAAGCCCAAAAACAAATACAGCGGACTTTCGCTAAATGTGATTATTACTCTTCATGTCTCCTTTACAAGTAAAATGAAACTGTACATGGGAATCCTTTCCATACAAAATTTGAGCTATCTTACCTGTGTAATAGCGCCTGGTTTGATACAGTCGCATGCCAGCCCCCTACCATCACGCAAATTGAAGGGCAAAAGTAAGCAAGAAGTAAATGAAGTTACTTTTGATAGTCCGACAATGCCATAGTCATGTTACTCCTATACTTAAATTCAAACAATAATAAGTCATTCACTACATGACAAAAGGATTATGGTTAGTTGATCAAATATTGCCCAAACGACTTAAGGATTCGAATTGATTACCTTTGATGTTCGCTTACGTCTTCTTTAAGAGTAAGAAGTGTTTGCTTGAACCTCATTCCAAATGTTGTGTGGCAGAGTTGCTTCCTGAATTGAAAAAAACTGATGGCCGCATTTCAGTTCGATTTTGGAGATGGCGCAAAATGGATTTCGAAGAACGGCACCACTTGCATATTCGATTCCGAAGGCACGTTCAAGTTCCCTTCAGGAGAAATGGAAATTGGCAACAGCTCAGAAAACAATGATGGGGGGATAGGGGGATTTGTAGGTTCAAATCATGAGTATTTCATCTACTGTGGGACAAATTACCCTGAGATAGCCATTGCTAAATTCGACTCTACCAGAAAAGAATGGGTTGAGGGTGGAAACATTTCATTTCTATTAGAATCTGACCACAATAATGAACGTGTTTTCCAAGATATCTGGATGGCAGAAAAAACAGACATACTTTTTTTTAAGCCTTACAAAAATTTCTACGAAGACTTCGTCAATGAGCACGAATTCGAAATTGTCCAGGTTTGTTTATCAAATTTTAAGGTCAGAGGAGTAGATCTCGAAACGTTTGAGAGCAACCGGCGTTCAAAATTAGACTCTCATAGTACGTGCCCGTGGAAAGTTGGCTTCCAAGGATCTTACAAGCCAGATCTTAGAGGAAAATTTCGCAGTTCTATCGGAGGAGACAAGAAAGCTGTCCTAAAAGAAGTTGGTGCACCGATTCTTAAAAAAAACTCAGTATCTCGCTTTGGTGATAGCTGGGATATGAGAAAAGTTCAGTTTGATGATGATGAGGAAAGAAAGTCAGAAGAGATACTCAGTAACGTGACAAGATCTCTGGTTCAGGGTCGTATTATTTTTCTCGTCGGATATTTTGATCCTTTAAACCAAAAAAAGGTCGGAGAAATACTCCAGAAGGAAGGAGCGATTTTGGCAAACTCCCTGACTAATTCAGTCCAATTAGTTGTAAAAGGCACAAACAGAAGCCGAAACATCATGGAGAGAGTCCAAAAGAAAAAAATGAAAACTAAGGAGTGGAATCCACTTACAGAGAGCCTTTAGTGTGGAACAGACTTTACAAACAGTATTTTACAATGTACTGATCTGCACACTTTTCATTTTCGATGTACATGATAAATGTCTAACAGGTGTGAGAAGTAAATGCAGCACGAGAAAGGTGCAGGGGGAAGTAGCGTCTTTCTTTTCATGATATTCTTTTTTGTAGAATAATTTTTTCCTTGCTACCTCTCGAAGCCTAGTGAAAGTGGTGAAGTCTGCATACAAGCGTGAAAATCTTAGGAGAAGGAAGTATGCGATCTCTGAAGTATTAGATTTACTAAAGAAACCAATTGTGGACCATGCAAAGATTGAGTGTAACAACTGATTTTGTCAATAGGAGCCTGGAGACCTAGAATTAATCACCGAACCAATCATTTTTACTGCAATTCAAGGCTTTTCGTTGTCTGCGATCCAAAGTTTCGATTTGACTGCAGCAACCAAAAGCTGTGACTTTGCAATTTCACGGCTTAAACACGCTGCATAGGACTCTCTGGTGATCGAGCTGCCGATCAATCGAGATTTGAGCTCAGACTTGCGTCGGATAAGGTTGCTGGCCATCACCACGCACAGCAAGCAGTTGATTGGCCATATCACGCACGTAACTGAGCGTAGGTCGAATCCCCGCGCATCTAGCTTCCGCATGTATTGGACAAGTATCTCCTCCTCGTATTTAGTAGGCCTTGACGAGTTGGTCTGAGCATTGCGTCGTGATGTTCGTCTAGCGCGTCGCGATCGAAGAGTATTTTCAGAAACAGTGTTTACAACTGCAGCACGTCGCGTACTTAGTGAAGGGTTAGATTTCATTACTTGGATAGCTAAGTTTATCTTTTCTTCGTGAGGGATTGATTTGACGTTGGGTTTCTGAGACATATTTGTTGAAAGTTGAGAGGAATGGATTGTTGGTGGGGTGCGCCGTTCGCTTGTGTGCGCCGTTCGCATGTGGATGACGTTTGCTTAAAATCTATTTTTCATTCTATACGAGAAACTTGAATCCTATTACAAACCTTGAACATTCTTCTAACTATAGGTAGTAAAGAAATTAATTACCAAAGTATACTTTTATAGTTTAACATTAATGCCTATAGAAATGCACTTCTTGTTGTACCTAGAAGATGCACGTTTTTGGTGAGCTTTTAGGGTGCGGCGCTCGCCCTTGTGCGACGCTCGCCCTTGGATTACGTTATTATTCATTAAAGTCTTGTTATTGAAGCCATTCTGATAGTGTAAAGTTTTAAAATCTTTTTTTCCTACATTTATAAACTCAGACTGAACCTTCTCAATTTTAAAGTTAAAAGCTTTCCTACAAGTTCTGCAACTTTAAAGTTAAAAAAGTTAAATTTCTTATACTTCTGTTTTCTCTCAGTAAATTGCGTGCATGGAAAGAATCTGTGCATTGAGTGGACGGACACGGTAGGGCTCTTAACTTGCTATACAACTAGCAACATTCCTTGCTAAGGTTAAAGCACAGCTACTTGCTTTAAGTCAACGCTAGCGACAGAAACGCTAACAACTATGACATCACATAGCTTAGGGAGGTGCCCTCCACGTCTAGGAAGGTCAGGCTCTAGTTACAGAGGCAGAGAGAAGTGTTTTTTAAGGGTAGCTAAAAGGAAACTGCTCCGACACGTATAAGAGCATCGCCAACGTGTAGCGATTATTACATTCAAGGCTACAGTGGACGTCATTGTAGAACGATTTATTCGATTTATGTTTAAAATCTTATTCAACTTAGTTATGTTGATGTGGAGCCATTGTACTAAAAGCTACACTAGTATTAATGGGGTGCACAGTACCTTGTGACAGCACACGAGTGTTGACTTACACCCTACAAAGTCCTGATTCTAGATATCAACACTCACATCCCACTTGACGGCCAATAGTTAGAGGCGCTATCACTGACATAGTGATAGTTCAAAGCTAGGGTTGTGTAAGAGGTGTTAAGCGACATGGTTTGCAGTGTGCAAAAACTAGAACCCGATTATGCAAGCAAACTCGTTGCTGGGATTTTAAAATTTTCCTAGACATAATCTTAAGCTATAAGCAGATGAAACTACTTCGCTTGTGGAAATTCTTTTAACGGCGCAACCCATCAACAATCTACTCTTTTCGACTATGTCTCGACAATCCGGCATCAAATCACACACTGGTGAAGAATGGATAAGCTTCACTGTCCAAGCAATTAAATTCAACCTTTCTTTGAGAAAGCTACGTGCTGCAACTGTATATATAACTAGCAAGATTGAATAATTTCGATAATCTAAGATTTTCGCATTTATGATGTTGAAACTGATGAATATATCTCAAACAATAAGAATATTCACAGGACTAATGCACATTGTTATTTACATTTTGAGAGGGTCTAGAAACGCATTTCTTCTCAGTTGAAACGACTATAACTAAACGTTTTCCCAAAATGATAGAAACCCAAAACACCACTTCTCACATTTCTTATCAAAGGGATAGGTGATGTTCTTCAACAATGTTCTTTAAAAATCAACACAGACACGCTCCACTGACTGAGTGAAAGCTTGTTCTTCTTCAATCTTGAGTCTCAGTTATGTCATACCTTGTAATTAACTAGATATTTCTACGTGCAGCAGACGCTAGTTTTTGATCACTGTGATGGTGAGTAGTTTTTGTGGAAATTTCGCATTTGTTTTCTTCATGATGATTCCATATCATGCGAACGTTTGTCTCTATGTTCTCCCTACTGGCGAAAAGAATTTTGTTTTCGTAAAGCGATTTTTCTAGGCTTTCGTTTTCTTCTCTGGCTAAAGTTTGTAAAAACACTCTTTGCGCAGCTAACACGCCTTCTGGACTAAGAATGCTCATAGACGAGAAGATTGTACTATTGTATTTAAATGGTTGGTCCTTGAGCGGTGACATCGTAAACTCCGGTTTACATGGTTTAATTGGTGAGCGAGTTCCTGTAAGGTCAGGCTTAAACTTTTCAGAGATTCTATCTTGTCTCTGAACCAGGGTATTCGTTAAGGATTGCATGGTTTATTTTCGATGGTGTCGATTCCTCACAAGAAGGGGAACTCTACTGAATGATTTATTCTAACGAGTCTTACCTTTACTACGAACCACAAGCGCTGATAGCACCACTTTACGTGATCGACTGAAATGACCTTTTTCGACAATAAGTAGAGCGAAGTCGTAAATATCAATGTCGAACTTCACCAAAGTATACAAGATTAGTATTTGAATCTAAATTATACATTTAAGTTGAATATAGAGACTGCGCATGCTGATTACGAAATTCATTTTTTCTTGAAGCTGTTTTTGAATCTATATAGTGTCTTTTCTAGACTTGTCCTACTGAAGAAAATAGGAACACATTAGACAGTAAAATCCTTTAAGATTACGGTTTGTTTAAAATTTAATAGCTTACAGTCATTTAAGAGTTTTGTTATTAAATTTTTTTGCCAAATTTAAATTCCTGCTAATCAAAAGATGTCAAAAAAAACTCTCTCCGATGCTTAGTCTCTTTAAATCCTTTTTGTAGATGACTGCCTTGTTTGTACCTTACTTTTATAGCTGCTATGTGCAGTACCCTTCGAATGATTGACGAAGCTGCGTCGTGAATGAAGTCAACTTCAATTGTGCGTCATTTCAATTGCGTTGACCGATATTGTTGTCGAGATATTTTACAGAGTAGCTGTCCACTTACAAATAACCAGTATTTTCTCTTCGAAAGTAGTCAAGCTCACATTCAGACTGTCTTGAGTTGTGTCTAGATAAAAGGGTGAGGACGAAAGCCTAGCTGACTAAGCAAAAGTGGAAAGTATTTGGAACGAAGATGTGTTCAGAATTAGCGATTCGATAAAAAAAAACTATCAGACAACCTTTACTCTATATTGTAGTTACAGCGATAAAATAGTGTTTGAAACTGGTTTGGCTCGTCTCAATCACCATTACAGTGTATTTGATAAATGTTATCTAAGTCTCTGTTCTAAAGAGCGTACCGAATACTTCGCAGTAATCTACTACTGCAGAATTCTGTGAAAAGATTCATGCCAAAGCATGGTGAAAAAGTCACATGGTCAGTGTTTGCAATTGCTGAGGTAAAGAATAATCCCTCAATTTGCCTGATGACCATGCTCTGTTCGAATTCTGCTCGCTACTCCAGGCGAATTTCCGAGGAAAGCGCAGAATAGTTGCCAGCGCGAAAACGAAGACGTTGCAGCACCTTATTTACTAGAGTGCCGAGTCCTCGTTTTATTTAAAAACCTCCTTACTTCACGTCACTAAGCAAGTGGAGTCTCTGTATAGTATACACGTATAGCGGTAGTCTTGGATAGACGACTCGCTGGCTTCTCAATAACGATTTCACAGTAGTCTATATAATAGTCTTTTAGTGATCCGGATCGTGGTGGATGAAGAAAAAATGGTATAAATCTCCTAAAGTGACCCTGTACGGCCTGCGGTGGTACTTGGTACTTAGGAGTAACCTCCCTAGGGCCTCATTGGGGTGTATTCCTGACATTTTTTGCTTAGATAAAGTCCTAGCGCACAAGACATTCACTGACGCCATCTAACTGAGTTGTAATGCTCTCATTTCATCTTCGGAGTAAGCCAGACAAGTGTGGTAGTGATTGCAGGACGAACCTATAGATTGAACGTACTGTTGTTTGAGAGAGATACCGTTCGTCAATGTCCTTCTAGACCGGCATTTTGAACCTCCAGGATGGAATTAGTACATCAAGCTATATCAATGCCTTTTATCACCCTGTCTTTACTCCTGTTTTTTCTATTTTTCCGTCGAGGACGTAAAACAGCGAGTGGCAATTCTTGACCACATTGATTCCACACGTCCCTTGGAATCACAAGAATGAGCCTTTGCGTGGCTGTCGGTCTCGTACTACTAATTTCCCTTCGTATTGATATCATTGTCATCAAGGAGACTGATTCTGGACTTTTATTTTGGAATGTCGAGACCACAAATTTGTGACACTGTGAAACACTGCGCTACATTCTTGCATTTTAACGTATTTCATATACTCAACAGATCTGTTTTTTGAACGAGTTTATTTGTAATATCTCACATTAAGCTTATCATTCTATTGTCAGTCGGCAGATTGTTTCTCTACTGGCACACGTGAATGCTACGGTAAGCTGTTAGCTTCAGTAATTTGAAGAAAGGCTCGTTATCAACTCTGACTGAAGATTTTTAAGATCTTACGTAAGAACGTGATTGTAACTTAGGAAAGATGATATCAAGCTCTTTAGCGTGGCAAAACATGCAAAGACTGTAAAGTGGAGTGAAAGTCAAGTTTCGCAAAGAAACAGTAATAATTCTCGAGCTATAATCAGTTGAAATCTGCTTCTTGTTTTCTACGAACTAAGAATTCGCACTTTATAATCCAAACCATTTGATGTCTTCATCCCATAAGTGCTGTAGACCCTGATGCCGCAAAGCAGGAGAAATATAGCAATTTGAGGTACTCGAGTATATACTATTGAGATCTAATGCACCTATTCCCCTCTACTATCAGTCTTGTAGTCAAGTTTTGAAGAACTGGACTAAGTTTGGTAGGCATTATTAAAACTTCCAGATGTCTAACAGGACAGGGGAGCGTTTCTTAAACAATCTTAACTCTAATAGGAGTTAGAAAAAAGGTGTCTAACGTCCGTCCCTGCGTAACAGGACACCCTGCGTGCCGGGACCAGCCAATCAACTTGCAGATTTTGGGCAGAAGTCTGTGATTTAAGCGAGCTGATTGGCCGGTCCCGGCACACAGGGTGTCCCGCTACGCAGGGATGGACGTTACGATGGTCGCCATAAAGGCGCCACGCGCTGATTGGTTGCGGTATTAGCGCTGACTCAGCACGCACTTTCCTCCTCCATTTTGTATGCAGCATGCACGTAGTAATACAATCATAAGTTCTTCACTTCTCTATCGTGTTTTACACGCGAGCGGCGCGTCAGCATTTGCCTTTACTGAACCCTGTTGATTTTAAAGCTACTGGTGTGCCTGACTTTTACAAGCTTTCAAAATCTCGCATTGTAACTTTCATCCTTGCAACTTACGTTTCGTTCACGCCATGTGTACTCCTTAGATGTTGCTTGTTTCACGACTTTAAATGAACAATGCGTGCACATTTTCATTTCCGGGAGTGACGTTGAAATTGAGGATTTGATAGGGTTTACTTGGATAGGCACGCTGATCGTCTTTCTGGAGGGACAGATAGCCAGCAACGTTAGCTCCCTGTATACCAGTCACTCACTTACGATGGCCTGGCCAGGCTATTATCAACCAGCTTCTCCTCTCTGGCCTTGTTTCGAAAAGATGAGTCATGATTTTGCCTATTATAAGGCCTCTTTAGCCATACTGGCACATTTCGTTATCAGGCATCTCATTTCTTCGCTTGTGCCTCCTCCACCAGGTTGAACTAATGGCTGGTTATGACATGATATTCACGGAGAACTCTTTTTTTATTGTACGCTCGATCGAAATCCGTTCTGTAACTTTCTGTACGCTTGACAAAGTTGCGCGCCCAGTGGACGCCAGTAGAACTGCCTGCGCGACGAGAAAAGAATCTGTCAGTAATTGTACCTTCAGTAGTTGTATAAAAATTAAAGCCACATAGATATAAGCCGAGGATTTGCTCATTAATTACATTCACTTTCATCTTGTGGAGCTTTCCTGACTAAATGAGATAATCGCGTTGTTCAGGCTAGCCATCGCATCGTCTGTGCAGCGTTGTTCGTGAGACACTTAACATAGTTGCAATACTCTTCTCGCTCTGAGTCTGGCTCGTATAAAAGGACAGTATAGCAAGGTCTGTGTACTTTTCAAAAAAAATTGATTTGTGAGTAGGAGCTGTAGCAGTCACAAATTAACAAATTACAGAACGTAAATAATGTTTTGAATCCGCTCGTAAAACGCGTTATTAGAAAAGAGACATAACCCATCCTAAGAAGATCTCAATATACTGGGCTGATCAGTGCTCTTGCATTCTGCTCCCCGCGACGTTAGTAGCTTCAATTGTAATTGTTTGATTGGTGCCAAAGAGTCTCGAGTCAAGTGAGGAGTAGGTACCCTTGTGCATGAATTGCGGACAATACTCTAGACACAGTAATGTAGTATTGATTGAATTACTCTATATAATTTTTCACTTTAAGCTCCTACAAAAATGCTTAACCAACTAGTTTCTTAATCTCAATCAAATCTGTAGAAAGAGAGCCTATTAAAAAGAGAAACATCTTCATTACCATGCGGAAAACCTTCAGCAAATAATTAGGCTCTACGTGGATCATCTATGAGAATATTAATATCCTAATCTGATTGAATTCACTCATAAGTGTAAAATTAGCAACTTTGTCGGGGTTTATCTGCTGATGCTTCTGCTTGAAGTCTACCAAAGATAGATCAGCATTTGACAACTGAGGCACTACACAGAGCAGCACAAGTGTTAATCAATGGTATCTTATTGAATTTTTTAAATACTTTTTTCGCTTTTCGAGCGTATACATGAAGAATCAGCTGAAGAAAGATCATGTTATCTTAATTTTAGCGTAGAAAAGAAAAACTGAATAAACGCTGCTTGCTCACGTGTCGCACACGTAACAGGCTGCTGGTTGACAGTCCGTGTGAGGCTAAAGAGACGCTCTGAAGGAGACAGAAGAACCCCTAAAGGAGTGTAAAATATCTAACGAAAAACCCTTCGATACCTTAATGATAGACTTTGAACAGATTTTGAACAATTCTTGATGTTCCAGCCATTCAAATCTGAAATAAGTTTATTAGCAGTGAATCAAACAACAATATCGAAAAAAATAAAAGTAAACTAATCTGAACGCCTTTGGATAATTTGTCAGCAGAGATTCGGCATGAATTCAAAAAAATTAAAAATGTACGTCAAAAGAGAAAGAAGTTCCGTACACAGCTGAATTCAGTGCATTTGTTAAGATTAGCGAAATTTTTCAAAAATTATTTAAGTTGTTTCACTCGTTCGTCTGCTAAATCTCGAAAAAAATCGTGGAACCTGATTAAATGGCACCTAAAAAACAAACCACGAGAGCAGCAGTCTATGAAATGGGCTTGTCACCGACAGGCAAAGCCCGCTGCAAAGATCCTCAGTGTTCTAAGACTATCAAAGAAAACGATTTACGCCTTCGAACATCGAAAGGATTCTACCACTGGTGGTTTTTACAGTCTTTTGGTGCAAACATTTACTAAGTTCTTACAGGGATTGTGTTGACTCTGAATTGAGAAAAAAGATGGGACCAGTAAAAAACATTGATGGCTATGATCAGCTGGAACAAAAGTGGCAGACTTATGCGAAAAAAGAGCCCAAAGACTCCTATGAGAGTTTTAACATCACGAGTAAAAAGGTAGATATACCGCACCCCACAGGAAGCACTACTAGCTAATGTTCTTAGAACTCACGAAGAGTAGCACAGATCAATAATCAGGACATAGCGAATCCTAAACCTAAATCTAACTCTAGATTAAGCCTCAGCAAGCCGACTTTTCGCGACTACAGCGAAGTGATTAAAAGTATTCCTTGTTCATCAGACGAATTCAAAGGATGCTGCATCGAAATGAAAAACTGTGCAACACAATTTGAAACTGTATCCAAGATACTCGAAAGACTTGTTCCACTTTTAGTGGAATTACAACAAAAAGCTGTTTCTGACAAAAGAGGATAAATTTGCCAATCTATTACAAAGTCTTGCAAAGTTTACATTAGCGTTTAGGAACTACCAAGTTACACAGTAGGTATCATTACATTTTTATGCCGGATATCTCATAGGACTTATTAGTTATGGCAACCGGCACTGACACACCACCATGTAAGATAATACGCGAGGATCCAGCATCCGTACACTCTCTGGATTCTGCAATAGTAATATTACAACAAATCAATCTGTTAGCTATGCCATGTTGTTTGCCAGCAAAAGAATAAACTTTGTGTGGAACAGTTCGAGATTACTTAAGTACAAGTTAAGAAGCGCAAAATACTTTATTTGCTGTTTCGTACAGTTACGTAGTTTAGATGTTTGGCTAAGATATTTGCAAACGCATGGCCCATTGACAACATCATCGCGACAGGGGAATGAACTAAAACTGACAAATCAAGTAACAACGTTATAATATATGAACAGGAACTGTAAAAGATAATTTTCTGGTGCAAAAAGCTCAGTAATGTCGTTGAGGGGTAAATACCTACTCGTAGGTGAAATAGGTAACAAAAGGTCACAAATTGAGCCGGTTTCATGACTAAAATTAACAAGGTCAAGGCTCATTTGGAACTGTGCACAAAGTAACAGACCTATCAGGTGATACGGAGTTTTGTCGAAAACAAATTAAGTACGATCATAAAAAACCTTACATAGAGGGATTAGCTCAAACAGAGGTTCAAATTCTAAAATCTGTTCAGAGTTTTTACACAGTTCATTTTATAGCAGCGGAGCAGTATTCCTACCCAGACGAGATGCACATATTCATGGAATACTGTAATGGAGGTTCTCTTCGGGATATTATTGACAGACTGGAAGCTCAAGGTAGGGAAAAGAAAGAGGAAGAAGTTTGGATAATCTTCTTTCAGTTGGTGTGTGCTCTGTATCGATGCCACTATGGAAAAGATCATCCGATGGTTCCTGCAAAGCCTGAGAGCCTTGTGTATTTTTCTAACCTAGCTGAATATACTGCAGAGTCGCAGAATAAAAGTGGTATACAAACCTGTAAGCGCCGATACTTGCCATTGAGATGCAACTCATCAGATGATAGTACCCAGGAAACCAAGTGAGTCGGACCAAAACACCAGAGTACTACACAGAGACATAAAACCAGAGAATGGTAAGCATCGATACACATTATGGAGATGAGGCTCACTAGATGACAGTTTTTTTCAGCAGCAGCGGTACGATCAAATTGGGCGACTTTGGAATTTCTCAATTCATCGAGGATTCCATTAAAGATGATACCTTTCGTGGTACCAAAGGCTATGTGGCACCAGAAGTATGGAATAACCAGGTAGGTACGGAAAAAACAGACATATGGGCTTTAGGTTGTACAATGTATGAACTGTGTGCGAAGCGTTTACCATTTACCAACTCCCAAATGAAAAAGAAGTCTCCCATGTTCTCCCCACCGCCACTGCCAAAACAATACACACCAACTCTTACACAACTGATACAAAGTTGCATTTTATACGAACCGAGACACCGCCCGACTGCCAGCGAACTGCTCACAAGCACCGTGTACGGCAGATATGTGCATAGCCAAGACAATATTAGAAAGGAAGCGATGCTAGAAATCGGACAGAGAAACGAAGCAATCAAGAAACTGCAAAGGTCGTTGCACAACGAAAGAATAGAGAAGGCCAATCAATTCAGAGAACAGGAAGCTAAACTAAAGAGTCTTGAGGATCAGCTTGAAAAAATGCGTTTCGCAATCGAGTCTGAGCGTATCAAGGTAGAAAAGGATTCTAATCAATGTACAACTTTGCAAAAGATGCAGCCCACCACTGATACAAATCACTCGTCGAGCCTAAGGATTGACGATAATCTTTTGACGGAATACTTCGAAGGGAGGCCACGGCTGAATTCTTGCAGCCTATCCTTGTTCAGGGTTTATGTGGGTCTAGAGACAAAGAACCGCGATCTCAAAGAATATGTAAAAGGTAACAGAGGTGAAAGCGAAGACACTGATCTTTACTGCTCCTGGGGAGTCTTTCTCCAAATGATTGGAGAGCATCAAGCCATCTATCAGCTTGCCTATAAGTTAAAGAAGAAGATATATCCCCTTTCTTATAGCTAATACTATGCAAAATGGGCAGATCTCCATACTGCTGTAGTCAGAATATCTAAAGTGTTGGCAGATATTACAACCTTGGCCATCTGCGTTGACTAACGAAGTATGTCAATTTTGTGGAAAAAAAAGTTGAATTATAAAATTAAGCATTTATTTTTGGTCAATCATCCTTAAGTGCAAAGAGGTCTTGTAAGAGTTCTACTTTTTGAAGTATAAACAATACTTGAAATGGCTTAGCATAAATGAACTGGACAATTACTGCGCATTTTTGCAACGCACAAACTGATCAGACATACGATTTAAAAGAGAATAACTCAAATCCAGCACTTCTGGAAATGATGGTCATTGGATATACACGTGGATTTTTAGCGAAATGATTAGTGTACTCAGAAACCTATTGAGTAGCCTCGCTGACGCATTGTTCTGCACTTTAAGTGCTCCATTGAAGGACGTCCAATAGAAGTAAGGCGGTAAATAGAAACGCTAGATCTAAACTGAAAATTCTGTAGCACTCAGTCAAAATTCTTGTCACGTCAATGTTAAAGCGTTATGCCCTTGTGAATTTATTGTCGCAAACCTTAGAATAAAGTTAAATAGTGAGATATCAAGGGCTCTTTAACTAAAAATGCGTGAGCTATGAAAATAAACAGAGCTAATCCAATTCCGAATGCTTCTTCTTAGCACCTACTCTTCACCGAGCATCTTGGGGAAACTACCTCTGAGGCCTTTTCATAGGCCTTTCCAACAAATTCGACCGTCTCTACGAAACTAAAATGAGTGCTTATGGTTCTTTATTTTTCTACTGATCATTTGCCAAATCATGAGTTGTCAGATCGACAGCCTGATGGGATAACTACGGTTATTGAAGCAGGCGCGGAGGCATGTAGCAGCTCAGTCCAACGCGTCGCAGCGAACCGTGCAGCGCATAATCAGGGGATGGAAACTGACAGATCATCAATTACTTGAACTTGTTCCGGCTGCCCAACTACTCTTTTGCGTCAAAAGAGGCTTCTAGTATTCAGATTAGCAAGTGGGGGCCTATATTTAAATAACATTTTCTTTAGAAGAGGCTGAGCATCGTGTCCGTGCGCATGATGCCCAGATTCGCGTGACGCCCCGAAAGACCAAAACCATCTCACATAGAAATGAGGCTATTAAGCCACACATAATTGCTATTGTTATAGGATTTCTTGGTGGATAGTATAGATTATATGTGCGAAACTTTTGATCTACTTGAATTTGCTTGGTAGCCTGATCGCACGGCCTTTTTGTGACTGTAGTGGTGGAGGTGCAGGAGCAGCTGTTGGAAGTAGCCCTGGAGGGCACTCAGGGGGCGGTTCCCCCGCCTGCTATGGTGGTGGGAAAGGACCCAGGAGGGGTATCCCAATCGGGACTAGTATTGTTTGTATATATAGTTCATCCGTAGCTAGTTCAAATAATCAACTAATAACTTCATAATTCAACAGCAGCTTCATAAGACTTACTACCACCTAACGCATCTACCACCTGATTCCTGCGTTTAATTTACTTGTTGCAGAGGCTTTAAAGCCTTCCTCTTACACTTTTAAGATAATTAGAGAGCTTTTCTAGTGTTGTTCTTTTTTTTCATACGCTCTTGTTTAGCTGCTTATTTTGCCTTTTCTTTCTCTTTAACTATCTTTGCTGCCTCTTTTGCTTCACGCTTTTCTTAAGCTCCTTTTAATTAGATTTTTAGAGTTTAATATCCTTTTCTTCCTGCTCCTTAACTGATTAACAAGCACGTGCTTTGCTGATTTTTTGTAGTGACTAGAAAACAGCACTACTATAGTACTCCTGACGTTTTTGCAAATTAAGTGCCTTGCTATACTTCTTCTGCCTCTTCTTAACAATAAGCTCTTTTTAGAGCCCCTAGTTTTTAAACTTAAGCAGCCTATTTTAAACTTAAAGAAAGTAGTATATCTGACTAGGTTCCTTTGCCTCTTCTGTATCTTTGTTAACTACTGCTTTGTGTATTAGCCTCTCTAACCTCCTCTAATTAGAAGTAATAGGTAGTAAAACTTTTAGTAAATCTTGCTTTTCTTAATTAAATCTTTTAAGCATCCTAGCTAGTTTAAATAGTAAGATTCCTGTTGCTTTTAATAACTTTAGTATTAACTCATCCTAAAAGGAGTGTTACCAGACTCTCTAGAATAGAGGCAATAAGTCACCCATTTTAACTAGGAGAAGCCTCTAGCTATTGTGAAGGCGAGTTAAGTGCTCCTTTGAATACGCTGTTAAGAGAGGCTTGAATATAGCTACATTAAGTGGCTAGAGCGTGTGGGTTGAGTGAGGAGGAAGGATAGCAACAAGGATTCTATTCTTATCATAGTAATCTAAGAAATCTATAGAAACGTGAGATCTATAGCTATTAAGGATGAGTAGCCTTTATGATCTCTTTGCCTTTGCCTTAGTGTGGCGATTAAACACCTGCTTAAGCTAGGCAAGACCTGTATTGTTATTAGTCCATCCTGAGGGTGACAAGTTGACGAGAATCTCGTGTTTCCTAGCCTTAATTGCTTCAACCCAGCTTAATTATATGCCCTTTTTAGCAGCCTCAAATATATGGCTTAGCGGCAGGCTTAATCTATCTGCACATACACATGATAGGAGGGTTATCTACTCACCTGAGCCATCCTGGATAGCCGCTGTAACCTCCCTTTTCTCCCACACTCTCCTGCTAAACACTTGTTTTGATCAGCTGGTGATACTAAGGAGAAAGCCTTTCTTATCAATATTGTATGTGTTGCAAGGCTTAACGTTGTACTTGTTAATTTTCTTATCTAAGAGATTAAAATAGAGGATATCTTTAACCCCTAAGTCAGCCTGGTGGCGATTGGCGTCTATACTAGTTATCTATTGTGATGTGAGATAGTGTGAATTCCGGTTGATAAAGCGTGTCACCTAGCTCTTACTTACAGTCTCTTCTGCAATACACAAGGTAAGGTTTTGTATTATCTCTTGTGTAGGTGGTAGGCCTTTTTTGTAAGCCCTTCTAAATACTTTATAAGCTCTTGCTCTTGTTGAGGGCTGAGCTTTTGTTGATTGATTGACTTAACTGCATGCGGAGCTTGAGCAGCCTTACACTGTCGGGCTAGTGTAGATTGATTAACACTATGCTGGCTAGCTATTTTTGTGTAGGAATTTTTTTTTCTAGGCTTAAGAGGCTCTATAGCTTTAATAGCAGCTTCAGTTGAGGTCATTTTGGTTGAGTTGTGTCGTGTTGAAGTATAGGTCAGTTTTGATGTTTCGGGGCGTCACGCGAATCCAGGCATCACGCGCACGGACACGGTACAGCCTAAAACCAAAGGCAAACATATTTGAGTTTCGCTGAAAAATTACTAGAATAGAGCAAAAGTTTTTAGCTCCAAAAGAGTGGCTGTGAAGTTCATTAATGAGTGCAGCGTTTCCCGATGTTCAAGATTCTTCGCTGAGTGGGGTTCTCGTTACTTTAATCAAAAATTCAAGCATGAGTTAGTTGATAAAAGAATTCGTGAACATGGGCGAGCTCAGATAGTCTAAGAGCGCAACTTCAATGATATTAGGGGGTCATGTTGGCTACACAACGGGCAGTTATTTTCAGACTCTTGAAAAAGGACTATTTTATCAGTACAGACCTGTTAGGATGCTTATGCGGGGCCACGGAGAGATTTACGTAACAAAAGTTGCAAAGTAGTGATTGGAACGTCATAGAGCTTGGCTGTTGAACAATCTCCTTACTCAGCTGATCTTAACTCTGTTAAGCACCTGTGATTGGCTCTCAAAAGGATGCTTTATTAGCTCCATTCAGATTTTATCATGTACAAGACACTCTGGAGTAGTAGAATCAATTTGGTGAGGATTTGAAGGAGGCATGGTCGGCCATACCTGATATATTGATTAGAAAGCTGATTTGACCCATTTTAAAACGGTTAGAAGTAGTGAGGATTACTAGTAGCCAATAGAATTTATATTTGAACTATTTTGTTTGATTTAGCTCTCTCTTACTATAATTGATGCATTAACGGTTGAGTTTTGTTACTTGAGATTCAAAAAATTGATGTTGATGGTTAGTCTGGGCGTAGCCGCGACAAAACTTTTGACGTGCGACTGTACCAGTCAAGGCAGTGCATACTACTCTCAAAATGGAAGAAGGACTATCGAGTTTCCTTCTGGCAGATACTAATATACTTGTGTACTAACTCCAGCCCAATTCTCACTCTTGATCTTGTTCACCTGGTATTCTGTAGATTGAAGCATTAACAAAATCTCTTCACTTTCAGCTTGCGTTTCAGCCTGCAGGTGACATAGCAGGTGGCTGATGTGAAAGCTGATTTTATAGCTATACTGATATGGTAATGTGTAATCTTTGTCTTTATCGAGCGCGTGGTATCCTATAGTTTTCAATTCGTCGCTTTCACGAAGGTCTCTGGTTAATCTGTCAGCGTCTTCGAACAATCCTTTAAGGGTGTCGATGAAGTTCATTGCAAAGTCTCTGTTCGTAATTATTTTGCCTTGTAGATCTGCATTTGAAATTAATATAGTTTTGCAAATTTCTTTGGCCTCCGACCAACTCAATTCAACTGTTGGCTGACTGTCAACCGACATCATGTCTTCATCGTCTTCGTCATCGCCCGGTATGAAGGCTGGTTTCGTCTGTGTTTCTGTTGATGCTGATTGTCCTGCTTCGTCTTCACTGTCATCTCCAACCTGAATTTTTTTGCTGGGAGTTTCATCCCGTAAGGGAGCCTTCCGCTTTTTGTTGAATGGCAATAGGCGCTTCTTCTCTTTGTAAGAAATTAATGCTTCGAGGTAGTCGCTTGGATTGTCGTAGGTAGTGCAGAACTTGTGAAGCAGAAGAGGGACACGATCGAGGCGAATTCTATCATGCTTTCTGTAATATAATCCATCGTATCCTTGATCTACCGCTCTCTCCAACAAACGGGTGTCTTCACGCTCTTGGCCAGTGTAAGACTCCACATTGTCAAAAACCTCGTAGGCGAGCTTCCAGGCACCTGTGAGCAATATCTTGACGTTCCGTGTCAATGGTGCATCTTGAACATCTCTGATTCCATTTAGAATAAGCTCAAAAACACTGTTCACCTTTTCCCGCTCAGCTTTGGTCAGGTTTTGAACATATTCTTTCCTGTCTTCTCGCTCAAGGATTAGATCTTGCAAGAGCTTATTCGTCTCGACAGAAGATGTTTCTAAGTAGTCTTTCGGCTTGTCAGACATTTCCAAGGTTTTTTTTATGCAGCAATATTCTGCGTAGCGGATTCGAAGGTTATCTTGAACCTCGGCATGCGTCTTTACAGCAAAGAACCTATCGAGATAGTCCCTTGATACAGACTCTGGAATATCAATCGCATCTAAAGAAAAGTAGTCTCGGAACACGAAATTTTGGTGGCAAAGATCCATGAGACTTTTGCATCGTTCTTCTTGCGTAGTTTCCCATAGATCAGCCGATAAATTGTAAATTGTTTTTACATAGTCGTTTACATAGGCAGAATGTCCCAGGTTTTCTATGAGTGACAACAACATGGTGTGATGTCTCTTTTTTGGATTCTTTGTATTTCTCCACTCATCCAGAGCTATTTTCTGAGCATGTTTGTCAGCTTCTGTCGGAGTTTGGCTGTTGTTTGCAAAAATGTCATTTTTTGGAGCTTTCGCTTTCTTGGATCTTCCTGCTATTCCTCTTCTTGGTTTTTTCATAGCTCTTTCAGTCCCTACTCTAGTCGTGTGTTTCTTTGCCGGAGTATCATTCTGTATTGTTGGAAGCCAGGTGAGTTGGCCCACTGATTCAGGATTAAACAAATTTTCTGGATTAGCGTTGTCTTTGGCTTTGGCTTTTTCGATTTCATGTTGCCCTCTTGTTTGGACCATTGAAAAAGTTCCTTTGCAGCCAATTGTTTAAGAGATTATCATTGAGTAGCAAAAGCGTTGCCCCTATCTATTTATTGTACTGTATGTCTAGAAGTCACATGTTTGCTTACTCAATATCTCATACACCCTAATTCTAAATTGTAGTGGAAATGTGGGCCTGTACAAAGGCGCGAAACTGCGTGAATAATTACGTATTGAATAAAATTCGGATTATTTTCAACACCTAGAGGAAGATTTTCAAATCAAGCTTAGAACAGAAATATCAAGTTTCACTGCTGATAACCTGAACATGGTAAAATTTTATAGAAATTGAGTCTTTCTAGAAATGTCTGAGTGGCGACTGTTGCCTATACTAAGATCAATCCTAGCGTGCGCAATGATTCTTTGTTCAGAGATTGAACAAGCGAATAGTCCATTGTTGATAAAGCCTTCAATAGATGTGTCTAGCAAGGTGACAATTAAGCGGGTTATAGCAAGTAACTATTCACATTAACATTCAATTTATCAAATATTACGGCTGGCTTCGTACGGTAGGATTACAATCATCAGATAGAAGTGTGATCTGCATGACTAAACATACATCTGTAAGGTTACACTCATCCAACATCCAACACTTGCAGTATACAATCTAAAGCTCTTATTTCAACTGTTCCTGTATGGAATACTTAAAAGGTCTCTTCATAATTTCGCACTGTGGTATATCTTGATGATGCAGAGTATGTTGTTACCCGCTATCTAAGATATACACGTATATTCCGCATTGTCTGATACAGATGTCAGATTTACGATAAGTCAAAGCCCTGTGATCGAAAATCACATCATTGAACCTATAGTTTTTAACAGAACTATCATGTGGTTGATACATTCATCTTGTTTTGATTATACAACATGAAATACACATGATAAAATTACGCCCTGAACAAGGCTCAGACAAAGACTCAAACAGGACATTCCTAAACGGCGAGGGATAGAATGTGCGAAGGGAGTAGAGCACAAAGAGACCTACCTGAAACAAACAAAATAAACTATTGCGGTAGCGAAGATGTTTCATGTAATTCCATAGCTTAGTCCGTCCTCATGCCGTACGGGAGGCTCACCTAAGAACGTTTAACCACTTCTATCAATCGAATAATCAATCGTAATAATGAAGATGAGAAGGTTAGACATAGCAAGTGCTATCTTTCTTGTTCCTCAGTAAGAACAAACATGAACAGTGAGCAATTAAATGATAAAGGCCATGTATTGACTGAGCACAATAACGCTCCATTAAAACAGTATGATTTTCAACAATTGCGGTTAGTGGGTTGAACATCATCTAACAAGAGAGAAGTGAGCTTCATCATAGCAGTTGATTGTGCTATCTTCGAGAGTTGTAAAGTCAATTTTAACAGAAATGATCTGAAATTAATGTTACCTAGATTGCAAATACGAATCCCAGCGCCATTTTCAGGTAGCTCAAGACTGTTCTCTGGGTCTGATTGAAAGAATGAACCAATTACTATCATCCTCAGTAGTTTTGTCATGCCCATTTGACGTAAACTTTCTGATCTGCGCGGCCTTTGGCAATGTCGACTAGACTGATGAATTCATAGGCTCTCACAGATTCTCATAGAAAATTATTGTAGACCCGTTTCCATTTCGTAACGCTACATTTCCTGTGTAGTAATCTCAAACTTGATAGAAAGTCGCGCACCATACAGTCACTAGCGATTGCAGCTTCACCCTTGCAGGCGGCAACATCAAACCGGGTTGAGCTGGCAGCGAGGATCTGGCCCGCTTTTTGCCGTCGACTGAACAGTACGATAATTCACTTGGCAGTTCATGTCCAGTTCTAAGCCATATAGGAAAGATAAGGTTGTATAGAGCGGTGTTGTAGCTGATATGATAGGGTGACGGGGTGAAGCTACAATCGCTAGTGACTGTAGCACAGAAGTGACTCACAATTCTGGCGCTGAAGCACAACTTTAGTCATCTGCAGTATTAGCCACTATATTTTCTGTTCATCTCAGTTCCTTGTCATAAAGTATAGAAGTCATATCAGCCTTATGTCTGGCGTAGTGCGCGCTGATGTACGCAACGCTGCTATATCGGCGCTTTGAGTCAACCTGAGCTAGAATTAGGTTGCCTCTAAAGAGCTTGCCCAATCTACATAGCATTCTCATCATAAATTCCTTTTTGACATCTATTTAGTGAGCATTATATATGGCTTTGAAAGGTTCAAATTACAAATTAGTCTGGTTATGACGGTTGCGACTGGACAGTCGAGGTCAAAGAGATAATTGCTTTATTCTTGCTCTGACGATTCAAGTAAAAAACCTACGAGTGTCTTTTTACCTTCCACTGAGAAATTCTCATATTTTCTATCAATTTGGCTTCTTCCTTGACATAAATACACAACTAGTTTTACGCGGGTCTAGAAGCGAGAGGGGTTGCATTCCAGACTAGGCAGAGCGCTAGATTTTGTAATAAGAAGTAGTATGCTCAAGAAATATTTTTATTGCTCTCACCTATTGTGCTAGAACTACATAACAGCGAATACACTTTGCAATCTTGAACGGTCAAACATTGAGTTTGTCCACTATTAACTTTGTCACTTTTGGCTGAATGGGTGTGACAAGAGAGCCCTGAGTAGAAGGTCTCTAACTGACGTGTCTCACCATTGAAGCGAAAATGGAGGTAGAGTATTTAATAGCAGTCAGCGAAATCAAACTCAACCATGTAAGCTATTTTCCTGTAGGAACTATATTATCCATACGTTTTCCCTAAACATCATCCGTTGATGTACTCCCTTGTCACCAGTCTATACTCATAGTGAACAGATCTATAAGTAACACTATGATACAATCACTTTTTGTAAGATTCAAAATTCACCAAAGTCCACATCCCACGACATCTACAAGAAGTTGGCACAATTTTAGTGATGAAGAAACAAAGCGAATCCACCTATCAAAAGCGTGGCCTGATTACAACTTATCATACCAAACTCTCCTATTGGAAGTGGAACTCAAGTATTACTTGAGTTATTCACAAGAAAATTTGCAAGAATATTTTCCGCGGGAAACATATGAAGAATTGGAACGTCAAGAAATTGAGAACTCGAGCGTTTGGAGAAAAGATTACTTGCGTGAACAGTCTGAAAAGGACCCCACTGCGGCTATCAGCGGCTTAGACGCCAGATACAACGAATGGCTTCACATTCACAATCAGGCGCTGATCGCTCTTGTAAAGTACTTTACTCAGCACGAAATTTGCGCAAAGGGAGAGGACGTTTATTCTCATCTACTTCATCTTTGGGCATTTCTTCCTTTCGATCTAAATTTTTTTGGTAGGCCTGGAGACAGCGAAGAAAAGCATGTAAAGCGGTTTGCAAAGAAGACCACATGTGTTAAACGAAAAGAGATCGATCGTTTCATCGATCGAATCGTATCCCGGGTTAGCAAATATAAAGAGCTCAAATCCAACGGTCCGATCCCTTTATATCAAAATCACCATGATACTGACGATTTCCCGCTCCAGCAAGTAAGCTTCAAAAATATGGTGAAAAGCGGGGCGTATGCGTTTCTTCTTAAGAGACTGCTGCTACAAACACCGCTTATGCTGTGGCCAGCTGTTTTTCGATCTGACGTGCCCAGTGTTTTTGAAACTGCATTTTCTGAGCGTGAGAAACCACTCTTGAATTCAAGAGTTTCCTATTACAATAAGAATGAAATCAAGATTGATTGCGCTTGCAACAACCAAGGTAATGGTGGGTATGAAGTTTATGCTCTTTGGACAGCTTTGTTGTGGAACGCCGAACTTCCATCTAACTTCTTCATTCCTGAAAGAGGATTAAATTACAGTTACAGATTCAATATTAAAGAAAATACTGAAGACCCGCGAGTCCATAAAACGATGTAAACGTAGGTAAAAACACCTATAAACAATTCATTAAATAGTAACTTTATACTCACTTATGCGATTGCTGTGCAGATCAGAAGAAATTTTGAACATGAAATACTTGTAAAAATGTTTAGGCTTAGAGATACAGTCCGTATCGATGTTCTTGTATCAGGAAAGATAGTGCTATTTTTGCATCACCTGGATCGGTCAATTTCTAGGGAAAAAGAGTAAGTACAACTTCGAAAAATAAACTATTGAGAGGCGCTCACTTTTGACACAGAAATACAATTAGAAACTGATCTTTAGAACCGTATCAAGAAGGTCTTAAGCACACTACTTCAGTTTCACAGGAAATATTTTGCGCTATACAATAGGAAGTCGGATTGGTTACCAATTTACTCCACATCAACTACCTGCATTATTCTCTTCTTGCAAGCAAGAGAGTACTGATAAACAGCGGTTGTGTCAGACTAGTAGATATCTTGATCCTCCTCTCTTCAGGCTGGTGTCCTATTTATCATGTGCATCGAGGCACAAATCAGTTAAAACCAAATACCACTGTCTTGTGAAAAGTGATTTGATATAATTCTTTTTGTGCTTCTCTACGTACAAAGTCGAGTGTGTTTGTGACTTAGAGGTTATTCAAGGGCGATTGACGAGTTCAGCTAGAATCGAAAAGGTTTGCAATATCACGTCAAGTCGCTTTGATGACTCCTGTCCTGCTTTGCGGTTGTAGATTAAATCGAAGTCTACACCAGTCGTCATTTGTGAATCACGACAGCCTATGCTAGTTGTTTTCTGCTTTAGCTATCCAAGTAGCTAGATTATGTGTATACTTCCACCAGAGCTTGTAGGCTTGATGAAGGTACTCTGGCAGACAAGATCCTGCAGAGTGGTTTTCATTCACGTCATCAAGTTGGAGATGATATTTCAGCGTACTCCTAATCACATACCTTGGCATAGAGATGAAAACAAGGCACAGTATGCTTCTATGACTGCTTCCAGCGCTTAGGCTTTTGTTCTTCCGGGGTTTGGCGACTTGGCCTATCGATAGTGGTAGACTTTTGGCTCAGTTTGGCAATGTCCGCCGCAGTCGGTCGCTCAATGGGATCCCATGCCATCATTTTCCATACTAGGCTCCAAAATTGAGGATAGTCTTGACCAGCAGTGTTTTGTTTCAAAGCGGACTCAAGAATTGCATATTGTGGCTCTAGTCCCCAGCTCCGATTGCCTTTTCTCTCGCTAAGGAAGTCGAAGAACGTCGTACCAAGACTCCAGACGTCAGACGGGAAAGAAAACGGCTCGAACGATTGTCCGTCCTTGATTCTCATCACCTCTGGCGCTAGATAATGTAATGTCCCCCTTCCGTGATTGGTGCTCTTTGAAGTGAGTTCGCTCGCACCGAAGTCTATAATGACTGCCAAAATTGGACTTATAGAGCTGAGAACGATATTGTCTGGTTTTATGTCCCGATGCATGATACGAAGACTGTGAAGGTACGCCAATCCTGACGTTGTCTGATGTATGAATTCGTTAAGAAACGACGTCGGGTCAGGAAGTACTGTCCAGCTTTCAAGCATGTCTGACGCGAATGCGCTTGCTGGTGGTGATATGATGAGGCCAACAGTAGGGCCCTCATCATGACGCCATGTGGTCGGGTCTGCATCCCAGTCGAAGTTGACCACTTTCTCAAGCTTGCAAACATTTCTCTGTTTCCTTTCAGCAGGCGAACGATACCTGTGCGCAAAGTATGCCTACGTTATCCAGGAGTCTGAGGATTTCAATCTCTTGCTTGAGATGGGCGTAAAGTCGTCCATGACACTTCACCATCTTGACTGCCACTGGCTTTCCATTCGCCTGATCATAGCCTATTGCTACAGAACTGGTGGTGCCCTGACGAGCGGGGTCAAAGATGCTGTAGCCATGGTAGTCAATCATGGGCTTGGAAGGAGTCGGTGATAAGATCATTGGGGATCCATGGGCACCTTCATCGAACTCCTCGAGAGCAATTTTCAGCTCGATCTTTTGTTGTGCGTCGTCAAGCTCGGTGAATATGAGCAGATAAGTCAGATCACCGAGCCGGATGCTTGTTCGATTGCCAAGTGAGGTTTGGTACATTCCTTCCTCTTGATCAACCTGATCGCGATTACGTTGAAGCGTCGGCTTGCCATTCACACCGACCTAGCGTGTCGGTGAGTTTACAATCTGTTTTCAGGAAACACGCCAGTTTACCTTCCGGCCATCGGAGACAGCAAGAAGAACACCTGTCTCTAGCAGACGTCGAAACCTGCAGTGGCGGGAGTGCAATCCGTGCTGGTTAGCGAACGGAGCAAGAAGAAGATCCACAAAATCGTCTGGCATCCCATTCCGTGAGCAGCCAAGTACCCAACCCCGGCCCAGATTCGCAGGACGTATGTTCATATTGAGTCTGTAGTACCCGCAATGTTCCTGGGTTGGGACTTCTCTGTTATCTGAGGATACGGCGGCGGCGGAGAAACTAGAATCGGTTGTGCTCTCGTCTGCGACGGTGGGCTCGTAATGAATGAACCGACGTACATGAATCAAGATATCCGGCGCTTCTTCGAGAAGCCGCACGACCCCATTGAAAAGTTTCCGTGCAGCCGGAGATTGCGGAACGATTCGAGCAAAGTCACCGTTCGTTACGCCCAGGTGAACGTTTTCCCAACTTGGTACGTCTGGCTCCGTATCTCCGGCCGGCGATGCCATGGCACTGGTAGATTGTGGGAAAGTGTTGTAGCATTGTAGCGGAGCCAACGAATGCGAAACCGTGGCTTAGCAACGCCAAACCCAGATTGGAATAGTCAGGATCGTCATTACTCCGCCTCCGCGATTCCCGACATTCGCGAACGTGATCGTCTCAGCTGCGTACAACAAACACGACTCTTAATGGCGTCGCAGCAAAGGTCCCCGATAGTACCTCATGGAGCATTGATGCTCTATGGGCAGCAGAACCACACTATTCCCCTCTTCAACTTGCTTGCTCGTCTGCAGAAACAGCAGGAGCAGGAGACTGACCATCGATTGCGCAATGAGCACCCGCGCCGGCTGCACACAAGGAGCCCACACGAGCAGCACTTGCGTACCAAAAAAGCTAGCTGGGGCCGAAGCTCTCCGCAACTGTCTCTCACACCAACACCAACACCATCGCCGCCGCCATCGCCGCCGTCATTGTTCAACGCCCATCGCGATCGTCGCGCCGCTCGTCAACCGCTTGCCACCAGCTTGGTCAACCTCCCATCTCCGCCCCTCTCTTCACACCAGAACGAGACACGAAATTCACCACGCGCACACATTATGAAACGCCGTTCTGCCCGTCAGCACCGTTATCAAGCCGCCGCGCTGGCACGGCATCATATGTTTAGACGATCACAAGCCCGGCTAGGTGATGCTCAAGAATGTCAGCTCTGGGAGCTTAGCTCGTCAGGACAAAAAAAGATGCAGACCTGCAATCGCTGAAACAGGTTGTTAGCAAGTGGTACATACATCTTGGCTTTGGACGTTTTTGGTATGCGCAGTTGGGTGTTCAGCGCATTTCGTTTGGCGTCCGTGTTTACAAAGTCTCGTGTATACCCACCTTTACCCTGGCTTGGCTTGCTCGCATCGGATAGTACACTCGCCCGCCATCCGATCCCCTCGGGGACGCCGATATGAAGCTTGGTGCGATGGATGCCTCGAGATGGAAGATATGCTACCCAGTCTAGATGATGACATCCAACAATATGGGATACTTCAAGCGAGCGAACAGCTAAAGACAGCTACCGCGACGGAGGAATTCGCACGTGCAGGTCGCGCGCTGGCCACAGGTGCTTGGCGCTTGGGTTAGATGTGATGTGGATGTCATTTCTTGCGCAAGGCCATCCGAGCAAGGGTAGGAAGGCAAGGACAAGCAAATTCTGTGCCATTGATACCTCATCTCTGCCGTGAATCTGCGCACATCAAGGTTTGTTGCTGAAGTGGTGCCAAAATGAGAGTTTTGTCTCGTGTGAGGCCACGCTGAGTGTCTTTGTCACGCAAGTTGTCGTTTTCCTTGTCGTGATCGATGACTCTCGTGTGTGGTGGCATCTTTCGTGCCGTCGAACGCCTTCAGGTATATGACAGGCCTGAACCAACCAATGCCGACAGGCTGCATGGATCACTAAAGTCCGAGCCATGTATCGAACAGTGTGTTGAATAGCATCGTCGTAAGCAACTATGCAACAACTTGTGTCCTCTAGTATCACATGGGCAGACAGTATGACAAGTAGCAATACACCCGGATCAGGCGGGAGAGTCCGGCCGAGCGGTCGCCCGGACCGTAATATACTGAGTACCAAAGAAAAGAAAAGGTGACTAGACTGGTTGACTTATCCTTGGCGATGAAGCAGGTCAACATACCTACCAGGGAGACTAGCGAGACAAAGGATGAGTAAATAGTTCTCTTCACGACAACGTGTCTTACTACGCGCTATTCAGGCCTGCACTATGTCTACAATGTGTAACCACATTTTACAGCCGACGTCTCTACACAACCAGACTGTAATTTCAGGTTCTGAGTAAGCCTGTATTTTCATCGCTGGCAAAACATAGGAAATGACAAGGGAGCAATCTCTAGAGAGAGGGAGGAGGGCAGCCAGTCACGAAGTCTCTAATTACAAAAAATAAGCGTCAGGCGCCAAAAATGAAGTCGGATTATTGAGCAGACTAAAGCAGTGTACTAGAAAGCATTCCTGAATATCGCCGGTGCTAGGTTTGGCGATTCTTGGTGGGCGGTCGCCTACACGGAGTCTAGGAAAAGCTACGTTAACTTCTCCTTTCAAATCTATGAGTACAGATCATTGTGAACAGAGCATGTATTTTGTGTGCACAAAAAGTACTGCTGCGCCTCCTGTGGGTACCTGTGTACAAGGCCATCCCAGGAAACGAAGCGGCGGATCGGCCCGCGAGAGTAGCGATCAGCCCTTATGAAACACACATCGATGATTACCGATTAGAATCAACATGCTTACGGGGAGGAGATGGCGGGAAGTAAAGACAGGAAGAAGACTTGAAAAAGATTAAATTGTTCAATTTCTATCAGGATGTTATAGCATCTCGATTGCAACGCAAAGGTAGCCTAACCTAGAGAATATGTCAAAAGTCTCGAATCGGATCGAAAGGGCGTTTAGGCGGCGATTTCGCTTTGTCCTCTACTTGAGTGTCTGATCTAAGACTTTGCGTAGGAACGGCTGTTCATAGTTTAGCAGGTGAACACTGGAAATTCACGATAAACTTGCTGTTGCTTATTTTCTTCCGCGCATCTCGGATAGATTGTTTCATCTTGTAGAGGATAAAGAAATCATCGAGCTTTGATAATTTGACCTCAACAAGTGCTTCATTGGTGTCGTTAACCAAATTCTTTTTTTGATCATCTGTCAAATCTTTCCAGTTTACGGAAGGGTGTTTTTCAACAAATTTCAGTGCAACCTCAAGTGATTTCATCTGCGCGTAGGTGTTAACTAGTATATGCAGTAGGATAGTATTGTGAACTCACTCCTAGTATCTTCCAATGTTCCTCCTTATACCCAGACTCTTCCTTGACAAGCTCAGCCGGTGAGCTAAAAAATAATTCATGCATCCTCGTGAAGAAACGTAGATTGTACTAACTGTTAATCCAGGCTACACGTTTTTGGCGGGGTTGCACTGCCAAGAAAATTTGTGCCAGCAGCTGCACGCAGGTTGTTGTTAAACACCATGACACAAACCGAAGAGGAATAGCGTAGATCTGTGACATGAGCAACTCAGTAGCTCGAAAGTATATCTAAGGAGAGTTAACAGGCCAGCGTGGTATCGCTTTAAAGATCTCTGTCGTGCGCGCAATGAAGTACGATGTGCAACTTAGCGTTCCGGCTTAAATCAGTTTCACTATGCAGAATAGACTACGTATGCGGAACAAATCTCCAGAACCCCCATAGAATTGCTGTCCAAACGACCCACTCCTTTCTAGGATGGGCTGCGTTAAGAAGCGGGGTTGTCTAAGACAAGGATTGACTTCAATCACCTTCGTCTCGAAGCGCGCTTCCAGCTCAAGAATCGTGCTTCCGGACGTGAAGACACTATTTAAGGCTTGGAACAGCTAACTAGCCAAATTACGTCTTAAGTTGTATTTCACGAGGTTCATAAGTAAGTAAAAATTGGCATGCGGCTTTGTATGCTTTGCTGGATAAGCCTCTACTTTGTCGCCGAGTAAAGTTAGATTGAAATGATGAATGCTTGAATTACATACAGCGCGCCCTGAAGGTCAGACAGGATATATTGTACTGCTAATGACATTAGAGGATAGATTAAGTAGTCTCTGTTGGTGACCATAACGCGTGATGAGAGTGTAAAATAGAAAAAAATCGTAGCGTAGAGTGAGAGCGTAATTTTGGGTGATAACAATCCTTCGAGAGTTTTTCGTAAACTGTCAAATTGTGGTTTAACTTACCACTATCCCATCGGCAAAAACTATTGTATAAGACACAAGATCACTTTTAACAAATCTTTAAGAGAGAATGATTAGATTAAAACTCATCTTGAGTTAAGAATAAACAGTCTTGTATCAATTCAACTGTAAAGAAGGGGACTGATGTAGTAACTTGAACCTGGAGGTTTTTCAGCTCTACTTAAGAATAGTCTCCGAAGCCGCATCTACACAATCAACAGTCTTTATTGTACATGGTGTCCATAGTAGCTAATTTATAGTCAGTACAACTGCAGACTGAAGTCAATAGCCACACTACAAGAATAGCCACAAACAAATGCGTTGCCTATATATAAGTTTGATCCTTAACACCAAAAACACTGTTTATGCAGTGTCGCCTAGTCCTTCGGTATAGATCTGCTGTTACTGTCGAGCAACCTCCTCGGTTGAAATGAAAGATGGCGCTGCTTTTATGCAGATTAATAGCGGTTACTAAGATTACTACACATCGACGATGTATTATGTTGTACACGTCCGAGCGCGCGATTCATAATTGTAGTGATAGATATAAGGTCAAGTATCACTCTCCCGAATAGAGAAGATTGAAGTATTAGGCTATGCCAATCTCACATTCGTGTGTCAAGTATTCGCCACGGCAATGTCGGAGGCCTAATGCGAGCAATGTAGCTAAAGGCCGAGTATTCTGGCTGCCATCGCGGAGGGAGCTTCCTGAGTGTGCAGTAAAGCGAGCTCATGGAAGGGGTGCAATTGAAGAAGGAATATATAATCACCCGATAGTCGTGGTATCAAGGCCAGTAGAGAATGATGCCAATGCTCACTTTCATCTCGCAAGTATACTAGATACGTAAAAAACGAGGGCTAGAACTGATCTTGTCCAGATAACTTCTCTGCAAAGGAAGAGGCTCGACCAGTTGTACAGAAAATCGAAGGGATTCCACGCTAGCCGACGCTCATGGTACTTGCCCGTCGCACCAACTCCCGCCCACCCCGATGCCACCTCAAAGAAGTCCAAGAAACGTTTTCCGACACTCGAGCTAGCGAATGGTATGACATTTCGATATAATTCTTACGTGAACATCCGGCACGTATACAAAATCGACTGGTCGCTTTTGAGGGCATATTCAAACCCGGAAATACCTGGTGAGCAACTGTTCGAATTCAAGAGCGAATCGGTGGTGAGTCTGCTGTCGAGGAGTAAACTCCTAACTATGTACGAGCCCGGCCCACAGCTGGCTGCTCCGAGTTCGCATAGTTGCAGAACGATGTCGGTATTGGTACAGGCGTCGGCATAGACCACTCGGGCCGCGGTGAGAAGCTCATAAAACAACACTAAGCTTGTATCGGCTGTTGTGAGGTGACACGGATTGGTCATGCGCTCTGCAGTGGGGCATCAGCTATTGTTTGGTTCACATCTCAGAGAACGAGTGGATATGCGACTCGAATGCTGGTCAGTCAATAACGCCTATGATATGATATATACAGCGAGTGAAGCTTGGCCGTGATAGTAGTATGAACCATGCGCGAAAACAACTTTTTATGAGAACTAAACGCTATAAGACGACAGGAGTATTGATTACTCTCTGGAAATGTCCCCTCCATATTTTATTTGAAGAAAACGGAACGATTGACTTGCTACTACAAAGTGACTCATATTTCACGGTATCGCTGGCTTTCTGCTGTGACAATTACACTTATTAAATGCCACACCATTCTTGGTGTTCTGTTCACGAATACAGTTTTCTGGCTCTTACATATTTGCCTGATCAACCTAGAGCTACTCCTTCATGCAAGGAAACCAATTCTAACATAGGTATCGATGTGAAATAATAATAGTACCCTTAATTGGCATGTTGACTGGTTATCAAACTCTCTAGGAACTTTTCTAAGAGACGTAACGAGAAAAGGTCAAGCTGATTAGGTAATCATTGGTGTAAATCGAAGCCTGTAGGCAAGAACAGGGCTGCGCCACGTCACGATCCACCAATCAGCGTTACGGCACAGGCAGATGTGCATCATCCGTGCCCAAGCCGCAGTAGCTACACGACCACAACAACCGACTTTGGAAGTCGTTGTCCCACCCTTCAACACGATCGCATCGACTTGTGGCTCACTGTTCGGCATGAAAAAAACTTCCTTGCTCTGACCCTCCGCCTAATGATGGCTCGGAGCTGCGCCGGGCTCCCTTGAAGTGGAAACGCGCCATGTCCCTCCCTGCGGATGCGTCCGCCTCTAGTTCGCAACGCGGCGACAGTCCTCCTGCTAGTCATGTCTCCTCGAGTCCGAAACGTCCATCAAGTCCGATACATGATACGCCAATTATACTGAGGGGTGCGTGGCCACACGTGTTGATGGAGAGCCTCAACGGTCTAAAGGAAGCCCCTCCGGAGCACGCTGATCTACTCGGTGATCGGCTTGCCGAGGGCGTTGACTTCGGTTTCATTCCCCAAGGCTTGCAGGTATGTGAATCAGACTAGACGTCCCCGATTGAGAGTAATATAAGCCTAGCACGTAATTAAAAACGATCTCGAGGTGGGCCACCAATTCACCAAACCGGGAGACTTCGACTGCGACGATATGCGCTCTGCTGAGGAGATGTCGACCACATGGGGGGAAGTTAAGAAGATATTTCTCAATGCACGGGATTGCAAGGATGGCAGTCGGGATGAGAATGCGTGGTGCGACGATGTGTTGCGGCCTCTGGTTCACTTAGCTATGAAGTTGTACGGTGATGACAGATGGTGGTTCCAGAACGTGAACGTAGGCCTTGATTGAGTTTTGAGACTTAGCTAACTCATCATTCAGTCAATCGCAGTGCATCAACCCTCTCTACCTTTCTACAGTCCCAGCTCCCACACTGATCGACTCTACTCGCCGCAACCTTATCGACCGTAAAACCGACTACGCCCTCTCATACTCACATCGCGACTCTAAGATCTCAGCCCTCTATAAAAGACTTGACGCTACAAGCAATATGGAAATTGGACATACTCTTGATACATTCTCAAAGCGAACCGCTCTCTTTTCTGGCTTTGAAGTCAAACCTGCATCCGGAGACCACACCGAAGCAGAACTGCAGATGAGTATATGGATCGCCGCCTCCTTGCGTAAAAAGCAGGAACTCGCACAGATGGCGCGAATTTCACTTGATCCCACAACAATGGTGGAGCCTGCGTTGACTATTGTGGGACATGAACATTCTGTCTACTACGCATATCCGCGTGAGGACTTGGTGTCTGGGAGAAGTGGTGTGCATGTTTTGGGCCCGGATCTCGACAGATTTGAAAGGCTAAGTACAGATTCAATACGTGGAATTTTTCGGTTAATCAGGTTGTATGGGAATTTATTGAAGTACGGGATGGATGAGGGAAAGCAGGGGTATTGGGGAGGGTTTCTCAGGCCCGTTCTAGAGAAGCTGGCTAGGGGTACTTTGATGGATGTGGCATGAAGTCCAATATATACTAAAATGCGTTGGGGTCTGCGTTCAAGAAGAAGGAGTTGTCTTTCTGCTTATCGCTACAATGGTCCCATCCTACGAAGAGGTTGTAGAAATACGGAGAGGCTTGAAGTGCAATCTTTCGTGTGTTATATTGGCGACCGGAGATGTCAAGAATGATGAGGTGAGAAAGCATGAAGAGGCTCAATGGGAAGTGTGGATGCGTCGTTGGCGATGTATCAAGCAATCGAAGGTACTCCCCTACCCATGAGTAAATTAATAAATTTTAACGTTTCATTGCAACTTGTGTGGTAACTGGACTGGGAAAAGCTTAGCACATCCACTAGATTTCGGCATTACTTGTGTGGAACCACCCCTTGCAAACACCGGGCCCTTGTGGCCCATTCTCTTGGAAATCACTCAGCTGCTGGGGCGTCTTGTTGCTTAACTGTCTGTAGAGCAGTCATTATATGCTATCTTGCAAGTACGGCAAAGTTAACGAAATCTAGCAGCAACAGTCCCGCGACCTCGTCGATCGCCAGGGAGCAGCACGTCGACAATAGTTACAGCAATCATCGCAGAGCGATCCCTACTATGCGCAAAAACACGCAATACTCGAATTGCTGTAATTGCCTTCCCTCTGCGCACGCGGGTGTCTGCTGTGAGCCAACCTCCTCAGCTTCCATAGCAGGTATCCTTTCGAGTCAACATCTATGTAGACGGAATTTTCACGAGTGAATTGACCATTTACATAGATGCGCTAATGTGGACAGCACTAAGAGGTAGGTGTCGCTTGTTTGCTCCGTTCAATTACCTGCGTTCACCATCGGGGGCTGAGGCTCAGACTCGAGGTCTATAGTATGAATCCCATCACAAGAGGGGCAAGAGAAAGCCCGGATCAGATCAACCGTATGCCTAAATCGTTTAGACGTAACTCCAGTGTGGTTCCCGCATTTTGGGCAAATCTTCCCATTAAAGAGGCTACCTCGAGACGCCACGTACGAGCAATCGTGAGGTCCAGCATGAGCATAGCGGCAATTATCACATGTGAATATGTGGTTAGTAACATCCTCTATCTTGGACGTATGCAGGCCACTGAGCAGAATATCAGTCGCCAAATCCGCGGTTGAGCGGAGGAGTCCTGCTGTGCTTTCCAACTGAAGGATCGAATTCAACACAACAGGACGATTCGCAACGGCAGCAACGACCAGACCTCGCAAATCCTTGTGAGCCGGCACTTCTGGTATCGTGTAGTCGTAGACTAAGGTAGCCACAGCGACCCAGTCATCGCTCTCGACGGCATTTACAGTGTCCGCAAATGAAGTTCTCGCGAGCTTGTAAAGCGATGCGCAGTCGTACTTGTCAGCGATAATAACAACTTGCGCATGAAGGAGGGATTTGGACGTGTCGTATTGAGAGACGTTGTAGCCGGCTTCGTAGAAACATGACACCATACAGTCAATGGCATTGGCGAATTTAGGGTCATCGTTTAGAGTAATTATTCCGCTCTTCGTCTCCTACAATGTAACATTAGCTAAGGCTCTGGCTTTGTTTCGACTTGAATCACTTGCTTCGAAGCCAATTGTGACCGCCTTCTGAAACCATTTAGAATGACAGCATGCGAGCGCTTTGTGGATCTGCCAGCTCTTCTCGCCAAAAGTCAAGATGAGATCGGACAGATTACCAGCTAATAAATATCTTCGAATTGTTAGCAGCAGTAGTACTAAGTGCTAGAAACTGCAATCAGAGAATAGGCACGTCGACGATTGGAAGGTGGTCGCGGTCGTCTTCTCCTCATCTTGAGATGCCTTAGAAGGACGGACTCACCCTGAAAGATCGCGGATGAAGTTTTCAGCAGCCATGGTGGTCTTGGAATTGAGACTGGAGTCATTAGCTAGGGAAGGAAGAAGCGTCTGACATGTCCCTCACGTCCCTCAAGACAGTAATTGGTTGACTCTCACACTTCACCCATGCTGTGTAACAGCAATGATTCGCTACAGTTCAAGGATCAAGCGATACGAAATTGACCTGTGTGCAAGCCCTTGTACTCTATTAGGGACCTTTAAAGAAATCTCAGAGAAGGATGAACGCGACATTCCCGATGGCACACCAGATTGAATTCTGTTTCGACCACACAGTATCGTGGCGATAAACCTCGCAACCTTGTGTGCCTGCAAGCAGCATCGCGATAATGGCCATCGCGACCGACGCAGAGTCTCGACACTGCGCGCTTATTCATCCCCACCACCGACTTGAGCTTATCTGCTCACGACAGCAATACTTAGACCACTTAAGGCATGACGAGTCCGCAGGATGGTGCAAACAATGACGGTTCAAGGCACCATAAGCTTGGACGGGATGATGGAGCTCCAAACCTAATTTCTCCCAACAGTGGATACTGTTGAATGAATGAGTGGCGATGGAAGATCGCTGCTCCGTTTACCAAATTTGGACCAGTTTCAAGCTAAGGTACAAATCGCGGTTGTAATTAAACACATTGTTCGACAGCACGTGCACAGGGCCAATTATTGCTTTAAGAACATCAATGACAATTCGTGCAAAGAGCTGGTCATTTGGGTCCAATGGTTGCTGCAACGCTAATTGAGTTACCAACGCAGAAGATTGGAGGATATACCAAAGGAGGGGGGGGTGAGAGATGGAAGAAATAAGCACGTAACTCTCCACTCGTCACTCGCCACTGGCCGCTGGAATGGATAGAAGGCTGGGATTGCGATAGATAAAGGCTTTTCAGAGCGAGGCTTCTGCGCGCCCATTGCACGTACTGTCAAAATTCAATTTTCCCGTCCCGTATCTATTGCAAACAAACAGTATAATATGCGCGTTCGTTATGGTTGGTTTCAGCCGAGAACGAATTTGATTTGCGTCGCTTACAAGGATCTGTGATGATGCCTGCTGGCTAGAGGCTGTAATATTCAAGAGACAAAGTTACCATCAACTACAACCAAAATTATTGGCCATAAAGGACAAAGTAGAAAAACAACCCTGTTTTTAGACCCTTCTTTGCAACAATGTGACTGGGAGCTGGCTCATCCTTACTGAGGCCTGTTCAAGGTATCACAAGGTGTACTTCTGTTAGTTGTTTTCGTCATTAAAGTATGACATTAGGCGCCGCGCAAGCTCAACAGTAAAGTAGGTAGCTAGGCGATACGCCACGTGCATTGGATGCATGGTTCCGCTTGCTGTAACAGATAGCTACTCGTCCCACTTGTGCGATATCCACAGCCTCTCTCCAAGCTCTTCTCCATCTTAACGCAATGCAAGTCGCGGCATATGTTTAGGGATTGTGGTGTGTTGCTGAAGAGGCCCGTGGTGAGTATGGCACCGAGCTCTGATCTCAAAGCTGGGCTCGCGCGGAGTTGTTCGGGATGTCTAGTGTCGACACGGCTGGTTTGACGGCATTAGCCAGCGGAAATGGAGCAGTAGATTCGATAGAGGTCCTACCACCATTAACGCTAGGCTGAGAGTTACTCGAAGCATAACGAGTCACCACTGTTCCATGGTCTGAAGTGTGGTAGTACAGTTGCCTCGGTGTTGTAGGTAAGAGCAGCCCGAAGTTTTGCAGGCGTGAGGTCAGCAACGCAGGCACAGTCTTTTGCCATCTAGAGCTGTCAGAGGTGGACAGGGCTACTGCAAGTCTGCCGTCACGACCAATGTACCCCGTACCCGCAAGCCCCACCGCTGCAGTGTACGGCACCAGGTACACAAATGCGCAGCGAAAAGCGGCTCGCAATAGAGTACGACAACTACTGCCAGGCGTGGGATGCTCTGTAGACGATTGCTACGTGAGGTGAGTGTTCCAGCCCAAGCAGCCATTCAACACTACCAATGTCGATTCGTATTCGGCGTCATCAGACAGGTTGCTGACATGGAGCTGTAGGAGTACTCCACCACCACCAGCATCACCAACGGCGGCTGCGTCACGACGTTGAGCCCGCTTGGAGACTACGACAAAAGTTCAAGAGCATCCCTGAGAGCATACGAGCTCCCCAGCGACAGCGTAGCTGTACGGATTATTGATGATTGAAAATAACAAAATGAACTTTGTCACAATCATGGGCATGTGTACTGAAGGCCTGGTGGCTATTGGCTAGATCAATATGAGGGGCAATTCAAGGTTGACGGTCGACACAATTTCTTTACGCGAGAGCGAATATCTTGCGACTGGCTGTACATCGCCTTCTGAGAGCTCATGGTGTAGACTTTGAGTAACCGCGACTTCGAGCGTGGGTACATGACGCCGACACGCCTTCACAGATGTGCAGAGATGCGATGTTGGCCATCGAGAACAACATCAATCGCGCTACTGATTACGAGGCAATTGTCGCGACAATATACTGGTGCACACGACACTTCCGCATGGATCACTCCCTCCTTGCCGCCATCCTGGAGCTTGTGCACGACGGAGATGCCATGCCTGAGGATTAGCTAATGCGTCCTTCCAGCTTTACGTTTGAATTGACTGATTATTTAGCCACTCCGTTGTATATTTTGCATTACTACACGCATCACTTACGTCATCAATGGGCAGTTTGAAGCATGTAATGGCGTTGCTCCTTTCGCCTCAAGACAAGGCAAGACGAGACAAGGCAGAACCGGCATTTGTTGTTAGTCACAAAAATCACACTTTCGTTTCTCTCACATACTCTGATCGTTTCGATACTAAGTCAAGACTCGGGATGTATGAAGTCTTTGGTGAGTTCTTATCAACTCCAGCCAACGCTACTAGTTATTGAGCGGCTTTGTACAAATCTGATGTCATTTTTTGAATCGTTATCTTAAGAGAGACTCTTCTCATGCCATACGAAGGATAGAGACTGACGAAGATCAGATAAGTGATCGTATTATTGATTAGAGGTTATGAGTCGAGAACATTCGTATTTCCTAATCATTACGAATGTATACAGCAGGGCATTCTTAATGAGACAGTACTATCTTACCGACCTATGATGTTAGACGTAGACCCTAAGATTCCACTGTACTAATCAACTGCCATTGTAGAGATGGTGGTAAAGAATTATTTTTTCCAGACACGATGGAGCAAAAAGTAGAGTCTAGCCGCTTCCAGCAGTACGCCGAACATGAAACCAGTCAAACAACAAGTGATATGCTCCAGTATATGATTCAACTACTTACGAATGATGCAGTGCTTGAGAGTTTCCTACAGATTGTTTTTGCAAGATTCCAGCCCATCGCAGCCTCTTGACTGATCATTGGAATCACTGATCCTCCCTACCAACATCTCGTCATCACTATCAAGATTGTTATCAAGATCACTGTCAAGATCACTGTCAAGGTCGCTCTCAAGATCATCGATAATCTCAACACCATTATCAATATCAATACCATCATAGAGCGAGCTCAACGCCATGAGTTTTTCTACTGCTCCAGTCAGCTTCTAGTCAAATCTGAATGTTCACTACTGGTCTACCATCGTCAGGTGCTTGCAAGTAATCTAAGAAATCTTCCTCAATCTGTTCTAGCCACCGATAACTCGGCGATTCGTCTGGATCAGCCCAAACTCGTTGTTGCAGGATCTCGTAGAATGCTCGCGCTTTGCCCGACGTGGACTGATCGTCAAGGCCAAGTTCAGAACTTAGTAACTCTCCAAAGAATGTGCAAGGTTCACCAGTCTCTTGAGTGACGATTGCGGGCGGCATTTGTAGTGTGCTAATGTAGTAACATTGCTCAAAGACCGTAGTCGATATATCTTCAACCCCCGCTCCCATGAGCCAACGCGAGATAGTTTGTCATGATTAACAATTATGAAAAACAGTATTTGCTGAAAATCAAATGACGAAACGGCGCAATCGAATATCTGAGAAGCCTTGTTTATATCTTAGAGGCCAACTTCAAGAGAAGAAACAAGATTGCCTGCAATAAGAGAACGCCTGGATGGCAGAAAGCGTTACAGGCGTATTTGGACTGAAACATTCGAATTATAGAAGATCAATCAATCGAACGACCATGTCTCCTTTGAAGGCTCTATGTCACTTTTCAAGAAATTGACACAGTAGCAACTTACAGTCGCACATTGATGAGTTCAACCCTTTGTCAGTGAAGGCAATTGCGTTTCAAGAACCTCAGTTGTGAAAAACTTCAGAAATACACAAAAGTTTCCCTTAATATACGGCAGGCTTCGCTAACAAAACATGAGTTGCTTTACAAATTGCAAAAATAATATTCCCAGCAAAACCCATGTCATTGCGAGAAATGCCGTGTGTACTTGACTGTAAAGCAGCAGAAACCCTTCCTTCGTCTGTAAACTGAATACTTTTGTGAAAATATTGTGCAGTAGGTCATCTTTTGCCTTCTGGTAGCCATTTTTAGACGTAGATTCAATATTATCGTCATTTTCTCAAGCGTAGCAGAATACTTCCACTACAGCTCTATCACTCACCCGGGATTATTCCCAATATTCATAATACACTAGCGCACAACCTATAAAGTAATCTTCAGTCCTGTGGCAGCAGTACGAGGATGATGCGCGCACCGTCGCCACCCCTGTCAGTACTTTCCAATCAAGCGATGCCAGTTTAGTCAGTACGAACCGCCTTCCATACAGTTCACGTAACTATTGCTTGCAATCTAACTAGCAAGTTTTTACATTATCACCGACGTTTAATACACCCCTCGCCTACCCGAAATACAAAATGTGGATTATTTAGCAAAATCTCGACCGTATACCGTGTCCTTGCGCGTGATGCCCGGATTCGCGTGACGCCCCGAAACACCAAAACCATCTCACATAGAAATGAGGTTATTGAGCCACACACAATTGCTACTATTATAGGATTTTTTAGTAGATAGTATAGATAATATATGCGAAGCTTTTGGTCTACTTAAATTTGCTTGGTAGCCTAATCGCACAGCCTTTTCGTGACTGTGGTGGTGGAGGTGCAGGAACAGCTTCATAAGACTCACCACCACCTGACGCATCTACCACCTGTTTCCTGCGCTTATCAGCTTGTTAAGGAGGCCTTGAAGCCTTTCTATTACCCTTTTAGGATAATTAGAGAGCTTTTCTAGTGTTGTTCTCCTGTCTCTTACGCTCTCGTTCAGCTGCCTGTTTTGCCTTCTCTTTCTCCTTAACTACCTTTGCTGCCTCTCTTGCTACACGCTTCTCCTAAGCTATCTTTTCTAGATAAAGCTTGTAAGCTTTCTTAAGTTCCTTTTTGTTAGTCTTTTAGAGTTAAAGCTCCTTTTCTTCCTGCTCCTTGACTAATTGACGAGCACGTGCTTCTCTGATTTTTTGTAGTTACCAGAAAACAGCACTACTATAGTACTCCTAACGTTGTTGCAAATCAAGAGCCTTGCTATGCTCCTTCTGCCTCTTCTTAACAATAAGCGCTTTTTTAAGCCCTTGATTTTTAAGCTCAAGCAGCTCATTTTAAACTTAAAGAGAGTGGTATATCTAACTAAGATCTTTTGCTTCTTCTGTGTCTTTGTTAACCACTGCTTTGTGTAGCAGCCTTGCTAACCTCCTCTAATTAGAAGTGAGAGGTAGTGAGCCTTTTAGTGACTCCTGCTTATCCTGAGTAAATCTTTTTAAGTATCTTAGCTAGTTTAAATGTTGAGATTCCTGTTGCTTTAAAAGACTTTAATATTTTCTCTTTTTAAAAGGAGTGTTGCCAGGCTCTCTAGAATAGAGGCAAGAAGTCACCCTTTTTGACTGGGAGAAGCCTCTAGCTATTGTGAAGGCGAGTTAAGTGCTCCTTTGAATACGCTGTTAAGAGAGGCTTGAATATAGCTACATTAAGTGGCTAGAGCGTGTGGGTTGAGTGAGGAGGAAGGATAGCAACAAGGATTCTATTCTTATCATAGTAATCTAAGAAATCTATAGAAACGTGAGATCTATAGCTATTAAGGATGAGTAGCCTTTATGATCTCTTTGCCTTTGCCTTAGTGTGGCGATTAAACACCTGCTTAAGCTAGGCAAGACCTGTATTGTTATTAGTCCATCCTGAGGGTGACAAGTTGACGAGAATCTCGTGTTTCCTAGCCTTAATTGCTTCAACCTAGCTTAATTATATGCCCTTTTTAGCAGCCTCAAATATATGGCTTAGCGGCAGGCTTAATCTATCTGCACATACACATGCTAGGAGGGTTATCCACTCACGTAAGCCATCCTGGATAGCTGCTGTAACCTCCCTTTTCTCCTACATTCTCCTGCTAAACACTCGTTTTAATCGGCTGGTGATACCAAGGAGAAAGCCTTTCTCATCCATATTATATGTGTTGCAAGGCTTAACGTTGTACTTGTTAATTTTCTTATTTAAGATATTAAAATAGAGGCTGTATTTAGCCCGTGAGTTAGCTTGGTGGCGATTAGTGTCTATACTAGTTGTCTATTGTGATGTGAGATAGTGTGAATTCTAGTTAATGAAGCGTGTAACCCAGCTCTTACTCACAGTCTCTTTTGCAATACACAAGGCAAAGCTTTGTATCATCTCTTGTGTAGGTAGTAGGCCTTTTTTTGTAAGGCTTTCTATATACTTTATAAGCTCCTGCTCTTGTTAAGGGCTGAGCTTTTGTTAATTAATTAACTTAACTGCATGCAGAGCTTGAGCAGCCTTACACCGTCAGGCTAGTGTAGATCAATCAACACTATGCTTGCTAGCTATTTTTGTGTACGATAACTTTTCTCTAAGCTCTAGCGACTCTACAGCTTTAATAGCAGCCTTAATTGACGTCATATTGGTTGAGTTGTGTCGTGTTGAAGTATAGGTCAGTTTTGGTGTTTCGGGGCGTCACGCGAATCCGGGCATCACGCGCACGGACACGGTACTGAAGCATTGTGCCGAGCAGCTTTTGCAGCCTACGGAGGCTTAGTTACCTACGAGAATAGTAACTCACAGCAACATCAATCTCCAAAACTCAAACATCGCCACAGCGCTTTCAGTCGTATTTAAGACTATTCAGTTGATAGAAATTTCGAGCGCACGTGGATGCCTACGTGCGTTGAATTTCGTAGATGAATAAAAATCGCTTCTGTCTTGTTGCCCTGGTCTACAAGCCCAATCACAGAATCCCGGGCCATTGATGTTCCGGCGGGGTTGGCGGATTGATCCTCTGGAAACTCATTGCGCATCCAGAAAGACCTTTTCATCTCATCAGAATGGCGAATAATACCGATTCTCTGGCTGCCCTCGTGATCTCAACAACTGCAGCGGTTAGCACGCTCAACGTCACACTCGATGCTATTCCAAGCCCACCTATCCAGCTTCAAACTCAACTTCAAGCTTTTACAACTCTGCTATTGCCGCTGAACGTAGTTCACGATAACGTCAATCTTGAGGCAGCGGTTCTGGATCTGATCAGAAAGGTCCGGGATTACTGTGCGGCTATCGACAATTCGATTAAGCAGTGTGCACAATCAAACCTCCAAGATTGGACTACCTTTCAATATGAAGGACAGGATTTTACGGCCATTGCAGACAACCTGAAGATATACCTATCTACCATTACAATAGGGTCCTTGGATAGATTGATGTTTGCCTCCACCCATACTGGCTTGAGTTCATGCTAACATTGGTACAGCTCTCAGGGTGTTGTTTCATTTTCTGCTGAAGGGTTTAGAGAGTATAAAGAGCTCATTGCTGATACAAATGCCGCTAACGAAGTCCGTTTAAGAGATGTGTATTTAAAGATAGTTGCTCTGGAGGAGAGGTTTAATATAGATGTTGCGTCAGATATTTAAAGTTGCATACGAAGGCTTATTTTCTACCTATTTTCGGACCTCGTCCCTCTGAAGCTAAGGTTCTCTGACCTGTTTATGAAAAGCTTATACTTGTGGATCGAAAGAATTAGAAATCTCCTTGCCCTAATAGAACCTGGAGACGTATTTTGCGAGCATTTTAAGGAGTAGAAACACGGGTGTATATATATGTAAGCTGCCGTTTCGGACACAGACGGCAAGTTACATTGTCTTCCACAAGAGCGATTGATCCGCCTACGTTGGGTTTTCTATATGGTAGCTGTTTGAGACATCATTCCCGTTCAAATTTCCACTTCTTGTATGATTTCGTCCCGCGTACAGCGTCCAGTCATCGGCTCTGTCTTGCAGCAATTCTCCATGCCAGCAAGTGTCGCGTTATCTCGTGTACACCCTTCAGTCAGTCTCGAGAGACCAACGCCTATTGATTGTGTCTAGCATTCTAGCGTTATATCTGAAACTCCGAATGCGCGAAACTCTAACTTTGAACACGCCCGTTGCCGTAGGAGTTTTTTTGCATTTGACACGATGGGCTACATCATATCTCACGCTGCAAGAAAAAGGTTAGAGCAGAAGACCTGCTTCAATAGGCGATTTTGTCCCCAATGGACGTAGACGGTGCATACTAGCGCTAGATTCTCTACTGAGATGACTTTATTGCACACTTCCCGGGTGTCTTTGCTGGTCTTCCAGAAGCAGCAACATGCATTGAGAGAATTCTGCGAGAACATTCTCCTGGCTCTGCTCCTCGTGCCGATTTCTTCTTTTGCCAGGTCCTGCACTGAGACTGTGAGGTTGCCAAAGATCCTGTCTCGTGTTCCGTCATTATCCTTGTGCGGCTGCAAATCGTTGCGGAATGTATTCTCTTCGCATTAAACACCGCCGTGCAAGTCCTGTGGCATGGGAACGTCGAAAGTCTACCTGCCATCTTTTAAATTCTCCTCTTGTAGCTGATGAATACTTAAAGAAAATAACAGCAATTCAATCTCTTAATTTTACACAGCCGACGTGAGCTAGTCGTAATTCTTGAACGTCCTGGTCTGGAGCACCGACCAGGGTGGCAATCATGCATGAATATGCGCGCCAAAATCGCCACAAGGCTGATGGTGACTTCACACTTTCGTTGCATTACAACGGAGCCTTAATAAAGTCAGTCCATTGTTCGAAGAGACTGAGAGACGCCAAAGGTACCACTGTCTAGAGTAGGCCTAATTTTTGCACCAGTGAAGGCTGCATTTGATCATACAGGCAGGCATTGACGTCACTGTAGTTTTTGTATCCACAAGGACGAGAGCAGCTCAGAGTGGGCTCGGAATATTACTGGTTGATAACTGTAGGCAAGCCTGATGCGCTTAGAGGGTAAAAGTCATGTGGTCGACATATCTTAAACCCCCGCTCCCATGAGTCAGCGTGAGATGGTCATGTCACGATTTATGGTTACGAAAAATAGTGTTTGCCCGAAACAGATGTGCGGGACTGGATATTAGAGTTTTTGAGAAGTGCAACTTACATCTTAAAGGCTAACTCTGATAGAAGTAGCACGATTTCCCGAAACAAGAGAATAGTTGGATAGTAGGAAGTGTTATATTCGTATTTGGACTGAAACAGTTACAAGTGTAAACTATTAATCTTTCAACCACATATCCTTTGAGTGTCATGCACTACTGATAATGTAATCAACACTGGAGTGAATTTCAGCCTCACAATCACGAGTCCGATCTTTCGTCAGTAAACGCAATTAGGTTTCAAAAAAATCAGTTGCTAAGAATTTAAAAAAGAAAGAATCAAAACCTTTTTAAACGTACGGCAGGATTTCCTCACAAGAATTAGCTACTTTGAAAGTTGTAAATATAATATTCACAGCAAAAACCATTTCGTTTTGAGAAAAGACGAATGAACTTGATTTTAAGCAGCAGAAAACCATCCTACGTCTGTAAACTCAACAATTTTGGTGTAAATAATGTGAATTAGGTATTCATTTACCTTCTTTCACAGGCACTTGTAGAAACACATTCAACATTATTGTCACCTTCGCGCCAGATCTGCTTAATGGTCTTGTTTTATGGCGAAGCAATACACTTCCAGTAAAACACTCGCCCGTCATCACTTCTGATAATCATAATATGCTAGTAAACGATCTATCAGCCCCAAAGATATACCTTTAAGTCATCCTCATCTCTGTGTCAGCAGTATGATGATAATGCACGCACCGTCTTCACTTATGTCAGTACTTTCCAATTAAGCGACACCAGTTGCGTCAATGCAGACCGCCAACAGCACAATTCTCGTCTTCACAAATTAGAATCTAGGTCGCATGAAGTATCATGATAGACCTGTGACTGTAAAGTATTCTAAAATAGATAAGCGCAAGCAAGGTAATCATGATCGCCCGAAGTTTGCCCCGTGTTCGACTTCGATAATTTTTCATTCCCGCTAACATTACTTACTACCGCCAACCAAGTACGCTGGAAAACAGACCATGAGTACCTTGATCTCCTACTCTTCTTTTTTTCTTTGAATTCGATGACAAGATTGACAATGCTGCGAGGTCTTAGCATGTTGCCCTATAGTTGACTTTACTCTGAGGCCTGCCTTGAGCGTGTGCCCTGCCCTCGCCCTTTCTTGTGATGCGGCTTCTGGTACTTGCAAGGCTATACCTATCACCGATTTTCTGACTCACAAGACATTGAAGACGGGACAGCATTTTTAAATTGTTTATATTCGTCAATTTCAACAATCTTTGCAACGTCTTGCTGGGCTCTTGGATGTATCCGTCTGCATAGTTTCTGCGATCCTCGCCATGAAGGCGTCTCACATTGATCGGTAGCTGCACTAGCCGACGACTCGGCCAGCAAGTACGCAAAATCCTGCTCTACATTATCATTTAGATAGAATGCACGTAATAATACAATCGTTGGTTTTCGACTCTTCAAGTCCACTCGTGTCCTCTCTCTTCCCCAATCTCATCACATAATGCTCGACAGCTTTCGTAGGGAACATTTGTCGCAACGGACGATACCTTAATTTAACACCACAACGAACTCTCTGGGACACTATTGAATTAATAACTGCGTACTGAATTCTCACTATAATCGAAATTTGATAACTCTTCATCTTAGCTCCGCTAGACAGTTGACGTTTTAATGTACAGCCATCATGTAAATAACTTCAGCGGTAAGAATTATTTCTCACGGCATGATGAGGATATTAACTCATGCACACAGTTGGAATTCGTTTAACCTACACAAATAGCAACGTTGTTGTAGCACTTGGGTCTAAATACCTTCGCCGACGCTGGCTATAGTTTTGATAGACTATGCGATCTGGCTGAGTGATGAAGGGCAGTATGCATGGTTGCATAGGCAAGGCGTACTTTAGGGATGTTTTGTGATAACCCTTGGAGTGTATGTCGTTCTCCACCATTCAGGCCGGCAAAAAACTTGATGCTGCGTTATCGTTAGTTATGACAGCTACAAGTAATCTGAGAGCAACATCGAATCAATCCGCAAGTCACTGATAACTCGAGGCGCAGTATAGCGCTATGGTAAGAAGTATCAATTTTGCCATTGTTTACGGAACGCATTCTGACAACCATGATCAGAGCCAGCTTTCGAATCTCAAATTCAGTAAACACTTAGCGCACAGCGCCTACTGCAAGAGGCCAATAAATCTGGGTTAGCATATAGAAGACACTTTCTCAAACTCATAAGGCGTATCTAGAAACTTCCTCGTCTCGTTTGATTCAATTGAAATGTATCGAAGTATCAAATACGACAAGTCTTGTTTTCTGGCATCACGAAATACGAAAGCAACGCTCAGAAAGTGGATGAATCATACCATGAGCAATGTTTTGGATAAGTATCAAAGGGATAATTTTTCAATTACAAGATCCTTGCAGGAGCACGCTAGTTGTACTCCTGACTGTGGCCTTTCGAGAAAGTGAGTAGAATGAAGCATTCAGCTAGAGGCAAGGAGGAGTTGCAGCCTTGCATAGCCCTGCGTCCTGCCAACTTTCGAAACACCAGTCTAAATTCGTGTGAATGGCCCGTCGATATTGGCAAAGCATGTCAGTTGCCAAGGCAGGAGGCTCTCACACTGCGTCTGGAAACACTTCCATGATGGTGAGAAGTGAGCTGAGATAAGCTTAGTGCGGTCTACTATAGCTCTTCTGCATCTGGCTGCCTCCTAAATGATAAGAATTTCACTGCGCCTGATTTAAAATTGATTTCTAGGTTCCTATCATTACAAATTTCGTATGAAGTGTGTACGGCTCATTCCCTGTATGGACAAGGTGGTCCAAGTGTTCTGCCCGGAGGCTGAGTTTTTGACAAGGCACAATATAGCCCAGATACGAGACAAATCGTGGCGCGGAACAAGTGCTCGTCATAGCGAGATAAATTTTGTTGCTTTCTACGCAAGGCAGAATAGTGGGTCGTCATTTGTGTGAGTATAAAAACTGTGGTAAATAATGATCGAGTCTGGTCATGCCCAGAAGCGATTTCACAACTAAATTGTGACGATAGTCCTTGATTGAATAGCTGCTCGTCGCTGCCACAAACCTCACTCTTTCCTCACATTTCTTCTACAACGTACACTCAATTCACTCCAAGCTTCTACAGTGAATATTCATGTTCACAACAACATATTGAATAAAGAAATCTGAGAATCGTAATGTTCGATCATCTCCGAATTATTTTGGGACGGCGGTTCTCAGGAGGACCCCGAAGCAACATAACTGCGACGGGCGAAACTCTGAGTAAAACTCCACGAAATAGTTCGTGTAGCAAAGGTTGTAGTCCTAAATCACCCTCCTGCAATGCTAGGTTTGCCCGATCGTCACTAAAGCAATAGAGACCCAACTCAAATAATGACCAGGCAACTTTGTCGCATACTGATGTTTTGAATTCAATGCTAACGCAACTATATAGAAAGCATAAGCTCTGCGCTCTCGATGCCTCCTGACAATCCCCCGCCGAAATATACCGCTGGCCCCGTGTCCGCGAGCTTCGAACCGTCGACAGCCGAAGATCCTTATGCGTTCCTTACAATCTTCGACACTATCTTCCTCATCGACGACTCAGGCTCTATGAAAGGCCATCTCTGGTCTCAAACTAGCGCCGCTCTTGAAACCATCACACCAATCTGTACTTCCCACGATGCTAATGGTGTTGATATATATTTCATAAACAAAAATGACTCGCCATTTTACAAGAATATAAAATCGCCATCAACAATCGTAAAGATCTTCCAGGAAGTATCACCATGGGGCGGGACACTCACGGGCGTACGCCTCAACCACATTCTCACACCGTACCTCAAACGATACAAAGAACACCGAGAGACAACGAAACCGATTAACATTATTGTCATCACAGATGGAGAACCATCAGATGATGTCGAGACGCCAATTATCGATGCGGCGAAGAAGCTAGATAAGTTGGAGGCGCCAGCATGGCAGGTGGGAATTCAGTTTTTCCAGGTCGGCAGGTCGCCTGGAGCGAGGGAGAAACTCCAGAAACTTGACAATGAACTAAAGAATATGGTTTCTGATGAAAATTTGAGGGATATGGTAGATACCGTACCGTTCACGGGGGATGATGGTGGAGAGCTTACAGATGATGGCATAATGAAGGTTGTACTAGGCAGCGTTAATCGGCGGTTGGATCGCAATTCCAAAGGACTTCATCATAGTGCGTAAGAGGATTTTATTTCGGTCTGCACATTCTCGGCGCAAACGGATCAGGTGGTGGAGCAGAGCATACAATGTCCATGTGACGACGATAGCGGCGTGAGGTAGGACGTGATGAGCTGCTGATATGTAGACCTAGCACTTTACTGCCTCTAAAAGAGCTGATTCATTCAAGATATAACATCTGCTATGACTCCACCTGCAGATAATGACTATATGCGATAGCCGTTCTTGTAACACATGTGAAAATTACAAAGAATTGCACTGTGATACGCCTAAAGACTGTTCAAAATGGGATTTTAGCATCATCATGAACGGAACTCAAGCTAGCATAGGCCTTCCTCCGATAATCATAGGCAAACGAGACGTTGGAGTTTGATACTTCAACTTACTTAGCTCAACCTCTAAAAACTCACTAGAGCACTGAGGTCGGTATACGAGCTAAGGTGATTTGATTTAGGTTTCTCTGTTACGATTTAAATTTTCGCTGAAACTTTAATGCAACTAATGCACAAGACATAGGACAAGTAGAATAAAAACACTGTAGATCCATTTGTCTTCGCAACGTCTTACTTATTACAATGACATCTTACTCTCTTAACCTCGGGAAAGACCCAGCTAGGATTTAAAAAATTATGTGACATCATCACATTCTGAACACGATTCTCTTTCCTCGAAAGCCTAAGAGCTGGTTCTAGTAGAGTTCGAGCGGTTATTATAAAATTATTATCATCTCTTTGTGCCCTTTTCTACGATCTGTATTTGCTATGCTTCATTTCATCACTAAATGACTCGGTTCTGTGATAATTCGCCGTGCACCGACGTGGTCCACGCCAAGAACTAAAAGATGGGGCTGTCATTTGCGAGTCGGCAGCATTGATGTGAATTTCTTTGTCACGTCGCATCACTCTTCACTGGCTGAAGCTGGCCGTGTCTAGATTTTACATGGGATCGGGTACAGTCGCTAGCAATTGTAGCTTCACCCCATTACCTTATCACACCAGCTGCAACACCGGTCTACACAACCCTATCTTTTTTGAATGGCTTGAAACTGGATATGAATTGCCAAACGGATTGTCTTATTGTTCAGCTGACGGCAAAAAGTGGGCTCGATCCTTGCTGCCAGCTCAGCCTGATTTGGTGTTGCTGCCTGTGAGGGTGAAGCTGCAATCGCTAGTGACTGTACGTTAAGAAATCACAAAGATTTCCAGCAACTCTGACTATTGGCACTTGAGGCAATTGTAGCCGGGCCGTAATACAGCTGTAAAGAACAGCGCTAGTATTAAAAGCAATCAGATCAGTGCCTGCATGGTAAATAGAGCGTTGATTGACAACATTGCTGCGACGCTTTACCCATTCTGTAGGAACTGCGTAAAAGTCAGCTCCTAGCGTTTAAGAATACTCCCATTGCTGGTCCTTCACGCTAGTAGTAGGTGTGTGATGTCATTTAGGCAACAAGACCGAAGGACTCTTGGTCAAAGCTTCACCAGCAAGGACGCAGGGCTAGATAGTGTCATATGATGCCTTGTGTCCATAACAAAATATTAAAATTTCCATTGAAGGCACTAAGACTCGTCTAGTAGAACGTTGATGTTGGACATGTGCCTATATGTCGTAATAGGGAGAAACACTTACTAGAGACACAGGTTGATAGCCAGGCGCTTGGTGTAGACTGCGGCATTGAAGTTCTTGTGATTAAGGCGGACATCATTAGTCGATTCTTCGCCAGGGGTTGTACACTTTTGTGCAAGACAGGAGCCTCGTCCAGATACCGAAATTGTTTGCCTATTTGCCTGCTGAGGGACTGCGGAAAAGAATGTAGCCGCAGGCTCTATAAAAATGCCGCCCGCCGTTGATGATGCCAACTCATCCACGCGATCGCTCGTCTCTATTTTCACGCCAATCAGCCGTTTTCTGACTCGTTGGACTCCACCGCACAGCAGCATAGCCTTCTCATATTTCATTGCTCCTACATCTCGCTTCTACACCGGGCATCTGCGTCTATTACCCTCTGCATCACGTCCAATAGCGACCTAGGACACAGTCATTGATTCGGGGAAAAGTAGCTGAATTTCGCTTCATCTCTCTTAGAATGGACAATCATGGTGATGAAAGTCATTCCTTGGATATTTCTGCCGTGAATATCATACATGATTCAGGAGTTCTTGGTATTGGTGTCGTATGTTGCCCGGACGACAAGCAGCGTACGCCGATCGTCCAGGATACGAGCAAGACGCTGAATCAAGAGAAAGACGATAGTGTTTCAAGTATCAAACACTTCAAAGTAGATCCAGCACTTGAATATTCACAAGAGATGACTCCAAGTTTAGGGTGAGGCTAGGTTATTGGCTGCGTTGTGTGTTTGTTGAGCTACTGCTAATGCCATATGCAGAACGACTGGTCGATCTACGCATATCATCACAGGCGGAGCATCTTTGCCAGATGTCATTAGATCGTTTTCAGGCTTGTCCGAGGAGACCCACCAAGCCTGGGGCCTTACACAACAGTCAGATGTTGTTCAGAGATCAATATCCGACGCTAAACACCTAGATCCTTTGTATGAGGAAGTCCTTGCTCTCATATCAAAAGACCCGGGCGCAGTTGCGGTGAAGTCGATATTAGATAGGCTATTGCGGACCGAAGAGTCCTGCATCGCCTCCAACCGATCCCACCAGCAGGGGGCGGCTACTGTAAGAGAACTATATGGATCTGATTTGAAACAGGTCTCTGGTTATTGGAATTCAGATGTAAAACTTCATTACAGACTCCTTCGTCACTACCACAATTTCTTCCTTGCTTGCCAGGATCCATCTAATTCAACTGCTATACACCGATTGCCGACAAAGCATGCCATGCCGGCTCGGATGTGGAAACATGGCATACATAATTTTCTCGAAGTACTGCGCCGTCAACTTCCCTCCAGCTTGGAATCTATGCTAGCTTTTTTCGACCTGGCCTATCAGATGACACAAATTTTCTATGAAGCTATGCCTCTTTTCAAAACTACATGGATGGAGTGTCTAGGTGATCTGGCACGCTATCGTATGGCAATCGAAGACAAAGATACTCGAGTCCGAGAAAAATGGGCCGCCACGGCCAGACTTTGGTATTCGAAGGTATCTGACATGAATCCTAGAATTGGTCGACTCTACCATCATTTGGCAATTCTTGCATCCTCGGATGCTCTCTTGCAGATATCCTACTACGCCCGATCTCTGAGCTCTGCCGAACCATTTCATAGTGCACGCGAATCAATTACAGTTCTGTTCGATTATCAAAATGGGAGGACTACATCGTCTTTCCCGCCTCCGCCACCAATGATCAAGAGTTTCGTCAGGGTTCATGCGTATCTTTTTGAAATTTGGAAAGCTGAGAAAGAAATCAGAAAGCTCAGCCAAGACATGGAGCAAATGAGGAACAATCTGCCTAGTGTCAAGTTCTTGAAAGAGGAGGCAGATAAGACAAAAACTAAAACAAGAGAACAAACTATGATTTGGGATAGCCGAATAAATAGCTATATTTGTGCTATTTCGGACGAGAGTGAAAAATTTCTTGGTTTGTTGGATGTCGACATTAGCAGCAGTAGAGAGAAATGGAAACCAAAGGGTGTTTACACCGCCCTGACCAATATCACTGCCTGGTTCAATTATGGCGAGGATCTCAACATCCTTCGTCAGATCTTCTTGCTTCGGTCTAAAGAGCATCGAAAGGTTTCGAGCATATCAGCAAGTGCTGGATTGCAAGCAGCTTTACAACACAGCACGGGCAGCCTCTCATATCTTGAGGTCACGGAAAGTGAGATCCCCACCAAGCTCGACAATCTTCGTCAGAACCATACGTTTTCTTGGGCCCACCAGCTATCCATGGCTACTTTCGCCTTTGTTCTCCGTCGCACCGATGACGAAAGTGTACTTCCTTACGTCAACACCATGCTCTTTTTCATCACTACGCTCGCCGCAATCGATCATGTCTGCCTTTTGACCCGTAACTCACCATGGGACGAACTTGTCCCTTTTTTAAACGCGTTGATTGAACGAGAGGACCGAGAAACTGAAGACGAGGAGTTCCTCTTAGAGAGCAACCTGTTTCCTGATCATAGCGAGAGGAACGACGAACTACGGCTGCCCGAAGACCGCCTCATTTGCGGCTTGATATGGGCAGACAGCTGCTTCCCTGCAAACTGGTTCGAAGGAGATAATAATGGCAATGATGCATTTAGACTTTCCGAGTTGGCGAGTACAAAGAAGAGCCGCCGACGCAGAGTGTTGAGGCTGGCATACCAACTTTCCATTGTGAGCTCTCCTAAATCACGCTGCGAATCTGTGGACCCATCCGATATAAAATCAAAGCACAAGCACTACATGCAGTACGATCGCAATGTTAGGCTTTTCTCTGTTGTCGGATCATTAGCTGTCAGGACTGTCTGACTCTTGTCTTTTACTTCAGAGTCGCAATCTTCACATCTAGCTTTGCCATGACGAGCAGATGCATAGAACAGAGAAACGGAGTCAAGATTATGGGTCTGACAGTTGCTATAACCAGTACCTACTATGCTTGTTGAAAGAAAGACCGGGGGTTACAGCTAGGCACCAGCTTACTTGTAGAACAGCAAATGCACACCTTCCCTGCATCTTCCCACCTATAGAAAGACAAAAGGTATACATAAACGAGAGCTGTCACCATTGATTCGATACCGAAAACATTATATTCGAGCTTTCCACATTGAAATCCTCATGCTTCGCAAAAGAATACAGATTAGAATCACAGCTATATCTCCGTTGCAGCGCCATCTGGCTCGATTAAAAAAATACCACTTGACATTATTTGGGAATATGAAAAGAAGTTGATTATCATTACTGTTATATTTCACAATAGACTGTATATAGTAGTGAGGATCGAATTCGCGTTAGTAACTATGAAAGCTACAGCAACAGATGAGTGCGGTGGCCAACCAGTCACAAACAACTTCAAACAAATAATCTCGCAGTCTATATGAAAAAGCTAGCACGCTCAACCGTACAATTATCAGATTCCTCTCTTTAGCTCTTTCATTCATCGGAATGTCATCAGTAAAATTGATAGGCAACTGTTTTTATCCAGGGCTGCGACATCTCGATGATTTCGGATTTCCAGGAGAGTTTTCTCGCTACAACTCCAAAAACCGGATTTTGCCGAATAGACGGATTACTTGTGTGTAAGGTTTGGCTAGATTGTGCAATCGCCAACTGTCCTCGGCAACTCCAGTACCGCCTGTTCAATTTTTTTTTTACCACGTGGTTATCACAGGATTGCCGCGCCTCAGTTTAGCCGCTGAGAGCCTCCAAACGGATGCGATGGATGGGGAGGCCTAGCGCCTGTATTAGATCAATTCGCATGGGGACAAGGACATCGCATAAGCGAGATGTGTGATGCAGTCGCGATTGTTGCTATATTTTAGCGTCTGCATTGGACTTGTCGTTAGCGTACGGGCCGCACAACCGTGGTTCACCTTGCCTGAGCTACCTTGTGCATGGCAGGGATCATCAGTCGGCAGTCATCAATATTTCGTCTCATAGGAACACGGCTAACTTCTACTCCACTTTCATACTTCCATGCGAGAGGCGAGTATATCTTGATGGAAGGTCGTGTTCGGCAACCGATCGAATCAAAACACACAAGGGCTGCAGACGACGCTCTGAGGAAATACGTCTACAGGTTGATCCTTGCGATACACTAACAGGGACTCGGCAATCCTTTTCTTTCATGATTCATGTGCCGAAGGTGATCTGGATGCAAGTCTCAAGGACGGCAGTGGTCGAGACGGAAAAAATACGGGTAGGGACTCCTTCGAACTTGGCATACCCTCACGAGACTGCGCATGGGGGCATTAACGACAAATATTTATATTTGTATCCATCTGCGAAGTCGGGCGCAAAACGTATCCACAACATCAACCAGCTGTTGAGCTTTTCTAGTTTTTTTCAAAGCGATTTTGAAATAGGCGTCTACTTTTCTTTATTTTCTGAAACCTCCTCTGTTGCTTGCCAATTCAACGCTACTTCCACGCCCCTCCTCAGTTCCCACTACGTCAGCCCGGTTTGTGTTCTTTTCTTGAAAAGAACTCATCGGAATGGCTCGAATACATAAGAACCTACTACCAGCGTCAGCGAAAGCCTCTGCACCTCGGACGGCCGTCATAGTCAAAGTAGGCTTCCAGAAAGAGCGTTGGTTGTCGGATAAATTGAACTGGATCTGCGGTGCCACAAATCCCACCAGGAGCCTGACAAAACAAGGTCAATGCTTAAGTGGTATTCTTTCTAGATCGGATGCTATCTGGTCGCTTTGCTTTATTACGCTACCACCAGCTCCTGATCCGGAATCATGCAATCTATCAATGCCTCCCTCCGATCCGCCATACTCCAGTCAGATCGTCAACATTAAAGCATTTATCATATACGTCGATATGGTGTTAGACATCATTTACCTTAAACTTACTCCTGCCTCGAGTGAAGCATTGCAAAAATTCTACAAGGACTCCCACTCAGTCACCACACTTGCCAAAGACTGGACTGAGTATGACACTCAGATCTCGCACGCTGTCAATAGCTTTATATTTCGTACAAAATCATCTATATTAAGAGACTTGGAAAAGAGTGGTGCAGGAAAATTGTTAGAGAGCCCGGCGGCAGAAGCCCAAACCGCCGTTCTAAAGCTTCTGTCGTCAATACAAACAAGTTTGTTCCACAACACTAGTTTTCCTTTTCCTACACTGAGCCGAAATTTTTCACAAACGCTCATAGGTCATCAAAATCAGTTTTGTTTATTCCCACAATGGCCGAGTTTGAGAAATCATCGATACGCGTTGGTCCCCTCGCAGCCTATCATAGAAGGCTTCAGCTATAGTCACACAATGTAACACGCTTAGACATGGTGTGATTGTCATCGAACTATAGTTAAGCGGTGGAAAGAACGATTAGTAATGAAATCTGACAGCTGGCACAGTATTGAGGAAGGATATTTGCAGTTTTTATGTCTCATAGACGATTATAGCACACGATGTGTGCAAGTGGCAAATGCTTTTGAACAAGATACATTCGATAACTGAGACCTCTCTGATGATTTGTTCTCTGCAGTTCTGAAGATCAAGACTGCACCATGTGTGTATTTGCCCTTCGTTGTCTATCAATGCTGCTAGAATCGCTTCCGTAGATGGGATAATTGATCTACATCATCGTCGTTACTAACAGGTTATTGTTTGAGTAGCCAGGGACCTACATTTTTCTCTAAGAACCTGGGCACTATTCTAGTGATAGCACCTGCTGGCAAAAGAGCTTGATTATTTTGCGGTGTTGGTTTATCCTGTTATTTTCATTCAGCAATGCAAGAAAGCGACGAAACGACTACTATTACCACTTCCTTGACACAATATGGATGATGTCAAGAGAGAGAATGAGTGCATATTTGGAGAGATTTACCAAACTCACGACTCAACGGCCGACTTGTTGGGAAATGTTAGCTAGAGGAGTCATGTTGTTCACACTTGACAGAATCTTGAGAGACCTGGTAGAGATATTTGTGTGAGCTTGAACGCCATTATCTGTGAGCTTGCTACGAATAAATTGACAGCTTTTTAATCAATGTATGTGTGACGCGTTATAGCCAATTGGAAGAGGTCGCCTCTTATCATGAAGCTCCGTAAGCGTATGAGCTGATCCGTTCTCAGAAGAAAACCCATGCCGGATTTTCTAAATCTGACAACAGTACTAGCAAGTAATGAGATAAAAGAGATGCTTATGGAAGTTTATCGCAAAAAAATTCTGCATATTTCGCTTGTCACGCCTACGCATCACAACAAGCCTTTGGAAGAACAAGCATTTTAAGCTCACAGAATGTGGTTACAAAAACACAGTTATAAATATAAGGCGCTGAACTTGAACAAGGTACATTCGCTAGCGATTGTAACTTCACCCCCATCACCCTATCATACCAGCTACAACACTGCTTTACACAACCCCACCTTTCTTACATGGCTTAGAAATGGAAATGAGCTGCCAAGTGGATTTTAATATTGTTTAATCGACGGCAAAAAAATGGGCTAGATTCTTGCTGCCAGCTCAGCCTGATTTGATGTTGCTGCCTACGAGGGTGAAGCTGCAATTGCTGGTGACTGCAGCATAGGGCATCAAGTTTTGTTTGATGACTCAATACCCTATTGGATTACTGACGAAAAAGAGCGAAACATTCAGAATCATTACATCGCACATTGTATTCTTATTCGCTCAGCTGACCATTATAAGCCTGGTAGATACATCTTACAACGATTCCTTTTATATACTCTATTTCTTTTTTCAAGGTACAGAAGACGTAAGGTGCTTACCTACCGCCAAAGCCAGTGCAAGATGACAGAAAGTGATGATTTGCTTAGAGCATGACCATCAACAAAGACCTAGTAGAACACTCTGAAAAATTTATTTTCGTCATCGTTTTTGTCTGTTAGCGCCGACGGGCTAGTAACTCTCTTTATCTTGCAATCTTGAGGAAGAATGCCGTCACCGTGTGCCATAACACAGCAGAACTTGAGATGAAATCGTTCGAAGATTGTTCCATAATGAGCTATCGAGGCAGCACCTTTGCGGGTCCCGCATTTGACCAGCTTGTAGTAATTTGTGGTATTACAGGGCAACGCGCCCTCGCAGACACTAAACACCAAATAGTACACAAGTGGTGTATTCTTAGGTTCTTCAGATTCAAGGTCTCGGGATTGCCTAGAAGACTCAGAACAAGAATCTTTCACACCCTCTGCGTTGAATTCCTCTAGTTCGTCGCAAGTTGGAGTCGTGAGTACGGGGGAGACCCAAAAATATGGTAGGTTGAACCCTTTCAGAGTAGGATCTTGATTCGCAATCTTGGAGGTACTGCCAGACGCCCCAAGCACGGAAGGTCGTTTCATTAGCGACGAGTTTGGTTTTTCGTACCATATATTCGTAACATCTTTTTTGATGATCCATTCGTGCTCCTTGAAGTCTGCCAGGCCAGCAACATGGTATGTCAGAAAAACAGGGAGATCTTTATGCTCTGTGTGAACTAGGCCACTGAAATCTGAGGGACAACTCTGGAGGTGGTGAGTAGGAATAAGATCCTTGCATTTAATCACATGGGTTTCAGAGATTAACGGTCCACTCGGTCTTTTGTGCGAAAATGAAGGAGGCGGAGGAGACTTTTCTTTGTTAGAGTATTTAACACTTTACTTGACTTAAAACCTACATAATTTAGTGAATAAAGGACTTCAGGAAAAGTGTTTTCTCCTAATCCATCGACTTTACACAACTCATATGGTGGCAGCAGAGGCAGCTTTTTAGACAGTAAGTATCTTGAGTTAGAGAGTCGATTGATCATTACATACAATGGGGCTCGGTATAGCGTTGTTGTTTGAATCAAGATTGGTGAAAGAGCGCTCAAATGTAGTTGAGTTGCGTTGATGTAAAGTTCCGGGCGGCGAGTCGACCTGTCCAGGTAGTGTGTTGATTGCAGAGGTTTCCTTCATTATTAAAACAAAATCTTCAGATCCGCTCATGTAGACAAGGGTAACGGGCTAATGTAATTGATCTTCTTGAATGTACACCTTGCGGAGAATTTTCGAATTGATGTCGACGAAGGCGTTGGTCAATGGTGTCGTGAAAATTACATTGATTGCACTTCCCAGCGTTTTATATGTCTAAAGTAGGACGCTAGTTATCTCTCAAGCCACTGCCACGTGCCGGTTGTTATTCTACTCCTGTGCACATTCTCGCGACCCGCAGGTCCTGATAAGAAATCCTGCCTACTAGCAAGCCAGGCTTTCCGATTTGTTAGGCGTCAGTTGAGCGGCGCAAGTAAGGCCTGCTCAGAGGACTGGCTAGCAGCCTCACTAGTTGCCTGAAAAGGTTGCCTCGTTAAAGAATCAGAACCATTTAGCAGCACTGTTCGGGCGCTACTCAAGATAGAGGTCAATTCGTGTGGTATGGCAACAACTCACAACACTTTTTCACTTTCTTCTCTAAGAACATTTACATATGATAGATTACAGTGTAGGATCAGAATAGCATACAAAGTGGTGCCAGATTAGAACGTTCTCCCTTGATCAGATCCATGCTTAGTGACAACCGGAACCAGGCTACCCGAGCGCTTACTGAAACTATCTGCTTTGATCAGACTTATTGCCTGGCTACCCAAATCCCAAGAAAAGGGTAGCAAGTCTAATCCTCACAACCTGGATGTTTCCAAATGCGGATTCGGCGTCTGGAAGTTGAATCCAAATCATGTGTCGCTTGTCCTGCCTGAATCTAGCGGATGATGATAATACGATGTACCAGTTAGATCACATTTTTCGACGATGCGAAACAACGAATTTTTTTCTCCACTATGAGCTCTTTACAATAAGAAGATAACAAAAAGATCATGTAGAGCGTGTCATAACTTCCTCAGCACGACTGCAGGGGAACTTTTACAGGTTCTACTATGTACGAATGAGGTCTAGCCGAAGAAGCAATCGAAAACTCGACTGGTCGCCGGAGCTAGCAGTCAAGCCATGACGAGTAGTTAAATTAAACGCGACATCAAGTCAAGAGCATTCTTTCATCAAGTTTCAGAACATGCCACAAGTCTTTTTTTACGTGCACAAATCTTTTGGTTTCTCGTGACCGCATCCTTTTCACGAAAAACAATTGGAGAAAACGTTTTTCTGTATGTTGGTAGATGCTTTTATCTATGCGAATTTCGCTCTTATCATCTTCCAGATCATCAAGTCAGCTAGCTGACCTAGATAAGTTTAGATTTCACATCGAAATCGCAGGCACGTGACTTTTCATGGCGTGACTGCCACTATATTATCACAGTAGCAGCGAGGCACTCTGAGTGGGTGAGTGCTAGCTAGCTAATCATCGTTTGTCTCGAGTTTGAATCTTTAATAATGCTGTCGTGTTCTGCGGTACGAACTAGCCCCATCCTTTCTAATAGCTGAGTTGGCGTTTTGGCGCCAAGACTGCTGCCTGACAGCAGTAATTAAACACAACCGCAGCACTCCTAAATTTACACTGAATCACTGGCTTTTCTAGTTCAGCACACCGTGCATCTAAAAGGATTACGTTTCCGCCCTAACAAGCGACGTGTTAGTAGATCACTACAATACATGCTAATCTTTTTATTTTTACAGCCTGCCGGGCGCACATCCTTCTGTCTGCTAATCGTCGCTCCTGCTGAACTTTACCTTTACTCTCACTGGCTACAAGTACACTTATGGCTAAGGAGCTCAGTTTGGAAAACGGATTCGACGATGACGTATACCTTAAATACAAAATACTTGAGAAGGATGCCTTTGAGATCCTTTTCTCACCCAAGTCTTACAAGAGTTGGACATTAGAGCAATTATACCTAGAGACGGAGAAAGTTGTTCCATTGCTTGCGAAAAAAGAGCTAAATGAGGTTACTAATTATCTCAAACAATCATTAGAATTACGTGAAGAGTACTCTTTACGCTTCCGCTATGCACCATTACAGCGACAGCGTGGACACGACTTCTGGTGCCATCTCATACAACGTGTTATTGACCTTATTGATCTGGTACCCGCCAACAAACAATTCAGCGAATTCAAAGGTGCAAGCATTTCAATCGACGAAGCTATCTTATTTCGCTTTCTTGACGATATTGAGTCTTGGGTAGTTCAGGCAGAAGCTCTGTGGCGACGAGTTGCAGCGAAAGAAGTGCCTTTGTCGACAGCTTCAATGTGTTCGTACCTCCTTTTGCGCACAAAAATTAGCGAATCTGACTCTTTTCAGTGACGAACAGATATCTCAGTATAATTGATTCCATTGTTCACACCGAAACGATTCTTAATTCGTCAATGTTCAACAAAGATTGCCTAGCTGCACACAATAAAGGGGGCAGCTCTACATACTGGACCGAGCTTCAAACTTGCGCCGCCAACATATGTGATGAAATTAACAATGTAGTGTAAGTCACCGCTACCCTCTTGCAAAAATTTCAGGCTTAAAGCTGAGACCATCTTAGGGGGCCAATGTGCACATCAAAGATGCCATTCAATTACGCGCCAGTACTTACCCAAATGCTAACTAAAGTCAAGCAAGTACCTGGGTCCTTCACAGTCTTCAATATTCCCTTTGTCGCTATCGTGGCAGCCTCTCTTGCTCGGCGGTGCAATGCACTAGGCCTTAATATTGAAACTCTTCGCTTATCCGTCATAGAGCAGATTGTCTCCACTGAGGCCATACTGAAAAAACAAGAGACTGTGTACGAAGATCATGCCATGATCAAAGACGTATTGCTGTATATGCGATATGTGACAGAGTGGGCTAGAAATTGTTGCGATGCTGTAAGCTTTGGCCAAATGATGGGCTGGCTCAAAGTTCAATATGTCTTTTGCATCAGACTTTTCATACACGACAGCAGTATTCTTCAGCTTTTTGCATATATATGCGAACGCATGAGAATAGATGGCGAGCCTTTGCCTTCTACTTTAGAAGCAATTTTCGACGATCGGAGGGTTAATTGCTTCTTGTTCCTTGACGGGCGGCCAAAGAACTTGCCTGAGTGTAAGCAGGGTATTGAGAGGTGGTCCGATCCAAGCGGGATGCTGGGAAATCTCAAACTCACACAGCATATCTTCAGTAAAAGATGCAAGCCCACTCTGACTCAACAGATCTTCGAAGAAAAAGGCCGCGTAACAGGCGCCATGATAAAGCAGATTGGTAACGAACCACTTGAAGACTACTTGAATTGGGAGCTTGATCCCCCTGACCTAATCAGTCTTGAATTCATTGTGATTAGTGCGGTCACTGAGATCATGAAAAAACACTCAACCAAGTCCAAGTTCAAATCCAAACCCGAACTTACTGTAAAAATCTGGAGTTATCTCCGGAACAAAGTCCTATATCAACAGAAGATGGAGAAACGGCTTCTTCGAACTTTCATTAAAAACTACCCTCCCAGCTTCAAGTGAATGCAGGCTTAAAGCAATGCTGATGCAATTAGAGCATGTAACGTTAAGGAGAAATAAAGGCCATTAGATAAGGTGGCGAGCAGATTCTGTCAAAATGAACGATTTGATATATACTGTAAATGACGCTTCATTACATTAGTCGCAATTTGATCAATTTCATTACTTGGTCAACCACTACTGAATTTGCAACAGGTGCTAGCTGTGAACAAAATTGAGATTTTATTGAACGTTTATTGAATTGTATTACGCATCCATAATTTTACAAATAAGCATGGCTAGTTATGATATTTTTTTCATGTATCTTGAACAAAAAACTCAACATTCGTAGTCAAGTAGAGATTGTACCCTTACCAGTTCATTAGATAAACAGATCCACTGGTACAACCCTTTGTTTCTCCAAAACTGTGCATTATACAACTTATTCTATAGTTTGTTGAATGCAAGATTTTTTTTGTATCACTCTCCATACTTAATCTTTGCACCTAATGCGTCTATTTTATGTGTCGCGGGTACAGAAGCCACCAAATTTTGCACCAACAGAACGACATATATATCATGTGGGTAATAAAGCCTAATATAGTTTCCTCCTACAACACAAAGCATGGCATTTCTATGCTTCCAATCAACCACTACGCGCTAAATACATTATTTGAGCTATTAAAGAACTGAAGTTCAGGTTGCTGTAGCTGGAAGACTTATATGAATGACTAACATCTCCAAATGTGGCTCGCAAATCAGGCCACGACCACGTGCAACAGGGGCCTAGCAATAGGCCTCTGCAACGCACAAAAACAGGAAATAACAACAGCCTAGACAGCTGCTTGCGGCAGGAGCCTTGACCTAAAGGCCTGATACAACGAAATAGAACTGCTCTACTATACTCTATTGTTAGTAAGACACGTAGTGAGAGCACTATTACTTTCTAGGGCTCTAGAAAAGAGAGCTTAGCATAGGAGGAAAAACAGCGCCTCATAGACTAACGTCTGCATAGGCATTATTGTATTTAAGCCAGCTAGCTAGATAGTTTAATGCAACGTAAATGAAGAAAAAAAAATGGCTCGCAAATTCTTGGCCTGGTCCAGTGTGAAACATGGAAATCGAGAATCTGTAGAGCTTCACACTAGGTCCTTGAAAACGATGATATCTGCCTTAATCATCAAGGCTTGCCATCAAAAAGGAAGAAGCTGAGTAGAATTGCTAGCTGCACCTTCATTTCACAGAATTGAGCTACATATACGTCTGATACCCAAGAAAATGACTTGCTTTAGGGATATGTTGCCTCTTCCTGTGACATCAAGCATGGTCGTCGACATTGCAAAGCGATTGTTATTTGCATTCATCTTACGCTACCGTGGTGCATATTTTTCATCCTCGTTAAGATCTTCAGAAATTGGAGTTATCCGCTTGGGAATGCAATACTGCCCCCGCCACTTACTGTACTTCTGCCTTTTCTTAAAATTCTCTTCAGAAAAGTTTGACGGCAAATATGAGGGTGCCCGCGATACCATGAATTGACTAGGAGATTTGGGCACTTCCTAGAGACATAAAGTCATGGAGTCGCCAGTCAATTCACTGCTCAAAAGGTATGTATTGCTCAAGAAGGAGGAGGGCTTCCAGCATTTGAGCTCGAAGCCCTGGGGCCACGAAGGAAACGCACAAGCAGCATCGGGATCTGAAGCAAGTCGAGGGGTTTTATGGAGGAGACCGAGTTGCATGGTTTGGAATACCACCAGGACAAATGGACAAAGTCAAAACCTCGGATAGCGACAAATTTGGAGAGTGTGCTAACCGAACCCTGTGTAACACTGTTCCAGGTTTCTAATTCTCTCTCGAAACGACAAAGCCTTTTTGCTTGGCAGCCTCACTTTTATCGAACTCTTGCAATGGTTGCGATGCCTACTGTGACAGTATCCCGAACGGGACAGACGAACGTTCAAACTTAGTTAGGCGTGGGCAAGAGTTATAGTTTCTTGTTCATTTCCTAAGTTAGCTATTGTTCGCAATGTTTGAGTGAATGTGGAATGGGGGCTGATGTACCAGATTGAAGATTCGCGGAATCAAGGGACAAAAATCAAGATTTGGGAGATGATTGCCTTGAAGATTGTGTAATGTATGTTCTGTGTGTGTTGATTCGATACGAGCGGCCACCTTTTGCATTATGTATAATACATCAGTTTCATCTGTGGCGCGGGTGGGAATGCAGCGCTTCCGGCCGATCTGATGGCGATTTGTTTTTGTACTTGGCAATGATTGACCGCATCTTTGAGGGGGGTCGCAAAGTCAGCTACAGGCTCGCTTCTGCGTCTGTACTAGCGGGACAGCTTACTGGTAGATTTCGAAAAGGCGCCTGCATGTTTTGGCACACGTCAGCTGCCGGATTTGTGATTGTCATCGCCGCTACACTCCAGGGGGACATCTTCGATCCTGACGATAAGGTTTAATCAGCAAGATCCCAATACCATATTAATGAGACTGTAAGACTAAAACTTCATTTCAACCAGGTTATTGTAACGCAGACCATGATACTAGATGTATTGATGGTTGAGCTGCAGACGGGTCACTTGACGCCAATCAGAACTGATTTTGATCATGAGTCTACGCGAGACGGTCCTGGTACCAATGACAGTAAAATATTAATCTTATAGAGAGGTCTTGGGGATACTGTTGCAAGAAAACAGCCGGCCATAATATTTGGGAATAACCTTATCTGATCCTTTTCCTCTCTTGCAATCAACACAGAAAGTCGGGGCCCACATGAAGCAAACTTTGTGACTAAATGATAGCAATAGACTAAAACATAGCATTAAAATATGTTGATTAGATTGAGGAGATAGAACTATAGATGAAAGCAATGACTTTCTAAAGGGACCAATCTAGAGAAAACCCTTACAGATGTGTGCGTGTATAAATGTGTCTTTGAAACGCGAAAGGTTTTATCACTGCTAAGGATCTGTTTAAAGGCACATTGTCAATTGTGCAAAGCAAAAGAAACAATACATGTTAAATAATATTGCTTACAAGCTGAATGTTTGAAATTCTTGAATACGTAGCAGACAGTATCGTTTTAAAATTTATATGAGCCTCTAGTGTTTCTTTGCTGAGGTCTCACCAATGCGAATGTTACATTAGAATAGCCCCCCATCAAGTGGAAAATAATCTTTTGGAATTCGACACTGTGATGTTGTTGCAGGAGTAGGTTACATTGACTGATAAGATGCAAGATAGATTGCTAAACAGGTAAGTCCTACAGTACCTGCGCTCCCCTAATCATACTTAAGCACTACCAAGAATTGCTTCTCATCGAGGAACTGACTTAAATTTGCAAATGGGCATAGTAATTCTGAGAAACCACCGAACTCGAAGATAACCCTAACGCTCTCAACCATCGGTTAAGCCGCATTTAGAAGCTCGTAATCGCAAGAGCACAAGCATTTGTTGATAGATGCTGAAAGCACGGCAAAGTGCATTTCAGTATTCCTGGCTAATAAATATGCTTAACAAAGATGGAGCTGACTTCGGATGTTTTTCAGTATATTCAAGTCGACTTCGAGTATCGGCGAATTTGGTGCGACCTCGGAGAGGATGTCGATTGTCCGTACAAGGAGGGCGATCAGATTTGCTTCCGTGAGCTGTGCTTGGTCAGGCAAGAAGCTACATAGACTGGACTTGTAGACAGCTGCAAGCACAAATATGTTTTCAAACTGTCTGCGGCTCGTTAGTGCACATGTCATTTTTTGTTGTACCTTGATTATCGAGACCTACGCATGAAGAATGCCGACAATGTCCGTCACTACGAGCCTATGTGTGCGAGTACTTCTGAAATCCTCGTATGGACTCTTGGGATCCGCCCCAATCCGATCAAATGCGATGATACTCTGGAAAGCGTATTCAATGCAATGTGTGGAGATTGCAATGATCTTCTGCTGAATATCTGTCAGCCCCACTAACCGCGTACCCTTGTTAGCAGGCGTGGCAGCTGGGTCTGTTGCCGACAGATCTTGCTGATGGGACCAAGATTTGCTGACCTGCGGAAGCTTAATAGTGTAAGTTGCGATTTGAAGGCAGGGAAGCAAGACCATGTGCAATCCTCTGTAGTAGTTGGCTCGAAGTCGTGCGATGATAATATCAGTAGACGGGGGATCACTATCTGACCAAGTCAGGGCTGATGGTAGCATCTGTCGCCAATTTAGCAGAATAGTATGGTGCCTTTCAGCGTGCTCCGTGGTGTCCTTGATGTTAGTAGTGTGCAAGCCCCTGTGGCCGCCTGAATTGTGTTAGCTTCAGAGGATAACAGAAGAGCTCAATTAACTCACTAGCCTGGTGCAATGTTTGGTGTGTCTTGTTTAAAATGGCTCGAAGATGAATTTGACCCGAGTAGAAAAGCTTGTGGTTATGTGTGTGCCTGTCATTGAGTTGATTCCCGTGTAGTCCGCTTCGAGAACGTTCATTCTGATTGAGGTCTTTTTCGTCGAGGAAATCAGGATACATGATTTCAAGCTCATACTCGGAGAGACCGCTAGTCGGCAGAGTGCTTATCACCGCACAATAATCTCTGGATCGAGGAATTAGCAGAGGATGTCAACGAAAGGGCCGCAAACCCACGACTCTAGTTGCAGACAAGTCCAGTAGATAGATATGAGCACTTTGAGCCTAATTTGCCCCTTGGATGACAACGGACGTTTGATGTAGTCTTTCTCCGAATCGAGATTTAAATCTCGACGGAGTTTGTTCAAGTTACTATCAAAGCGCGTCAGTTTGTTCTAAATGGACAGTATGCTCATCAGGCCTACGCTTTGACGAGCACCAAAGCTATGCGGCAAGCCATACTGAGCCAGCTCCAGCTCTCCAAAACCCTGCCATACTGGTCGAGATACAGAGCAGCAAGAATCATGGCTTGAGCATGGGCTACCGTGTTGCCTCCTTGCTGGTTACCAAGGATGCTGGTCGCGTAGGCAAAATACACCATACCAGGCAAAATATCGATATTCCGTGAGCGGCTATTGTCTGGAAGTTCATCTGTGGAATCACCGTCAATATCCTGGGTGCGGTTCTGGATACCGTAGGAAGAGGGGCTTCTGCTACTCCTAGGCGCAGGCAGATTTGCATGGTGTGCGCAAACCTCTCCTAGTGCGAGAACTAGCAGAACTATGGCATTGCGAAGAGAATGTTCAATGACGCCTCCGCTCAGATAAGGGTCGTCGAGCGCGCTGGCCGAACGCTTATTTTTTGCGCCGGTAATCGACTCTACACTTGCATCAGTACTGTATCGCTCGCTAAACCCCTGAAAAAGACGTTGTAATTCTTCAAGCTGCAGAAATGGATGCAAACTATGTACGTTTGTAACATAGGAACTATGCAGCTCCCAAAGAGTGTGAGAACAGAAGTCGGGTCGTCCATCTACACCGAGTCTACCTACGTGTCTTGAGTGGTGGCGTGGCGTGTTACTGTTTACTAAGCTCGGCGCGAAATGATCCAGAGGCTGGAATTCCAAGAGATAGTTCCCGTCAGGTGCTAGAGAACATGTATTTGAATCCCTGTCCGCTAAGCATCTCGGATACCAAAGTCTACCGTCTAAGACTTGTTCTTCCCCGACGTCCCAGACACAGATCACACCGCGAAGCTTTTCAAGTTGCATGGGATATTCCGACACTTTGTGATCGCAGCCTACTAATCGACAAACGCTTTCAATGTTCTCATAGAAGTCTTTCATAAACGGCCATTCTTCTAGTAGATTGTACGCAGGAGTGGCATAGTTGCTGCGAAGTCCAGTACCTTTCTGTGCAGCGCCTTCCGCGACATGACCGAGATTGACTTCCTCAGTTGTTAGTATAGGCTGAATTGATGCACTTTGAACCGTCATAGGAGAACTAGGACTCGCTTCATGCAAGGAGTCATCCGAGGTTATGTGAAGCTGTCGTACTGGGGAAGCACCATTTCGGATACTCTCTATCCATGTCTTGAGTTCCTTCGTGGCATCTTTGAGCATTTCAGAAATATTTTCGACATTTTCTTGAATCAGTTTCACAGCTGCATTCTCTCTGCGTGATATCAGCAAAAGTCTGCCTGCGGTGAGAGTGCTGTTCACTTCGTAGGCTGATTCCTTTCATAATGACAGTCCATTTCGTTTTCTGTGCAACGTTTGCATGGCCTATATCCGCTGCACTTCTTCTTGTTCGAATGACAGTTATCACATGCCACAGTAGTGCGGGCCTGCTCTGACCGCGGATGTTGTACCTTCATTGGCAACGGATATATGTGGCACTCTGGAGCATTGTACTGACTGAGCTGTGGGGCCGACAGATTGGTGAAGACGAAGCCATCAGGATACTGATGGTCAGCCGTATGGCCATAGTTTTCAGGCATAATGTTGGGGCGATGTTCGGGGTTCGCCCACCCGGGTATACGACGGTCACTCTCCATGCCGTACACTGCGGATGAGGGTCTGAGGTCTGTTTTGACACTGGCGTTTGTTTGCTGGATGTAGCTACACGTGGCTGGTGCACAACACGCAGACATACTGTCTTGCAAACTGTACTTCACTTTATAATCGGTGTTCGAGTTCCGCCGAATGGGCCTTTCATGTGTGCACGATTAGGACTCCCTGAAAGGCCCGCTGCATTGCTGGCGCTGCAGAAGCAAATATGCAAGTCACAACTACCATACGAGCTATCACTCCTAGAGGGTGGATTGTTTTCCCTGTAATCGAGTATTAGCCTCGGAAGTATGCCAAAACCATGGATGAGCCAGGCTTGAAGTACGAACCCAAGCGAGATAAGCGAAGTCAAACAGAACAACATGATAGTACGGGGGTGGGGTCGATAGACAGAAGAATCTCAATCCAAGATTGACCAGTAAACGCGTGGAATGCAAGAGAGGGGCTCTTCGTTCGTTGCGCGGAGTTGCCCGGATTGCGTGCACCATCCCACTGTGCATTGCTGGTCTCCCACACTCGATCAAATGGCCTCTCCGAGTGGGAAAATGTCAGGGGTACACTACCAGGCGTCTAGCGTCCCCACTCTGTTGAGATCCGCTGAGCTGCACTCTGCTTTGCCTGGACACCTGAGGTACCTCATGCAAGGGTGTGCATGGCATCCCGCAAACCGTTAGCAGCACATATGACGGCACACGTTTTGCGACGCACTGTCCTGCAGTGGGGAAACGAGAAGATCGCGCTGGCCGTGACGCTTGGAGCGACTTGCCGACAGCTGACCAAGCAGTGCGGCGGACCCGACACGCTCCCGTCTGCTTAGCACGTCTCGCACCGACAGCGAAAGGGCCACTCAATATAGTCACGCGGAGCCAAAATAGTCATTTCCGGAATCCCGCCTCAGGAAGAGATCTTTTGCTGTCTACTGCTCATGTAGCCACTCTCAAGGATGGCATCATCGCTGCCTCACTAGTGGCCTGGCTTTTTGCGCTTCTCATCCCTGCCTGCCATGCGAGCTAGTGGTCTTGATACGCGTTCCGGGCACTGTCCAAGCTCTGATGCTAAATAACGACAATGATTGCGAGGCTGCTGCAGAGGGCCAGGACGTGAGCTTCCTAGCGCCGTGACTTCTCTGCTGTTATCAGGACGCATTGCCGACCAATTGGACACTTCTTCCATGTCAACACCACCACCTTCACATCTGTCATCTGTCGGTTCGATCGTGTAGACGATATACCCACGCCATCCACGAGTTTTTCCTTGCCAAGCCTGTAGCTGACGGCGGCCTTGAATGATCCGCCTATCCAGATGAATAGCAAAGACCAACTTGTGAGCAGCTTCGGCATGACCCGTATATCTAATGAGTGTCCTAAATTAACTTGTGAATTTCAGGAAGATGAAGTGAAGGAGAAGGATGGTCGTGCTACTCCAAAACCGCTGAAACGGTGCGACTATACCACCACCAATACTCAGGCTTTAGATCGCCGGATATGTTCTGCTCCCTTACCATCACAATCTGTGCGTGAACACTACTCTCTATTTTTAACCAATCACTAACTGTATACTAGAAAGAATCTTTATCCCGAGTGTGGAAGCCGGAAGATTGTAGTGTCTTTATTGGGCAAGACACAATGGCTGTATCAGGTATGCAAGTTCCATCGTAGGTTAGTTTGACGCTCATGCCTTTCAGAGCAGCAGATCTCGGTCCTGTCAACAGAGGGTCGAGATTCAAGCCGTGAAGTAGTATCTGTTAAAGTTTCTTATTATACGAAGCAGCTACAAGCAAACGACCAAACCTTCAATCGTTCCCACAGATCAGTTCTCTCTAGAGAAAAGATGCGCGATTGTGGCTTGACTTCAAGCGCGCTCATCTTGGAAAAAGCGATCTCTGACACTGTGGAGGCAATCTATTCAGGAAATGAGGATGTTCGCAATTTGCTTGGAAAAGATCAAAAAGCGACTTTTATAGTTAAAATCCGCCTAGGACAAACTGTATAACGAGCTAGTAATTAAAAATATCAGCTGGAACACATTAAACTAATTCGTTGGTTTTTAAAGATCAACAAAGCCTATATAGGCTACAGAAAACAGATATCCTACACACCAGAAGAGTTCTGCCTGAGGAAAGCTTTTGCACACATTCGAACCTTTTCTACAAAATTTTCAACCAAAAACATCTTGTTGAATGAAGCGTAAAATGCCATCAAAGACCGATATGAGCACACTTTACACCGCATCTGTGTTTCATAGTAGGACAGATTTCTAATGTCTCAGATGCAAGACTCAGCCTTTATTAGTTACGAAGCACCTTATCGTAGGATCATTATTCTGCACTTTCCCTATGATTTTCAGAGATGTTGAATTACAGATCTTACTCGCACAAGAATGTTTTGCACGTCTACCTAATTTGTTTCAGTAGATTGGAATAAAGAAGAACAGGTAGAGTGGCTTGTCTACCAAGGAAGTGTCAGGTGCCAACATGTTGCCATATTTGCTACATGAACGCTTGTGTTGCGTTGCAATTAAATCTGACCAAGCTGTTGATAAACTGGAGGTTTCCTCCGACGGTTAGAATATAGTTTAACTTATTTCGTGAATGTAGAGATCATTGGGCTTGTGGTTAATAGATCAGACCTCAGGAAGCACTCTCTAGCATCAAGGCAAAGAGCCACCCGCACCATTAGAACGGTAGATCATGACTTAACTAGGGATAACTATGCTATATTTTCCATCAAGTAATGATACAGGTGTATTCAATGGTGAATATCTACTAATAAACAGATGAATGTCTGTATAGGCTGACTGCAAATGTCATCAAGCATGGAATGCTTTTCTGCGTTCCCCTTAATCTTCTTGGCAGGCAAGACAGAGGATCGGCTTGTTTGAGTAGATCCTGTCAGCACCTCCAGTTCTGCCGCAAAGCCCACCTGATTGGACACGCTGCTGCGGAAGCCACGGACTTCAAGTCTGCAGAGGTGCTTATCCCAAAGTATCAAGCTAACTGCGCCTCCATTATGCAGACCGCTCCTGTGACTTGCCACAGGCGGGAAAAGGTAAAGAGCGACAGTTTGGCAACAAGACATCTGCACATGTGTAGCCGGGCGCTAGGCACACGAGCGACCACAAAGCTCCTGTCATCAGCCAACTTCGCCGAGTCATTTCGAAACAGCGATGGACCAGAATGGACAATGCTACCAACAGTATTCAACACCATTGCTTCACACATACTGCTTTTGGCAGTTTTCCAAGTAGCCGTTCAAGCCACCGCGCGATGGAGACCCACAACACCTCCTCGTATCCTGGCTAGTACGGTCGCGGCGACAATCGGCTTCCGATTCCTGCTTTGCCTCTATTACCGACCTACGGCTCACGCGGAAACAGGCATTCCTAGCGCGTAATGGTGACATGCAGTGCAGAGTGATTGTGCTATGCAATGAGCCTGTGCTTCCAATGGTGCCTGTAGGATCATGCACTCCCTTCACAGCGGCTATTTCAAAGTGATGCTACATACCAGGACGCCCCTTGTATTCGATTTATGCGCTAAGAATGAGCACAAAGCGCTTACCGAAAACTGTTCATCGCCACTGCGTGGAGGAAGCAAGAACAACGCCCAATACGAGACCGGAGATGACAAGGCGGTGGAATTGTAAATGGGCACAAGAAGATCTGCCATAATCTTATTGGTGTGATTCCCGTGCTAAAATGGGAGTGCAAAGCTTGCAGCTTTAGGTCAATGGGGCGTTGTTCTTCGGCAGGAGAAATCCGCCTCCTCCACTGTTGAGTTGACGGTAAGAAAGACCTCTCCCAAAATTCACGCCATTAACTACAGGTAAATCTTGCATGGTAGTTGCGTGATATTCTGACAGTCAGAAAAAGTCTTCCCGAGGTAACGAAACAAACAGTCGAGACTGCCCACTCACCATGGGTATAAGCATCACTCGCTACAGGCACAAAATCCGCTCGCAATAGGGCGAGCAAAGAAAGAAAGAGCGAAAGTAGGAATTTTATGTTGGTGTATCAGAGAAGAACGATGAAAATAAAAATGAAAATGACGGCCGTAAAGGATGTGGACTGGGCTAAAAAATTGACTGACTTGCATAGATTGTCCGAAGTTGCTTGTTTGTAGCAGATTGCGGTTACCATGTATTTATGGATCGAAAATACAAAGTGAATGTGTATAGAATTGAAGAAGTGCTGAGTTATTGCATAGTTTCATTGATTTGTAGCATGTTAATGTGCATCTGAACTGTCAAAATCCATCAGAAATTCTAACTTCAAATAAATTCTCCATTCACTTAATCGCAATACTCAATAGACCCCAACAAAATACGAATTGCAAATGTAGAACTTAATACAGACAATCCGCCAGTAGATAAATGTGGACCTCAATAAATCCAGATACCGGCGTGATTTATTCTTCTTCCCAGTACATCTTCGATACCGACTTTTTTAATTATCATTCTCTGGAGGTTGTGCTCTTGTCTTTTTGTGTTATCCACTCTTTAACTAGTTGTATCTCCTTCAGCAGGGTCTTATGCGAAGCATGCTGCATTTGCTATTGAAGCAGTTTAGCTTCTCGAAACAAGATTAAATCAGAATAGTATCAAAAAACTGGCTGTCTTCTTTTCCCCCTGTTTTGACTTGAGGCGAAGTTGTAGTAATCTTTTGATGTTGACTGGGAATAGGCTGATCAACAGGCGGTACTTTGCTTATATCTTCATCACGGTCCTCCTGTAAAATCACAGAGTCATTTTGGACCACCTCTGCTGATTGGAAGGCTGGTCTCGGTGAGAAACCAGACCATTTTCTTTCAGGTTGTTCGTTGTTGCTGGCACGTATTGAGCTTTGTTTTTTAGGTCCATTTTTATAACGCCCATCAAGCTTTCCATCTAAACGAAGAAGACGACCAGAATCGTCACGACGTTGATGAGATCCTGATTTGCAAGTTAGGCAGTCACTGCCAGCCGACTTTATTCGCTTCAGTAATATTGTTGTATGATTTTCATCTTTGTGCGAGCGCTTCGTACCGGCAGGATTCACCTTCTCAACCTCGCTATTGATTGTAGCAGAACAGATTGGGGCTGGATCAGGACTCGTCCATCGGGCAGGCTCCAGCAGATTTGCTGTGAAAGGCTCTCTTTGACATGAGCAACTGCAGGAGTGCGATATGGTGGGAGAGACTGCGCGAGAGTAAGGACGCGTTACTGATACTACAGGATCAAGCGCTGGATTGCGTAACTGAGCGGTAGATCGATGTGGAGAAACATGTTGTGCAGTCGTTAGAGTTGGTGGCGACGAAGCATCCGATAAGAGACTAAAAATGCTGTTTTCAAAGTCCTTAAATCGTTCCCTAATGGTTTGAATAGTACGCATCTTATGCAACATACTCTCAGAGTGTTGTTCAGCACATTTGAAAGGTCTGATCACAGCGTCTTGCGTACTGTTACATGACAGATGTCTCGAGTGTCCTAGACCACAAATATGAAGGGGGCCACTTTGATGTTGAAATGACTGCCTAGTACACTCGCATTTGTTTATCGACTCCTCGTCGTGCTTTTGAAGCGAAGTCTGATCTTCTCCGTCGATAGTGTTTTCTCTGTCCTGAGTATCTCCGCAAGACGGGGAGGTTAAAGCATTTTTTTCCTGTACAGATTTCTTTTGTGAGCCACAAGGGGTTATAGCAAGTGGATTTGATGGCCGAATGGAGTGACCATGATGATTTGGTTCACCATTCTCAGATAGCCTCAAACACAAAAGTTTAGCTGGACTTCTTTTGACTCCAAGACTAAACTGTGCGTCTTGTTTAATGTCTTCGATTTTCGAGGCTGGAAGTTCCATCCTAGTTGCTAATAGCGTGGTAGGATGTAGCAATGTCGCCTATGCGAGTGACGCCTTTTTTGTGTTCTCGTAAGGGCGGAAAACGATTTTTCAATTTGCGATTTTGGTGAAATAGTTGATGTAAAGAGAGTCAATTCGTTGCAATTGTTGAATGAGGAATCTTCACGTTTTTGGGTTGGTTTAAATAATAATAATACAGAAAATGGTTTCTCAAACCAACTGTTTCGCCTGGGAGCTTGGTCAGCCCAACGTCCTGTGCAGATCCTGGAAACTCTCCCGGAAACTCTCCTGAAAGCTCTCCTGGAATCTCTCCAGAAAATAGGCAGCACGATACAAGGACACAGTAGATGTGCTGCGCAGACTAGGACTAGAAAGTTGGTAGAGCCCGGAACGTGTTGCGAAAAAGGGGCAGCGTGACCAATGAAAAGTCGAGAACAACCCCATTCATTACAACGTACATATTGCTGCAGTGGCTCTAGCTCTGGACGGTATGCCCCTCTCTGACGCTAGAACTTTTCCAAGTAGTATACAACCATGTATATAACCCTATCTTGGATAACTTGCTGGGCATATAAAATGTTGGAAATTAGTAACGCCACATCTTTAATTTTAACTGACTCGCTGTGATAACAATCTATACTCTTGCATATGCAGGCGCCTTCAATACTATTTAGCCAGGATCAGATAATCTATCCACCATGTGATGATGTTACTGATACTTTTGTTGGAAGCGGTGTGTGTCTCAGTCAGACAGTAGAACGAAATAACGAGTGTTGCTGGAAGCAGTGGTTATGACAGCGTGAATCCAGACAAGTCCCAAAGGTCGGGTGCGAGCTGCCAGCGCAGTCTGTACTCTTCTTAATAAACATCTTATTGTGAAAAGCACAGATGAATTTGCCCCATTATCTATAAAGCATCAGCAAGTCTGTCCTTGTCTAAGACACCGCGTAAGCGATATGTTCTATTCTACAAACTAGTCAGTTAATGATGTTGTTAACGTAAAGAAAGATGAGAACTTCACACATATTTCCGATTAACCGCCCTTGTTCTCGTGTGACTTGAGCTCAGGCTTTATTTTCCGTCAGCAGAATTTTGCTCGACAGTAGTAGGTAGTTTCCGCCGGCAATACGAGTCTAAATTGACAATGCATTACTTCGCAACTACAGTGTCGGCATAGACTGAAGTACTGTAACATCTTCGAATTAATACTACAGTACTTACTAGTTTCTTTCTTCCGTACGTTATTGTATATGATAGCGAGGTGACTCATCAGAACCTCCCAGTAGTTTATTCTAGCTGCGGACAAGTACAAGGAGTATCTTAACGCAACAAACATGCTTTAGTTTTACAAACATTATTGTTATTTAAGAGATTCTTTTACTTTACAGTCAAATTGAAACCTGTTTCTGTCTTTCTTTTGATAGTTGGCCAAAAGTCCACATGCACGGAGATAGGTGACAGCAGGAAATCCATGACCACGGAAGATGTAACTATAGCAAGTGACCTGCTGCGTAGACGTGGTTAAGACTTGAATGGATTGTACCTATGCTACTATAATATTGCTAAACACACAATATGCGTTTTGACATCGCAAATAGAGATTGTATACGATTCTAATCTACACAGGCGACCCTATGTCCAGTCGCATCTACAAGGACATACGTAAATTTCTCGCTTTGCTTGTGTAAACGCGGAAGCATCAGCACAGTCGAATTGTCTTGGATTTTTATTTAATACCTGTACCTGTCTTTAAGTACTCCAGTAACTTGACTATAGTTTTTGTTTTCCTCTTACATGGGTGTTGTCCCTTTGTAAGGAGCGTGAAGCATTTTCGCTACACGATCGTGGCAAGGGGGGTAGTAGTGTCTGTCAACGTTGCCATCTTTTCAGATTACAACACACAGATCACTATGCTGGTTTTGTGGTTTGCATTTTGTGGTATTGTCAACTGATGCGACGACTCTATTGCCTAGCACTTAGCGCGTTGTAAGACTGTGAGCTTAATTATCTGACCAGAAGTCCCTTTGCGTACCACTACCTTACCTCACTATATCACAGTGATCTCATCTGGGTGTGAAGCTTGATTGTAGTAGTCGTTTGGGCTGGTGCGCAAGTCAGGCTAACACTGCTAGCCAATCTTTCCCACTTCAGTCTTATGATCGCGTTCTCTTTGCCTTTGTTGTGACCTTCAGATCTCTGCTCAAGTATTTATACAGTCGCATCGACCGAATGATTCTCATAGGAGCGAGAGAGTTTTATCCGAATCCCAGTTGATCGACTTTCCCGCGTGCTGTGCTCAGCGTCAACGGCTAGTTGTAGCTGAAGTGAGATATTAGGGAGTCTTCGAGACGGACATACGTGTGGAAGTACTGTTTTTTGTGAGATAGCGATACTGACATTGACGTTGTGCTTCGCTTTGGGCAAGAACTGAGCGCCAAAGAGATCCTCAGTAGCAAGCTTTCGCCGCTTTTGCTGCTTTGGAGGCTTTGATGTGATGCCAACCTTCATGCAAGCTCTCTACACCACCTTATGGACTTGTTCGGATCGACAGCTGAGGACTTTGATAAGGCATCATAGCAAGACACTGGTGCTGATGATCAGATGCCGCCACGCGCGAGGTCGGTGATGCAGTACGTCGGGACTGAGATGTAGTGCTTCTTTCATTTCTCTCAGCATGATATCACTCTGATCTAGCAGAGAAGCAGAAGCATTCATGATGTTTTGTATCTGTCAACACCCGTCAGTAACAGCAGACATTTGTGGCCGGCGAAGGTCATCGCAGTAGCCGCACTGAACGCCGTCAGACGATACGGTATGTCTCTCTGCGGCTGATTGGGTATGGGTTACGAGACGAGACTTCATCTAATTCTCAGCGTCTAACACAAGCTCAACGTAGGAGCCCAATGATATCGAGAGTCGGGTGCTGTCTGTTGACCGAGATGGGGCGAGGCCGCCGGTGAAGATGGAGTACCTAAACAGCAGAGCTTAGGATAATCAGCAGTCTTTCTTTCACTTAAGGTACGTTGCTAACCAGAGAACGGAGCGTACCCTTGAAAATTCTATTTAGGGTTTTCCCACATAGGCTCTGCGTCGCAGTGCTGTCTCTGATGGTGTTCTGTCGACGTGAGGATGACGGCCGAAGATGAACCCTAGGTCGACAGTCTCGTACAGGAGACTGATATGCTCAGTGCCTGTTCCTGGCGATGCATGATCGCTTGCCTTCCAGCGCTAAAGACATGATACAAAGGAAATAAATTGGTTGAGATGATGATGACTGAAAAAGCAAGGCAAAGAGATCACTGGGGAGAATGTGCAGCAGCGCAACTGGCTACGCTATCGGACTAGCTTCACGTTCGGCAGAAATGTTCAGTCAAATCGGCCGTCGCGGCCTCGACAGGCAGGCCCTCCTATGGCGCTAGAGTTTGCCAGTGAAGTGCCAGACCAGCACCAAATGAACGAGATTGAGATGGCCTGACATGGTCTGGAATGCTCTGAGATGATCTGAGGTATCCTGAAATGGCCGATAAAGGGCTGAAACCACATAGACGGGTCATGGCTGCACATTTGGGATCCCTCATCAGTTTTCTTTTCCACTGATCCGTGCGTACGTATGCTGCAGGAGAGCGTGTCGCCGGCCCAACACACGATCTGGTCCAACGATCGAGATCGGTTGCTGAACGCCAGGAGCAGTGTCCATGGCAGCGTGACCCCACCACTAAATCTTGCTACAAAAATCAAGGAACCAGCGCAATCCGCTCCTTCATTGCCAGGGCATTTCGCTCGGCATGCGATGGTTGTGCCACATGGAAGTTCTGTCAGAGACATGTACTAGCGAACATGGGCCACACCGTAATCCACCAATACCCATGCTGGCGAGCCGCTGCAAAGTTTTGGAGGAACGCAGCGAGAAATTTGGCATGCACCGGTCCTTCATGAGCGTGTCTGGGAGATCCAACACAGGTGTACTGTCTCAACAATGGCCATCCTACACTCGTCTAGAGCACTAGAGCATCTACACACTGCTAACTCTGACTACTTCGTCTATCAGAACAATATCAGCCATGAATGCGACCACATTGGTGATGCTCCTTCGGCTAAAACGTCGGTCCAGCTCACTGCGATAATTCTGCACTGTCAACAGACACCTATCACATAAGCTTTCATGACGCATGCTCCTTGGTGCAATTTCACTGGCACTAAAATATCTCCCTAACGCTTGCATCCCTACCTCTAATGAATCGTTTCATAGCGATCGCCGCGTCATCCGCGATAAGCTTCGTAATGGTTCGCTTTTGATCGTATGCCACAGTTCCCGTGTTGGGTTAATTTTGCTGGTCAATACTGACAGCCCTTTCTGCATGTCCCACTCCCGTCTCCTGCCTGCAACACGCGCTCGAAATCAGTGTTACTCTTATACGATATGTATTTGTATAAATCCTTTACATATATTCATACTGCGACTGATCCCCTACCGCCCCTAGCAACGGCCACTACTAGATACATGTCAGCCACACGTCCCTTCCACCAATTGCAGAGCTATTGAAATAGAGGCCCATCTCAACTGCTCACATGCGGTGGGAGAAAATAAGATACTAATGGAGTCAAATGCAATCCTCATGAGCACCACGGGAACAACGCGGAGACTGAGACTGACTTTGCATTAGAGTCATACAAGGCGACTAAGCACATAGGTAGGAAAGGAGATTTAGAGCTGTCTAAATCCAATCTTCAAACCAGCCGTGATTCGGCTGGGCTAGGTTGGTTGGTATTACGAAAAGAGGGGGTACCAAGGGGAGGCTTGTATAGTAATGAAAAACCGTAACCCAATTCTCAGGTCACCCCTGCAAGAAGAAGCGTCTGCACTCTCGCGACTCGACTCAACACATCTCTAACTCTTGCGGTTTGAACGTGACCTTCTCTTTATGATTAGAGATTAGAGGTCGAGTTCTTATACTAGCTAGGACGTTCCAAGACTCCAAAAACGTAATGGTGTTTTCACTGATCTCACGACTTGTCACACCTGCATGCTATCCATCTAGGTTGGCGTATAGCAGTTTGGGAAAAACTGCAACTCTGAAAATATCTCTCACTTGACATCATCCAGAGGCCAGGCTCATAGTGTGAAGAGAGGCCGGGGGTTGCTGAAGGAGATTTACAACTGGTATGTCCGACTGAATACTATTCTAGCTCTGGTTGGTAGTCGCCGTACTACCTCTCACAGACTCGTGCTCAGCAAATGACCTTGCCACTATGGTGTGGTGTTGCGGGTGCTAAATTCGTTGGATTTTATCGCATCGCGTGGTTGATCACCCAAGCGAGCCACTTCCTGGAGTTTTTTTATCTTTGTTAATTCTCTTTTTTGCACGCCAACGAGCCGAAGCAGCAGCACTTGGCGTTCTCGTCTTCTTATCAGTACCTACAGGTATGAGAATCATAAATGGAAGTCCTTGTTGGCTTGTGGTCAACGTCAATTCGGCATACGCTTGGCTTGGCTTTACAATTTTGGCCCCGTTATCCTTCAATACTGTTGGTGCAGATGAGGTTGCTCTTTTCTTCATTCTCGGTTCGATGAAACAATGTTTCCGAAATATTGTATTCTCACTGTTGAGTGGGGCGTGCTGATTGCCTGGAAAGCAGCCGGTGACTGAAATAACGTCATCAGACAAATTAAAGCCTATACTTAGGGATCAAATACCTGAGTATCTCGTGTTTGAACCAGCACAAAGGCTTGTGTCTTGACTTCCTGCCAAAGGCGTGGATACGGCTATTGGTTCCACTGTATTGAGAGAGTGGACGCCATCAGATGTGAAACAGATAGGATGCGACTCCAATGTCTCCAATAAAGAAGCAGATGCCTTAAAACCGACCCTCCTCCGCGGCTTTGGTGACAGGATTATTTGGGGCATCGCTTTAAGCTCTGGCGAGCGTTTAGAGGATCCAGAGATGCTGACATTGCTCCGTGAACAATCGGTTGCAAGTTGCGAGCTAAATGGAGGTAGATTTGGAGCATACCATGACTGATTCTCGCGTGGGTTTTGTCCAAGGTCGTAGTATCTCCAAGAGGAAGCCATTGGCATATCGAGAAAAGTTCGTATTGATGGAAGCGAGAGAGGCGGCGCAGATTGACTATTTGGATATTTTTCCGACAAAAACGACTCCATGTCGAAAAGCCTGCGTAAGGGAAAGGTATCCTTATTTTACTTCTAGCAGTAAAATCTCGATTTTTTTATTGTTTCGTATGAGTTTAATGCACCACAGTCCAACAAGAAGGGAGGGATTGAAGTCGTGGCTACTCGGATGACATCAATAGTTGATAAGTTTTCATGTCGAAACTGTGTTTAATAATGGGAAAAGTGCTGGTATATCTTTTGCGACGCAATTGATAGGAGATTGTGCCACTTCTAGACTGCTGTGGAGCATATGCAAATGTATGGCGCAGCCAGTAGATCACGGCACAGATACCCCTGTCTGTCTGGCCCACACCTGATGCACAATGAAGATATATTCTGGCACATGGTGTACTGCAGATGCCTCTCGCAATGCTAGGTCTGCCGAGACCTGTTTGCAGGGACATGCTCAATGCTGCTGCGCGAAAGCAAAAGAAGACGCACCCGCTATGAATGACAGGGGGCCGCGGCTCAAGACATTCGATCTGCCACCCCCTCACTTCCGAAAAGCAATGCAAACGCAAATGCAGGGTCAGGCTATTCGAACCTGCCATTCGTGCAGCTGTCTTTGCAGCCGCCTCTGCAGCCTTCGGAGGGCAGTCCGGCAGGGTTATCCCACCGCACAATGCGCTCGGCAGTGGAACAAAGCCCTGCCGTGTCACTGTATCAAACAGCCAGTGCTCATTTCCCTTTGTTCAGACATGTCCGCGGGTGCCGAGTCACCGTAATATGGGTCCCCCCTGTGATGTTGACCTAATTTACATACGCGTCGCTAACAAGTGGACAAGGCACTCGGCGGTAAGGAACGAGTCAGTTTTGCTTTGCAACAAGATCAACGCAAAAACGTTCATTCTAGCCTTGATGGATACTGTAAATGATAGACGCTGCATACCGTTGTGCATGGCGCGACACGCAAGCTATCGTACCTTGAAGTAAAACTCGCGAAGAGAGTAGAAACCACGATAGGAGCAAGATTCTGACGAATTTGATTGCCGCAAAACTGAAAGCTGCTAAGAAACAGTTATACCTTACTGCATTACATGCAATAGTTTGAGAGTTGATGGAGAGTGTTTTTCACACGACATAGGAGAATTATTCTTATTTCTTACACAGGTTCAGTATCTGGCCATCGCTATAAGAAATTAAGTAAACTACTATCTTTATTGACGTACATTTTTAGGTGACTTTAATCTTGTCTTTGTTGTTGATTTTACTTTTTTTTGCTCAGACTTCTTCAGCTCGCGTTTCAACCACTCAATAAGCGCATTCTTTTCTGGTCCAAGAATGTTCTCCAATTGCGAAATTGTCATCTTCTCGTAGTCTCCTCGACGACTACCTTCAATTAGATGTGACAGGTAATGATATCGAGAATTGTGTTTTCCTGAAGTAAGTTCGATACAGGACTGGACCTCGCATCTCTGGACCTTTTTGTTGATATGCAAAGATCGGAAGTGTTGGCCAAAATTTTTTCGCTTGAAAAATGTTTTTCCACACTTTTTACTGCTTACATCTGAGGGCTCAACATAGCAGCACTCAAAGATTAGAGAATCTACATGATCATCGTATGTGATTTGAACATTGTTTGTGGCGACCTTGGGTAGCGGGTTGGAAGCAAAATAATCTATGCTATGGTGGTTGTCAGACTGGCCACTTTCAGATTTCGATCCGCTGCTCCTCAAGTTGCTTTCATCAATACTCTTGCACAGACTAGCTGCATCTTCTGGCTTAGACCATCCAATACGGCCATCATCGAGCTTATTGTCTTGCTGATACTGAGTGTTGAAGTGTTCGAGGAAGGTTGTTGCATTGTACTGTTTGTCAAGTTGCAGACACGGATTGTCTCTATCATCGCCGTGGGAAGGACCGTTGCCTGGTTGGTTGAGGAAAGGCTCCATCTCGCTGCTCTGGTTGATCATATCGATCCCTTGATTATGAAATGCTATTTCACTACTAGCAAAGCCGTCCTGAGGAATATAATATGCGCTTTTGTTCTGGGCTGGGTGTCCCTGCCTGAATATGGCAGCAGAGAATTTGTCTGCTAACTGAAGAGTGTCCGCAGGGTCTTTCCACCAGCCCACAGAACCATCTGTAAGCTCTCCTGGTGCAATATCGTGAAAGCTTGCATTCCGTTCTAGACAAGTTTGGTTCATTCGGTCAAAGGGGATGCCATAGTAGTCTACAGACGAAATTTTCCGTTCGTTTATTGCAGAATTTGACGCCTGATGTCCTTTCATCCTAACGGTCCAGACAAGTTGGCTGATAGTGTCTCCAATACAAGGATTGATTGTATCCGCAGCATAAGGGGACGACGGCTCTGTGAATGATTCTTCGCTATAGTTACGGAACGCCATTAAGTTCTAGTGGAGAGTTGAGATGATGAGTAGAGCGAACTTCCGGTGGTCTTCACACTGTTGAGCGAAGGATCTAATAGTGGTGTGATGCTTCAGTTTTTTCTCCAAGATCGTGATACTATAGCAAAATCGATTTTAATAAATTTAGAAACTACACATATAAGATAGTGCAGCAAGCAGCAATCCATCAGCTGCCTTTTAGTGAAGCAAGTTTCCTTTAAATAGCTATCTTGAGATCAGTATTATGTCTACCCCTAAGAGGAGGCTCAGCCTCGTCTTAAAGCCACTCCAAATATGAAAACCTGGCTCGCTATTATTTGACGTTCTTTGTGATCCAACTCCTGCATAGCTTCTTGCATAGCTGCTTACAGGGCCAGTGAAAAGCACACTCTTCTGGTGCTCTCGTACTTTCAATTTAGCCAAAGCAGCCCCTTGAAACCTTGCCATAGCGTCATGGCACGGCTCTCAACAAATTTTCCCACCTGCCAATGTCGGTCGGCTTAAAAGAGCAACAGGCACAAAATTGCCATCATCGCCACACGCCAGGGAAAACGATGCTGTGAAATGTGATAAGCAGCCGATTTTGGTTAGCCGCTCGGGACGCATGTCACACTGCCGCGGTCGGCTCAACTGCGGACGGGCCACCCGATCCTACCGGCAAGTCGCGAGAGCGGGCAAGCGCAACGCTCTCCTGACACGTGCATGCACACCGGTCGGTTGCGCAGTCTTCTGGGGCCACCCCAGATGACCCTGGGCGGGGACAAGGTTCTGGCATGCTAGCCAGGAAAACGCCGATGACGCGCACAGACCACTTGCATGACGGTGTTGGTGCGTCGCCTAAGCCTGCCAGCGTCTCCGCAGATGTCAGCACACTCGGTGGCTGGACTAAAAGAGTGCGAGCGTGCACTCGCTACCGAGAAAACAATGCGAGGCTTACAGCATGCACACATGGGGTAGGTATTGGCGTCAGACATGCGCAGACGCATGGGCCATGGAACATCACTGCACCAGACTGCACAGGCCCCTGCCGTTCTATCGCAGTTCTCGAGCACAGGTCTCGGCTCCGCGCCGCAATCAGCACTTCCAGCACAGCAGCTTGCGTGTCTATTGGTGGTGATGATGGTCATGGTGGTGGTGACTGCAAGTTCTGTTCATACGACTCTGCGCCATCTTTCGAGTGGCTGGACCTGTTGCAAGCGAAACGTGGTGGCCGCCTTGACTCGTGCGGATGCACGGACCTAGCTCCCCTGCGTGGGGCTGCAGCCACCGCCTACCGTCCATAGCGCTGCTTCTTGCTTTGTGTGCAGGGAATGACATGCGCTTGCCATGCGACTTGCAGACGACCGAAAGCCCTTTCGCGAACCGGTTGCCACGTCGTTAGCAGCCCCTTAACTGCCAGCCCAGCAGCAATGTGCAGCCACAACACTCAATGCAAGCACGGGCAAACATGTAAGCAGTGGACAGGGTGTGCGAATTGATTGCAGGCGCCTCTTGTGCAAACTTGGTACGCCAGGACCCCTCGGCATCCGTCTGAAAGATACTTGCATCGCCGCGCCTTCCACCAAGACAAGTGTGCGAAGGCAAGCTCCGTCTGTAGTGCTAAGAGTTACATGCCAACGACTATACGGTGGTGCCGCAGTCTTGCATAATCATGAAACTTGCCCTTGTTGAGAGTCAACGTACCTAACGAGCGAATTATGTCCAGAACCACGCTCGGAACTACGTCAAGTAGACGTTCTCTCGCAGCGCGGATGAATCATGCACGTGGGTCGGAGGAAGTAGTCTAGAATAGTGTCCCGTATTCTTATGGTACTCAATCAGGTGGCCTGCGTAAGCGCTGGAGGATGCACTACCTTCTAAACGGGCCCGGAACTGACAGGACGGCACAGTTGGTGATGCACGTTCTCAGTATGCTGTTCTCTTCATAAGATCAGTGGTTGCCATGACAAGCATGCAGAGCATGATGAGTTGAGCAGTTGATTTGCCCAATTTGATGTTATTTAGTTATGGATATTAAATTTTTAATCACTACACAAAAAGAGCGTGATGTTGCTGCATGCTCAGTCCTAGCTTCAAATGGGATTTCTTCAGCTCTAAGAAAGTCCTCGTCGTCTGAGCCTCTTCAATTTTCAAGACTGTCAGAATTTAAGCAAAATTCAGGTCACAGAGTCAGCACAGGTTCCATTGCCATTAAAAAATGGTCAGCCTCGCAGGATGATTCTGTCGCTAAATCCCCAGCGAAGAAGTGTAGAAAGTGGATACCTGAAGAAGACAGTCTTGTGATTGACCTACGAGGACAGGGCATGATATGGGACGATATTGCAAAACGTATGCCCGGAAGAAGCTCTATATCTTGCCGACTGCGTTACCAGAACTATCTTGAGAAGCGGGCCATCTGGGATGAGAAGAAGAAAAATAAGCTTGCAAGGGTCTACGCTCGGTACGTATTACTAGTCATCTCTGTGAGCCATTTCTATGGTTTGAAATCCCGTTGAGCTCCTTGTTATTCCCTTTCTCATAGTTTTCCTCGGAGACTGACTTCTGAACAAGACTCAAAGATCAAATGTGGCAGAAAGTTGCTACTGAAATGGGTATCCCCTGGCGCTCAGTTGAGTCGATGCACTGGCAACTGGGCGAGCAGGAAATGACCACCCGAGCTGATGCTCCTGTTTCCACCCAATTATAATCTTCCCCGACTCCATCATCACAAGACCAGAGTATGAATACACAACGCGTATCAGGCCATGTATCACAACCCCTGTCTAGAACAGCGTTATTAAATCATAGATCTCATAAATCATCTCAGCTACAGCTAAATCGACCGCCTTTGTTACAGCGACAGCAAACTTGAAGTTAAATAAGAGTTGGGACGGCTCATCTACAAATCCACTGGAATCTAGTTTAGTAAAAATACAACCAGATCTGGAAAACTTGTCTTGCTTACCAATAATTAAAGCAATATGCTTACAGTGTAGCCTGTCGGAGTGATGTTAAATTTAACTACGTGTAGACCACTACTGTTGTCGATTCGCATCTATTCAAGTCAGAAGCCGCAGGCACAGCAATCAATTCAATAACAGGTTTTCCATTAACTTACAAATGTCACCTCGTTTGCACGTCTCTAAGCGATTCAGACTTTTGATAGTGTGTTGTTTCTCTTTGTTATGTTTTCATTTCAACAATAAATAGATCTTACAAGCGTAATGATTGTACTGGCGTGCGATGATTTATAAATATAGCAGTACACAATGCTTATTCTCAAAATCAAGAAAGACTCTAGCTGCACATTCGACAGCAAAAATTCCTACGTGAGGCAGCCTGTGAAAGACTGACTTCAACAAGGCTCAGCGCTATTAAGCCCACATGGCGTGTCTCGCACATCGACTGTGACCGCAAATATCTGTGAAGATCCACGATGAGATAACGATACCAGTACTAACAGCACTTCCATGCGCTGACGAATTAAGGTAGGACACAAGGAAAATACGATGCTCAAGGCATCTACAATGATCGGAACATAACAAATGAAAAGTATGCCAAGTAGATCTGTACCACTTTTTCGGTGTCACTTCTCTATCGATCATTCCATAGCTGCTAAAGGGCTATCGGCCGCCTCAAACTTACACTATATCTCCGTTTTCATTGGAAAATTGCTCATATGAGATGGAAAGAACTGATGTTGATTGATCTGGAATAACAGAGATTTCGGTGGTTAAGGTGACTATGATCTGTGTTAGTTTAGCACATTTAATATTAAATCGTTCGTACCTATAAGATGGTCTTTACGTTCTATCGCTCTTGTTTGATCAGTATCATTTTGATCAGGGTCCTCAGTATGCTCAAAACTTATTGGCGATGGCGGTGGTGTGGGTGGGACGGCAATTGTACTTGTTTCAAGCCGAAAAGTGTTCACTTCTGTGGGAATTGTGCAACTCCCAGAAGCCTGTGGAGCTTCCCAGTTATAAAATGCAACCTCGCTCCATAAAGGTAGTCCCAACACACATGTTCTACGTTCTGAACCGACAAATTCGTCCGTCGCTGCGACTGATGTTGCATCTAAAGCTGATGATTTTTCGCATACATCATTGTAAAGACCGGCTTTTTCGCTGCTATTTTGTCTAGCAGCTATGCTGAGCTTGACACTTTCCAACAACTTTAAAGGCTCAGAGACAGAGCGCACCGCTTGTAGACAGACTAGTCCCACGCTGGCAATGCTAGTCAAAAGAATGTGGACCTGTCTGATTAGCCTTGATATCAAGTCGCCCGTGATTGCTCACCTGAAGGATGCTGTCGAAATCATTGAGACCGATGACGGAAATGCTGACCAGCAGGACAAGACCAGCGCCAAACTTAAATGATGTCGCACTCGCCACATTGATCCAGCTACCGTGTGTGGAAAAGACCAACAGGGTCAGTGGAACCACAAAGCCTCCTCCACACAAGAGAGCAATACCTTCATGTCGGTTGTAAAATGATAGCAGGACGCCAGTTGCGTGTAATGTACCCGTGAGTACAATGATTATGTACAGAGGTACTCGTGCGGAAATAGGTATCTGAATGACATCTAGAAACGTGAAAAGCTGACCATGTGTCAGCAGTCTACTCTCGCTGTACACTTAGGCACAGACCTGTATGCTCAGTCCGTTCAACCACGACCACTCTAGCAATAATAGGAGTGCAAGACGAGCTTGGAACTTGCACCAAAGATACAAGATCAAGATGGTGGTCAAAAACTGAAAGGTAAAGTATGCCACTGGGAGGCAAGCCCTTCGCCGTATTGGTGCTCTGAGTGCAGTCCAGTTCCTCACCACTCCTGCTTCATCCCAAAGCTTGAGTGCCTGTACAGGGCCAAGGATACCGATAATGACAGCACACGTACTGCCCAATGCGCCGGAGTCGAGCATTGTCGTCACGAGATGACCAGCGAGTAAGTACGAGGAACGGGCAACGAGACAGGACGTAGGCAGGCTAGACCCAGAGGGACAGGCGACCTGCTGATTGGGTGAAAACAAGAAAAAGAAGGAAACAAGGCAACAAGTCAACAAGGCAACAAGGCAACTAGGCAAAGACACCGGTGAAGAAGTGCTGAGCGGTGAGCAGATAGATGGAAGGAGATCTCAGCCTTGTTGGTGAGCATACATAATATATATGTCGAGCACGCCGGCCATGCTCGCAGAGATCTGTCTGACTCTACGCGTCACATCATACATCGAGCAAAAGAACAAGACGCCGGCATATTCTTTGTGCATCCCACCCACGCTCGTGGAACGATAGCGCAATTCAGCAGAATCAGGAAACAGGGGTATGCGAGAAGAGGTTGTGTCCGGCGCTTGGTTTGGTTTAGTGTGAGAAAGCACAGTGGTGTCGATAGATTCTCTTCTCCGGGCTGACAGACGACCGTTCTGTGGCGCTAGAACCAATGCAACTCTCTACTGCATGTTTTGTTTGATACCCGTAGATATCTGTCCGGAACGCGGATGTGAGCATGCGCTCCAGGGCGGCAGGCACCCGGCAGCTTCAACCAAGCGCCCGCCCATCTCCGGCAAGAGCCTTGCTCCAACAATGCCACATTAACTTTAAAGGAGTAAGTACTGTGATTTTGTGACATTGAGGCGTGCATGTCGAATGACTTGGATGCCTGAATGCTTGGATGCGCCTGCAAGAGGATGCTTCCGCCAGCTGCTATCGCGGCGCTGTAGCTCGCTGACCAATTTGCACCAGCCATCCAAATCTCCAGTTTCTCCCAGTAACTCATCAGCCCGGGCCAGAATGTGCTCTTGGATCGGGGCATATAGCCCGGCCCATGAGGGTGAGTGTGTGGGTGATGTTGCTGCTGGGGTGGAACAATTGAACCAATGACCGCTCATGTGCGGGTGCGGGTGCGCTCCTGGCGAAGCCGCCTCAAGCTGACCCTGGCTGGGAACGGTGTCGGCATGTCTACTGTCCTTGAGATTAAAGTGGACATCCTTAGCATCGCCCGAGTGTAATGGCTAGGCTCGATCAGTGCGAAATTTGTACGGCGTACGCATTTCGCACTGATTAAGCCTAGACTGGCGCGAGAAGCCTGTGCAGCACGATTAAAATGCAATTAACATCAGCGTTTCGTCGTTCTAGCCCGTGCACCGTACGCTAGTCTAGGTTGGTGCGAAATCTGTACGGTGTGTGCATTTTGCACTGATCGAGCGTTTGGTCTTTCTTTCTAGCCCTTGCGCTATGCGCTAGGCTTGATCAGTGCGAAATGCGTACGCCGTACAGATTTCGCACTGATCGAGCCTAGCAGAGTGAGAAAAAGCCATCAAGTACCGGCGTTTGGTCTCTCTAGCGCCGGTTCTAAACGCTAGGCTTGATCGGTGCGAAATCTGTACGGCGTACGCATTTCGCACTGATCAAGCCTAGGCTGGCTTTCAGTATCGTCATCATTCACTTTTCTGCCTGTGTCTTTCAACGATGAGCTGCTTGTGCACCAGGCTTCGAGCAGGGCAATATTCGGAAATTAGCGCTGACGAGGTTAGTCTGACAGGGTGTTGTTTTCCCGTTTCTTACGTTTCCTCGCAGGTGTGGATCGTGAAACAAAGCTACGAGCACCTGTTTTCAGGAACACGTGTACCTACGACGAGTCTTGGCCAACAACCAAAGCCCTTACGCAGCAACACAGCCCCGTCAATCTCAAAGGTCCAAACGCTGTCTAGTCAAGCATCCCAAGGAAGGCTACCACAGCCGTTGTCCCGTCTTGTACAGTCGTCCAGTGCTGAACTCTTGTCGCAGGCACTGCCTTACGTCATTGGTCAGCCCTCTCCCTCCACCTCACGGCCCTCAGCCGTGACAGTTGAAGTCGTTGGACCAAGCAATGCAGAGGTCGCAAAACTTAAGAGCAAATTCAACTCCTCTAGACTAATCGTTCTGGATGACAACGCGCTCCTCCACAATCAACAAGGTTTCCAGGACACTGAGCCGGCCGTTCGTATTATACGCGCATTGTATCAGGTGAACCGTAATAATCAGACGTTGTATCGGTTGTATTGCTACGCGCTATGCCAATTACATCCAAAGCAGACCCATCGAGACAAATTTTACAAGAGACTTTCGGATGTTTTGCAGGATGTTAAAGTTAGCAAGGCCAAATTGGCCCAGTATTTTCGAACCGGCCTTATTTGGGAGAGGATTATTAACACATTCACGGAAGTTGTCAAATGTCTCAATACCTCAGAATCAAGTAGTCCGCTCACGGGCATCGTCTGCGTTCTGCAAGACGGATCCGTGTGAGTCTGGTCTGCGCCCTGCAAAAGGTTACGACTTATTAGTTCCTAGGTGGGAGCGGGCCACTGATGAAATCCGACGAGCTGCCTTGATCGGTTTATGCGAGAAAACCGACATCTACGCATGCGTAAAAAGGTTCAGCCTTTCTACCAATAGAATCATAGCGCTGGCTTGCAGTAAGTTGTCCAGGATCCGTTGTCGTATGCACTGACAATACTGCAGATGGGAATTCATTTGCCCACACTTCAGTCCATGAGATGGCGAATTCAGGACCTCCTGCCGCACCTAGGGCTTCACCTGCTACGTCGATCGCACCTGTAGAACTCTCTTCAACCGAAGCAGCGAAAACTGTCCTCTCCGAACGGCGCATATCTTCAGCTAATGCTGAACTCCTACTTATGCTTTTAGCATTCCTCCATAGCTCTGAGATTCCTATGGAATTCATATTCCATGGGGTCACCGCTCGCAAGCGATGGAGCGAGGATGGTGGAATTGAGCAGTCTAACCCTCTTGACGACAACGTTCTTCCTGAACTAGTGGATGTGCTATCGGACTGGGATAAACTGAAAGATGCCTTTCATATACTTGAATCTTCTCTGGTCCTTTCTAGAGATTCGAGCAACAACTACATTCTAGATAGAGCCATTCGGTACCGTATCTCCGAACTCGCCGCCCCTAGGTTCCAGGTCGTTTGGAAGCTTCAAGCTCTTATAGTCACGCACCGCTCGATTCCGCGGAAATACCTCGAACCAAGGTAAGTCTTTCGGCACTGATCGTAACGCCCAAAACTAATCTCATCAAGACCATCCAACGTTGATCTTTATCTACCGCATCTTCAGTACACCGTTACAGAGGTTCAAAAAGAGATTCATCTCCAAGGAGCTATATCCAACGTGTCTACAGATCTCGCATTATCGCTCATCGAGGCATCAAGATTTTCGAAAAGTGCTTGGAAACAGTTTGCTATCGAACAGGCAAGGACAGTTATGGGCGAATCCGATGATAGGCACCTCCAGGCTTTAATCTTGGAGAGACAATGTATACTCTTCAGAACTGGAAAAAAATTAGATGATGCTCGTGAAGTGCTCAAGCACGCGCCTTCTGGTAGTGTTCACAGCGTCAACATGAACGCAGTGTCTGGACGAATTATTATCCAGAAAGCATTGAACTATGTTCAGGAAGAGGATCTAGTGGCAGCTGAAACTTTGCTGAACTCATGGAGACCGTCTTGTCTGCAGCCTCCCCTGGTCGAACAGGTTGTGAACTTTCGCAAATCAGTACTCTTAGGAAAGATCTCGCGGTATAAGTGCGAATTTGAGGAGTCACAGTGGCATCTCCAAAACTCGTTGAGCGGTATAGAGCGTTGCGATGAACTCATCTTTGATGAGGATCGAGAAGACCTCATTTGCAACCTTGCAGACACACTTCTGGAACTTGGGGAGTTGGATGATGCCGAGGCCTGCCTTCAAACAGAACTTTCTCGTCAGGAGCTGAACCATACATCTACTTCATGCCTTTTGACCTTGGCTCTAGCAGAATGCTATTTTTTGCAGAGACGGCATAGTGAAGCACAAAAGCTTTACTCGTATTGGCAAAATCAACCTTGCCTTCCAAAGTATGGAAAACTTCGCTTTTACATCTTGGAAGCAAAGCTGTTCCATCTTAGTTCTCGCTTCGAGGAAGCATTTGCTGCTTGGGCAAAAGCACTAGAGATTGTAAGCCAATTCACACTGAAGAATGGCCATACAACTAGCATCATTCTTCTCTCTACCTGCGACGTTTTACAACACCAAAAGAAGTACGACATGGAAATTAAGACTCTCAAGAATCTAGCTGCGCTGGAGAAGATGGTCCAGCCAACAGGAGCAATGTGTTGGATTGCTGGTATGCGTCAATGGTCAGAGTACATCAGGTCAAGATATGTACCTAGTTATACCAGGATGTAGTATTTGTAGAATGGTAATTCTGAATTCTGTAGCTGCCCATGCCCTAATTTCTATCAACAACGTTTCCCGACGTCCTTGCTCACTTGCTCATTTGTCAGTCGCCTTCAAGCCGTGAGTGTGTTCTCACGCCGTCTTAACTGTCATTGGTAGTTCTCTTCCTCTACAATCCCACGTCTCAATCTTCTACATATATCGATGCTGCCAAAGGCAATTAAGCTAGTCTTGTGCATTCTAAAATGTTGACGGCTATTGCTAACGTTGTTCAGTACATCTAAGACAGGCATGACGCAAGTCAGGGTCAAGACACACGCACTCTACGTCGTAATTCAGGTCTCTGCAAGCGAATACAGACTGTACATCCTAATTAAAGTTAATGAATGACTGCTGAAAAGACATTTTGCAGTCTTTTCACCAGTGCGGCAGAACCTAAAAAACCGTACCTTAATTATAGGACTTTGCCAATGGCAGTTACTCCTTTGATAGTGCAACGAGCGTGCCAAGTTTTGGTGACAGGCCACGCAAGCGAGCCTCGTGAGCAGGGCTCTATTTTGTGACAGATTTGAATAGAGTCAGAGGCTTGAAGAAGTAGTGGATCGATCTACAGATTGTAAATCAGATGTCTCACGATATTGAATGTGACTAACTGCTGCCGGCTGTGCGCCGCAAACTAGCTAACGTGTATACGGTCCTCATCCGTGAAGCCCCACAGTTTGGGTCTGAAATAACAATGCCAGTGTTGGCAGCACTTCCATGCACTATCGAAGCTGAGGCAGGATCTGGCAAGGACACAAGGAAAAGTAGTTCTGCTCTAAGACACTTATCATAAAAAACGACAATAGCAATCAGAAAAGCCCAAATGAAAATCAGAATAAACAAATCACTGTCACTTTTTCTCTATCAGTCTTTCCGCTGATACTTACAGGTCATCAACTATCTCAAAGTCACACCATATTCCAAGCTTCACCACTATCGGATTTGATTCCTGTAGCGCGAGTGGAAAAGGGACCGATAGATAGTTCAGTGGTGGTGTCAACTGCGTCCTACATTAGCTTAGTATATTAACAGTCAGAGGTTTTCAGTATCTTTACAATTGTCATCATGTCTCTTGACCGCGATTCGATTGTCGCCGTTCTTTTCGAGTCCCGAAATAGAACTAGACCCTACTCGTAATGGTGGTGATGACGGAGGAACCAGATGTGTTGATTGATGTTATCCCAAAGCCCTTTAAGTTTTCTTGTGTCTCATCAGCGCCTGAATTCTGGCTAACTACTGCCGAGCCTAAAATTGCGGCTGCTGAGTTTATTGTTGAGCAGCTTCTTCTTGGTTCCGGTCCTGAAGCTGGCTCTCGATCGTCGCTTGCCTCTTGTGGGGAAGGTTCCAACACCGAGAGATGTAGCGCTCGCCAAATGACAGATATTACGCTTGCAACACCAGTAAAGAGAAATTGTGCCTTTTTTTAGTCAGCCTTGTTCTCAGATCACTAAAAACAGCTTACCAGAAGCAAGTCGTTGACATCGCTGGGTGCGACCACACAAAGACTACTAAGTAAGACAAGGCCAGTGCCTATTCCAAACCATCGGGTTTTAGGCTGGCTAGTCCGGCTTTTGAATATGTAGAAGACGAAGAAGCATAGTGGGATCAAAAATCCACCACCGTACAGCAGGCGAGACCCTTGGTCTGGATAGGAGAACGAAATTCCAAAACCTACCGCGTGGAGCAAAACGGTGAATAGAGCAGCAAGATAAAAGGGGCCCCGCGCTGTATCTTGCTTCAACGAAGCTTCTAGAAATAAATGGACCTGGTTGTTCGTTAATGGCTTAACCCCCATCATGACTCAGCACCTACCTGGATGCTCAGCCCGTCTATCCATGAGACCTCCAACAGCAGCAGCAAACATAGCCGAGACGACAGCTTGTACCAGAGACATGCAAGCGTAACAGCAGCAGTCAGAAAGAGAGCGAAATAGGCCATAGTAAGGAAAGCTCTCCGTTGTTCAGTCCTGTTAGACGAGGTCCATCTCGTTACGAAAGCAACTCGATTTCGAGGCTCGAGTGCCTGCACAAGCCCGAGCACACCAATAACCAGGGCACCTATTACGCCCGTGGAGTCTAAAGCAGACATTGTCGCAAGAAGACAGCGGGTGAGTCGGCGTGCTGATTGGGTGGAAGCAAGAAAAAGAAGGCAACAAGGCAAATAGACAAAGACACCGGTGAAGAAGTGCTGAGCGGTGAGCAGATAGATGGAAGAAGATCTCAGCCTTGTTGGTGACCATACATAATATATATGTCGAGTGCGCCGGCCATACGTGTAAAGTTCCATCTGACTCTACGCGTCACATCATACATCGAGCAAAAGAACAAGACATCGGCGCGCTTTTTTTGTGCAGCCCATCCACGCTCGTGGAACGATAGCGCAATTCAGCAGAATGGGAAAACAGGGGTATGCGAGAAGAGGTTGTGTCCGGCGCTTGGTTTGGTCTAGTTTGAGAAAGCACAGTGGCGTCGATAGATTCTCTTCTCCGGGCTGACAGACGACCGTTCTGTGGCGCTAGAACCAATGCAACTCTCTATCGCGTGTTTTGTTTGATACCCGTAGATATCTGTCCGGAACGCGGATGTGAGCATGCGCTCCAGGGCGGCAGGCACCCGGCACGGCAGCTACAACCAAGCGCCCGTCCATCTCCAACAAGGGCCTCGTTCCGATAGTGCCATACTAGCTTCAGTCGAAAAATACTTGCAAGGCCGGCAAATTGAGGCGAAGCTAGTCATAATTGATACCCCGAAACAACTTACTTTTGATCTGTAGGTTGATTGGCTGCCAATTCAACCCCCAACTTTGAGCTAATTCAAATTGGGAATCGCGCACATGGGCCAGGCGGAAGCGCGACAGGCCTATCCGCTTCACCGTGCATGGAAGCTATTCCTATTTAGCGACAACCAAGTTGTCGCTAAACAGGAATAGCGTCTTGGGAGTCTTCCACGCTCAATGTTTTTTTCTCTCTGTTACTTCTACACTAGCCCGGAGGATAACAAAACAAACAATATGACACAATCCGATACATCTAGTCGTCTCTCTCAAACCCACGAAACGCGCGAAGATGCCCGTTTTCTGGAGCAATTACGTGAAGAAAAGGACTGGGGAATTCCTCAGCGCTCAGTGGTAAAAGATGGAACCAGTTACGGAAAAATTGTAAGTCGCTTTATCGGAAAGAGTAGCTTCATCGATGAAAATCACACCAGCGAGGAGTCTGTTGAGGAGAACAGTCTTGTGGCCATAGGAGCAAGGTTTGCACAGCTCACTAAGAAGTCGTTGGAAGCCGCGAAAACCCAGAAGCTATTCAGCTCTTTTCAGTTTCTTGTACTTCTTTCATACTGTATCTATCTTCAGAAAGAAGGGATATCCAAAGATGATGTCCATAGGATTATGGAGAAATTTTTCAAGCACGATGAACGGCGGCGACGTAGACTTCTATTGCGAGCCGCTAAGATCAACTCCACTATCAGGAAAATTGCTGGCGTGAGAAATTGGACTATCTACCGAGCGACGGAACTCTTCTTCATTTGTGAGTATCTAAGAGATTTTTTGAAGGGCCTTTCCGAGTTGACTGCTACAAAGATGCTTTGCTTCCTTCGCAGATGCTGAAAATCCGGGATGCGACCTTCGATGCTATCCCAGAGAAACTTTCGGACGCGAAGTACGATTTTAGCAGGTGTCTTACAACATCATACACTATACCAGGTCTCGTAATGATGCTTCTTAAGAATGCAGGATATGTCAGGAATAATCTGTATGTATATGTCAATTGCAACGTGTGGATTTGTGAACGCATGAACTCAAGCAGAACTGACTGTTAACATGTTCAACGATATTTGCACGACTTTAGGGTATGACCAAAACCTCATATCAAAACCTCTTGATCAAATCTATTGCATCGAAGCTGCTATGAATGCTCCATTACCCATTGTCACTAGCATATCTTTCATGCAACCACTTCTAGATATACGGCCAAAAGGAAACGGCCCAGATCCAACCCCTCACCCTTTGACTACCAGGTCTGGACAACCTACATTGGAAATTGGCGCATATAATTCCAGGCAATCTAGAAAAAGGCGGAGACCATCCGAAAACGGTATGTGAATGTCTTCCTTCGGGAAAATTTCTACTAGTGATCTGACCATGATGCCACTAGTAGCGACAAATGAAGCACCCTCCAATGCTTTACCTATGGGAACGATGATCGCTCAGGCCGAAGAACAACTCGTACCGTTTGTGACAGGCAACCGTGTATCGTCTGAAAAACTGTCCAACACCTGCATTCGACGCAGAACTCGATCCCCACGTAGAAGGCGAATCGATACAGGGAATAATAGTGATGCAAACATACCATCAGATAAGATCTTCCAGCAAGAGAACAGGTCACTTCAGTCCTTAAAAATTCCTAGTGTTAATGTTACTAATTCTTCAATAAATCGAGTCACACATATACAAAAAAATTGTCCAACAAACATAGTAGAGACATTACAACTTAATAAAGAAGGTAAATTTCATTTAATATCCCATACTACATCATCTATCCTGTTATATCAACTAATGAATATTAGGACAACAGATTATCACACTTCAAACTTCCCGGATGACTACAGCAAGCGGCCCTACTTCCCTAATAAATAACATGTTCAACATCACCGGGCCAAACAGCGAAGACCTACCCCCTCCTTGGACAAAGTGTGCTACAGACGGAAAATTAAACTTGGTGTTTCAATGGCCACTTCCTAACTCAACAGACAAACTTCAGATTTATGATTGGGGAGCGCTAGACGCTCTTAAAGTCATGCTTCCTAGTACTTCAGCACAAACAGAGAAGCCTATAGAGCGACTGAAATCTGATCAGATATACGACTATTACTATATTCCAGCGGAACAAGTGAATTTCCCTTGCCTACCTCAGGCCTCTCTTGTCGAAGCAATACACCGATCCAGGCAATGGCAAGAAGAGTTAAATAGGCGGAAAGTCTCTGCTGCACAATGTTTTGAAACGACAGAATGTGTTACAATAGGGCTCCAGAAAAAGAGTTTGGCTGGAATGGCAAGGAGATGCATCCTATGTGCTATAGTAGATGGCCTACAACAGACATGAAAAGTTCAATCGACTTGTTTGCTATAAGATAATGTAAATGAACAGCTGTTTGTCCAAAATATTTCATCACCCTCTACCACATTCGTTCTGCCATTTATGGTCTCATCCCCACCCGTTACATGTCTGATATCCATTTCTCCACTCTTAACTTCCAGTTCCCCGCCTTGTTTAATTATTTCATATCCTGGCCCGTTCCTTATATGTGTCTTCAACTTTTCAGACATTGTAAAGACGGTCTATTGAGTTGTTTGTACAGCAGCTAAGATAGTTTGACAGCAAAGCAAGAAGGTAAAAGCGTGCGGAACAACTGCAAATAAGTCAGCTTTACTGTTTAAACCTAGGCCTACTAAAATGTAATGCTTCGTAATAGTTTCAAAGGTGAAATCTTTTGCAATAGTACTAGATAATCGAAAAAAAATACATATGATTAAAGGGTTGAGAGCAGAGGAGTGAAAAAAACAAGCACAGCCCGGAACTGGCGCAGATTGAAGGAATGCGTACTGGTTGCAGAAGCTCGAGGCTTCAGAGAAAGTTTACTGTTGCCGAATGTAGAGATTGCCTAGTGACTTGGCAGTCTTTGGATCGTGTTTTCAAACTCGGACANAGCCCGGAACTGGCGCAGATTGAAGGAATGCGTACTGGTTGCAGAAGCTCGAGGCTTCAGAGAAAGTTTACTGTTGCCGAATGTAGAGATTGCCTAGTGACTTGGCAGTCTTTGGATCGTGTTTTCAAACTCGGACAGAGGCTCAACACTATGACGCAATAGAGCGGAAAGTAGCCACAGCTGTATTATGGTGCGACTGTAGATGACACTAAGGGTACTGATAGAGTGGTGGAGAGAAAAACGTAACGTGTTTTTCTGTTAATAATGTACGCACCCTTGTGTAGAATCAACTTATAGTTGAAGTGGTGTAGGAATAATAAGATGATGGAATTGACGTGGCAGAATTTCTCGACAACTCAAGTCACGAGAGTTGCGGGGTACGTGGGGCAGACTGAGTGCAACATGTGATCTTGCAGCCCAACAATGTTTCTAATCAAATCTGGCAGGTTACCAACACGTTTATATTCACTTGGTCTAGGTTTAGATGAAATGATTGACCATTTGGTAGAGGGAAATGGTGACCGGACAGTGCACAGGACGCAGACTGCTCTCAAGCCGACTATGGTAGTGAGCCTCAAGTGGCATCCGATGCTCCTGCGGCAAATGAAACAAAACTCCCTTCACCGGTTCACACGTAGCATACTCTCCTTGCAAGGAAGTGCATCATCGGATACCCTGGCAACAATCACCTGGGTGAGACCTTCCATAGCTATCCGAAGCAGGCGCAAAAAAGAGTCGCTTTTCTCTGCGCTTTGGCTTGTTCTTCTAATGGACCTTGAAACTAGTGCTTTCTTGGATAGCGCAGCCAGTAGCAGAGATTTGAAGGGTTGGTGGTGCTGGCACAAAAGCATCAGACGGCGCGCAAGCGCATGCGCACACACAAGCGGTCATGGGTTCAGTTAATTAACCACAGCAGCAACCTCACCCACACACTCACTCTCATGGGCCGGGCTGCATATCCCAATTCAAAAGCGCATTCTGGCTCGGACTGATAAGTTGCTAGGAGAAACTAGAGATTTGGATGGCTGGTGCAAATTGGTCAGCGAGCTACAGCGCCGCGATAGCAGCTGGCGGAAGCATCCTCTTGCAGGCGCATCCAAGCATTCAAGCATCCAAGTCATTCGACATGCGCTGCCGACTGTGCGCCGCCAACCGACTGACGTGTGCGGTCCTTCTCTGACTCGGCCTCAAAGGCCCGGGACTTTGCCTAGCTGTTGTTTCGATGTCGTTGCATTGATGTTGGATTGCCCTGTCCAAAGCGGCGAGCTTGCTGGACCTGGGAAAGAGGCTAGCGCCGGCCCAGCCGACCCAGCCGACCCGTGCGTATGCATGACTTAGATGAGTGAGGCGCTGGCCCAGTCCTCCCCAGCCAGGGTACGACATCCGTAGCGTACGTTAATCAAAGAAGGGGCTCGCTTACAATGGAAATGAAATGCACATCAATGAGGAGGTAATCAGACAATAGGTGACTCGTATTCTGGCAGCCAACTCACCCGTTCCTAGTGCCCAGTGCGTACGTGTACAGCTATTAAAGATGAAAGTTCAGCACCAAATTGCGATGCCTCTGTGTACTCTATCACTTCGCTTATCCGCTTTCACCCCCTCAGACTTACAGAGATGTCGCACAACGACGTGTCAGGAACTGATCTTACATGCCACGACAAAACAAACGACGAAATGAACGGTGGAACGGACGAAACAAACAACCGAATAGATGGCAAAACGGGCGAAAATAACTGTAAAAAGGCATGTTTCCCTTACATATTTGAAATCATATACTAACTAAAGTTAAAGGAATCGCTCAAGTTTGTATTTCGCCGAGCTGATAGCAGCTTTTCAGACTGGACCTACAAAGTACACGAGCAAGCCCTCTGAGATTATCCAAAACTGACTAAACCATTTGGTAATCTGTATTGTCTGGTTACTTCAGAGTCTGCGCCTAAGCCTCTTTAAAGGACGTGTCTTCTCTTGCTGTACTAAATATTCATCTTCTTTGGCTTTTTAGATGAAGAAGTCTGCCAAAAGATGTAGAAACGTCTTCCTGATGGTTTCAAGTACAAGTTCTGAGATACAAGCTTTTGTTATTGTAGTCTAATTTTTTTATCTATTCTTCTTCTGTCATCCGTATGGCTGAACGGTCACTGTCTAGATAGTTGTGTAACTAACCCTCTACAATACAACTCAAAGTGTATATGCCGATTCTCATGCGATAATGCGAATCTCGTATTTCAGAAATTGCAATAGCCAAAATCGATCTCTCAGCCCTCGACCTTATCAACGTGTTCACTGCAGTGTAGACTGTGGCTGGGGAAGAATAAACAGATCGGTGAATAGTTACTCAAGACTAAACAAACTTACTAGTTGTTGTTTAAAAAATTGTCAACAATGAATATATACATCGAAATCAGGACCGCCCTGAGCAGAAGCTAATCTGAACACTCTTCACCACAACACCACTCTCTATTTCTTTGCAGGCAACCTTATAGGTCGCTTAAGTATGAACTGGTCACTTTCATCAATAGGAAATCTGTTATTCCTAAGAGCAATAGTCTCACCTTTAGGATTGTGTTTGAAACCCGATATCACCGCATTTGATAGCACACAGTGATTTCTATCGGAAAAGTCGAATTTTACTCCTTAATTCATGCATCGACATTATTCATCAGATTTTTCTAACTATCAACACGCTGAATTCTCCCATATTCTTTTTACGACGGTCATAGTCTTCCACGGCTTTTCTCTGTGCATCGTCCCATAGTATTGACGTGCGAGTTCTCTCTTTGAGCGGATGCTTTTCTGGTGAGATTGACATCGCCGAAAGCGGTCCTTGACTGGCATTATTTAGAAAACTTTGCCTATCCAAATTTGTATGATGTTCGCAACAGACCATGTCTGAAGGCGTGATAGATGCTCGAGACGGAGACGGAGACGGAGACGAAGATGGAGACGGTGTAGAGATTTCCACTATTCTATCAGATGCTGTGTCGGTTGATAAATTATTGCTACCCTTTTTGCTTGCATGGCACGATGGGTAGAGCTGTGTCCTAGCAGACAGAGACAAGGCTGAATTCTCAACATCTTGTTCGTAGTCATGCACAGGCTTATTGGACAAACCCCCACAGTGCCAGCTTGATAGTCTTAGCCACACATTCGAGCACAGCAACGTAAACCGTGCTTTACATTGTTGGCCGCAAAGCTAGGCAAACGTTAGGGTCAGCAGATTACCAGAGCAGGACACTTACATTGGTGTTAGTCATGATAGACCTTAGGCGTCGAGACTGCATCATTGTACACCGGTGATCAGGATGAAGTGGGTTTGTATCAACAAGCCCAACCTGCAAAAATGCAGCTGATCTAGTAGGATGGTAGCTAGACGGGTACTAGAAAGCAGCAACGCGATGAATGAATGTCAGCCCGATGAGGCCGTATATCATGTGTCAAAGAACCAGACACGTGACCGATTTGGTCTACCCGACGCTTCGTACGAGCAATTCTCATCCTCAAACACACAAAGGAGCTTCTTTGCGTAGTGTGCGCCCCGCCCCAACAATTTCCCTAGCAGTGATTGGCGACCAGCCATAGATAGCATCTGCACGTGCAAGACAGGAATTTTTTCATTTTTTATTTTTCAAAATAAATTCATCTTGCAGCTGCTCCTGGGCGATTCTGACCTAGGGGTGAATTATGCGTGTACCGCGTGGCGTGGTGCCATTGCGTGTTTACCCCGGTTCAAGTCGTAGGTGTAGTGTGGAATGGAAAGCTCAGACGCTCGGACCTTGGCCCGGCTTATGAATCAACTGATAGCAAGCGTGTGCGTCAGCCCATCCCACCCAGCCAGCCGTTGACACACCATGATCAAGGTGTTGGAGCGCAACGAAATGGCAGGAGTTCAGTGATGCCCTACAACTGGTTGACCCCCAAATCCTATTGGTCTAGCCAGCCTCTGTTCCAGGGCCAGCTGCACAGGTGCGGAAATGCAGGTCGCTTTGGGCAAGACACCCAGGTTGGTGTGCAAGCGGCCAGTGCGCGTGATGTGGAGCTCGTATTTTCAAAGCCACTTTGCACTAGGGCCATGTCATGTACATCCCCAGCCAGGGTCAGCGTGGGGCGGCTTCGCCAGGAGTCTGTGTGTCCGAAGCGTGCGCATGCATGCGTGGCAGAGCGTTGCGCAGGCCCAGGGCGTCCCGATCAGCACCGAGCGGCCCGTCCGCGACTCAGCCGCTGACGCCGTCACGCCTGCCGTCAGACGGTTGCGGACATGGGTCAGCCATCGACGGGCCCCATGTAACAGTGCACGAGCTAGCGTCGCTGGCAAGCCATGCCAAGGGCCGCCGCCAGATCGATGTACTCGCTCCACAACAGCAGGGTGGCGTATTCGTGCAGTGCACCGTGCGGCTATTCCTCGGCTCCACCGCAACCACACGCAACAACACCAGCAAGCGACAAGCAAAGATGGAGTGAAAGATAGCGCTGCAGGCGACTGAGACTCTTTCAGAAAAGGGGTTTTGCGAAAAAACATGATACAAAACGTTTATGTCAAGATTTACGCACTGTGTGTCAAATTGTGGCATGCGTGTCAATCTGTGTGTGGTGTGCGTGCAGAAACATCACGCTATAGTAGAATATAGCAAACGAGTTGAACAGTATTTTCAAAGCCTTTTAAAAGTGTGAAACTGATATCTACTATTTCGTGATTTCTGCATACACGTCTGTCCTCACCCTGATGTTGTGTAAATGTGTTCTTTCTTTGATATGCGGCAGGATGCTGTCCTCGCTGCCTCGGCTTTCTCCATGGCAATGCAGTTTGTTGTCGTTACTGTATTAGATTGCTGCGCTAGATTTCCTAGTGCACTGTTGTGCCGCATAGCAAAAGACGCGTGAAGGTGAGAAGCTACAAGCCTCTAGCTAATACAGTCTGCACTCACCATATCCTATTTTGCCCAGGGCCTCGTAATCTTGCCAGAATCAATTGCATACATTTCATTTTATCACTACTGAACACTTTGTAGGGTCACGTTCACTCTTTCCACAATTAGTGATACGTTGTTCGTGATGCGCGCCACATTGGCATGGTTTTCTCGTAGTCCAATCCTCATGTTGAGATGTTTCCTGAGCCTATTTCAACGGCTCCCTACTCTTAACCCTCACTATGATACCAGTCTGCGTGTTAAACCATCGATTCGTTGTTTTCCAACATCCGTCATGCGCCATCTTCAGCTGAAACTGTCGGAGAACCTCCGGTACGAGCGTGTAGAGTTGTACCAGTGATATCTGCAAGTGTCAGTTGCCTATAACAAGAGACCTTTTTGGCAGGGACAAAACTTACATTCATTCCGATACATGTCCGTGTGCCGGCGCCGAAAGTGAGCAAAGCCCTTTCCATTTTCTTCGCATTTTCGGTTTCTTCAAGCCATCTTTCAGGTCTAAAGGTATCGGCATCTTCTCCGAAGGTCTTCTTGTGACGATGAACCACAGCGGGATTCATCCCAACGCGGTAGCCCTTAGGTATGAATTTGCCTGCCAATACAATACCTTCCTCGGGTACGTACCGCTGCATACATAGCCCAACGCTAGGATGCAGTCTCATAGCCTCTTTGATCAACGCAAAGACATACGGCAGTACCTTAAGTGTCTCCGTGTACCTGATAGGGGAACTCAAGTTTCCGGCAATCACTGCAGTATCAATCTCAGCTTGTGCCTTCGCAAGAACTCGAGGGTTCTTCATGAGGTAGTAGAAGATGGCACGGAGGGCAATAGCGGTGGTGTCAGACCCAGCAAACCTGTACACGTTGTTTTAGTTACGTTCGCTCTCATAAAAGGAACAACCCACATGGCTACGTATGCCTCCAACGCGACTTCATCTTGACCGAACTTTGCCTTGTCTTTTTCCCTCTGTGCTATTTCAAACAACTGCTGCAGCATGTCGTTCCTGTGCACAACACCCGAATCGATTTCTTTCTTCCGGCCCAACGTAGCTTGGACGGCGGCTTCTCGGATATAGTCGATGGCCTTCAACGCCTTTCGAACGGCCGGGATGAAAAATGCGGAAATCTTGATCAAAGGGCGTTGGTACATCGGCGCGATAGCCAACACACAGAAGATTGGCATGAGAACTTCCAAAGACTCGATGAGAGCTCCTTGATCTTCATCTTTCTCCAGGAAACCAAACACGTTCCCAAAGAAGACTTCACCAATCACATCGAATGTGTACCTTGTCTTGTCAGCACCTCATCTTCGACAGTGTGTATCTGTGCTGCCGGAACATACATATGTAACAACTTCCCGAGGTCGAGAGATTTTCCCAAGCCTACAGACTCTCTCAAGCGGTTCATCAACAGATCAGACACCTTGTTGACCCGATCTTCGCATTTCAACACTTGTTTCAGCGCGTAGACAGGAGACACGATCCTGCGATATTCGCGGTGAAGGCGCTCGTCGGTTTGCGAAAAGTTATCGCACTGCTTGCTGATTGAGCCTCCCCCCCAAGGAGGATAAAAGTCCGTCTTTTTAAGTGAATCGACAAACTTGTAAATCTGTGGTATCATAGAAGGATCAGCGCAAGACACTTCGTCGTGCGCAATGCGAACGAGCGGACCATATTGCTGATGTAGTCGCCGCTGGACCACATCCATATCACCAGCCAATATACGATACATGTACCATGTTCGCGAGAAGGAGGCCCAGAACGGCCCGGGTATTTGTGCTAAAGGATGCAGCGTACGCGTGTAGACGATCCAGAGAGTTGAGTAGAATGCTATCGAAGCTGGAAAAACGACAAAACACCACGTATACAGCGTGAAAGTGAAAACGGTATGCGAGAGAATCCCCATCGTGAGAGAATGATCGGAGGTACTGTGGTGAACAAGCACAACTTCAGTAAAACTAGCTGTCTTGAATTCCGGCGATAGAAAGTGGCAAGATTTCTGCGCATTGTCGCATAACCGGTGCGATCACGCTTTAACCCAGCTGGTTGATTCGTCGATAACCTGTGAACAGGTCATGTGCGATTGTAGTATGACATCGCCCGTTTGTAATAGGATGCGCATCGTTGCGAAGGCTTCGGGATCGCTATTGCTGTCCATGCTTCCACTGGCCAAAGCTTGCAGAGCGCTAAGATCCTGGTTCGGGTGCAGTTACGGGCATGCGAGGATAACCTGAGGGCGAAGGGTGGAGGCTAGACCTCTGCCAGGTATTGTTAGCGGTCTAAAACCCATGTCGATCTCCTCCATATCAAAGCCCCGGCATTTGGCTGGCTATCACGGAAAGAAGTGCGATTGGCTTCTCACTCTGATAGTGCAAGGTAGTTGATAGGTAATCCTTAGTTTTCTTTCATCACTAATGCATGGAATTCGACTGTACACTTTCAGCGAAGATAGCCTGTGTGCAGCATGCATAGCGCTAGAGTTGTCTCTCCACATTCCACTCACTGTATACCACTCACACTGTAGAGGCAATTTTTCTGAGCGCTGGTTGAACACACAATTACTGTTCTACGCTGAAATATCATGTCCTTCTGGATTCAGTCTTCTGGCATAAAGCCAATGCCTGTTTATGTTTCTGCTGGACAACTATTCCTGCTAAACACTACACTCAATCTAGATGCATCCTTTGACTTGCGGAAATATCCGACAGCACTTCCCACTTCCATAAATTAGTTGGAACAAACCTAAGTCGCCTCTCTGTTCTGAAAATCGGCAATCAGCGTGCCACCAATCACCCACACTGTGCAGGCGTCAGTAATGTCAGTTCCTGATCTGCCTCAATTCCATGAGTGTGTGTAGCATCCGCCGCTTGCGACATTCAGGCAAGGGTTGAGAACTTCACAAGTGCTGAAAATCTGAAAGGATCCAGTTCTCCGCGCCAAATCTCTTTGCTATTCCTGTAAGCCAGAGGGCCAGTGGGGCGGGACGGCTGAGCCTAATTTGAGCCGGCAACGGGCGCCGTCGGCAACAGTCTCGCTACGGTCATCCCCTGTAATCTTAGACGACGTACCATATCGGGAAGAGCTCTGCACATCACACCTTAAAGCAGGCATAGCAGTTTTCTCACTCTGAACAATTCAAGCATATGCATATATATGAACCAACCATTTTTCCCAATCGCCTTATTTGAAAACACCAGCCTTTCCACCATTCCTCCATTCCACCATTCCTCCATTCCTCCATTCCTCCATTCCTCCATTCCTCCATTCTACTATTCCACCTTTCCACATCTTCGGTCAGCACTTCCGCCACCTACATCGTTCCTGGCTCCTGGTTCTTGTCTTCTGCCTGCTCGATATGAAGCCCATCTATATGTTCTGCTCTAGATATGCACTTCTCGGGCTATTCGTCACCGCAGCTATTGCACAACAAATGCCATCATGTGCTGTGAGTACCACGTTTTCGTCCTTTGTTCCTAATACTGATTTTTCCAGAGCCAATGTCTACCATTAAGTCTAAAGGAGCAGTCTATTTGTACGCCAACAGACATGGCTTGTATCTGCACGTCTCAGTCACTGATGGCTGCGGTTCAAAAATGCGTACCATCCAGGTGTACGATAATGGAGGCATTGGGTAAGCTCCAGTGTTTTCAAATCTCCCTTGACATAAGCTGACCACGAAAGCGGCTCGAAACTTCACAGCAAATATGTGCAATGAGCCCATACGCGACATCACCAGTATCACCCCCATGGTAACTAGCATTTCAGGTGCGGTTGCAATATTTGCTGTACTTGTGCGGTGCTCAGAAATGAGCTTCGCTAAGATTGGAATCGACGGATGCTTCGCAGTCGCAGCGCTGTTACTGGCACTTCCTATGGGCGTCCTCGAGTTTTTCATGTCGCGCGATGGTTTTGGGAGAGACATATGGACGATACCGTTCGAAAACATAACTCGTATCACTAAAGTGAGTGCTTCTGCTTCCAGCACACATTTCACCGCTGACATGTTCACGTTCAAGTTCACCTGGTTGACGGAAATATTCTATTTCCTCGCTCTTGCTTCTACAAAGCTGTCTTTCCTCCTTTTCCTCTTGCGGATCTTTCCGGATCGTGCCCTAAGGACAATAATCTACATCACTATGGTTGTTTCCGCTTTACATGGTCTGGCATTCACCCTCACTTGCATATTCAACTGTATGCCAGTATCGTTCATCTGGGAAGGTTGGGATGGCGAGCATTCCGGCAAATGTATCAACTTCAACAAGTTCGCAAGAGCTCACGCCTACACCAACATTGTGCTCGACGTTTTCATCGTCATCCTACCGATATATCCCGTGTGGAAACTGCAAATGAGCCTAAAGTCTAAAGCACTTGTCATGATTATGCTTAGCGTCGGCATTTTGTACGTCAGACTCCTATCTCCCATCGCAAATTTAAGTCAATTGTGTTATCGTGTAACTTTCATAGCTGACTGCATGTTTAGCACCACCGGAGTATCTCTCATTCGTCTCACGTCCTTTGGGGATTTTGCCAAACCCACAAACCCCACGTACGAAAACGTCCCCACAGCGTATTGGTCTGTTCTTGAGACTTTTGTCGGCATCTTTTGCATCTGTATGCCAGCCATCAAATCCGCCTTTAAGAAGGTGATTCAACAGTTTCCGAGTTCGACACACAAAAGTTCTCGTTATGCAGATTATCAGACGTCAAACAAGCTGGAGAGATCAATCAGTCGGGACTTTGAGAGGATTGGCACGAGTGATGGTTCTGATATCTTGCTCTCTAGACGTTGTGAGATAACAAAGCAAACTGATATAGCTGTGGAACATGGATCGTCGGATATAGTTGACAACATGTGAGCAATAACTTTACCAAGAGAGGCAAGGGTACGTAGATATCATGCTGTTAAAGTAGAAATTAAAGTAATCAAGATCGATGCCAATACTGTGAAAAATCACCAACGACTTTCCAACTAGATCGGGGAATTTTGATGAATACTACATGTATTGAGGACGCAGGATGGAAGCTAAAAGAAACGTTAAAATGAACAAGCTGTGCAATGGTACTTGTTCTAAAAAAAAGCTACTGTTATTTGATAGGATTCTAAAAGCTGACGAAGAAGGAGCTTGTGTGTAGCGTTAGCTACTAAGCGTTGGATATTCGTCATTCGTCATATGCAATGTTAGCAGTAAGTCTCTGCCTGTATGGTTTTTGTATGTCATCTTGAGTCAACGATGGCACAAGACACGTTGTTTCAAAGGCATACTGAAGCAGAGTAGCTTTCAAGGAATTAGTAATTGAGTGAATGTGGCAATCTTCCTTGCTAACCAGAGTTTCTATTTTGATAAAGCTATGTAGAGAGTAAAATTCATAAAAGCTTCTCGTACCTAAATCCAAACAAAAAATTCCTTAAAGAAGTTGAAAACGAAGATAAAAGGAGCTGCAGTGATAGCTGCTGGGCCAGCATTCACTTACAAGAACGAGTTAAATGAAGGAGACTAAGTCGTATTACCAGGGTTTTGCTAAATACATGTAGTAAGCTTTATCCTATCGCACTAGCAACCTGATAGTTGACGATCTAGCGAATGACCAGTAGAATTATGGTGACTGCAAGTATGTATTTGTGTGGTATAGAACGGTTCAAATACAGGGTGCGCGACTGGACGTTCGCGAGGGCAAACCTACCTGGTCGGAGGTTATGTCGGTGCGACATGCCACTACGACACAGCCAATGCTCTTCCCACATCCTAGCGATACCAGCCTAGTTTGAGGCAGGAAAGGCGGCCCTGCCCTGGCTCGGCCGCAACATGATGTCTTTTGGCCGCGCGACCGACCACCTCTTTTCCTGCACCACCTAAAGCCTTTTACCTGCACGACCGACTGCGTCTTCTCCTGTATGGCCGATCGCATTCTCTCCTGCACGACACACCACGACGCTTCCCGAGTCCACTTTAGCGGCCAACTGTATTCTCAGAACTGTCCAGCGCCCTACACGGCGTTGCGTTGGTGCAAGCTAGCACTGTAGGGGCCACGCCGGTGGACAGGTATGAAAGCGCTATTCTTTCCGTCCACCTCACAGACTGCTTTCCCAACTCTCAACTCTCTACTCTCATCTCTGCATATAAGAGCCGTCGTGGTCCGCCGCTGCCGTCGCTACCGTCACCACCGTCACCGCAGTCACCGCAGTCACCACAGTCATGAGGCTTCTCAGTATCCTGGTCACAGGGCTCCTCAGCATCTCCTATGCGAGCAATTTCATGAAAGCGGGCCGGTTGCCTACTCAAGGAGTCTCTGAGCCTGTTCCTCGCATTGTTGAGAACATATACCCAAGCGTAGTCACTTGTTCCTCGCAGAACATAACTGTGCGATAAGAATGGTCAGTATATCCAAGCGCAGCCTGTTTCCACCTCTTCTGTTCCCCCTCCCTCCTCCTCCCAAATTCTGACCATTCGACAGGTCGACTCTGTCAGAGTCTCGGAAGCACAACTATATCAACGCTGTCAACTGCCTCACGAGGCTGCCAACAAGAACCCCGACCGCCGTGGCCGCGAGTGCCAAGAACCGGTACGACAACTTGGGGGCGACATGCATCAAGCAGACCGTCAGCGTACATAGAACGGTCAGTGGCCACCGCGTTGATGGATCCTTGATCTCACATTGCGCTGAATGAGTTCAGGGCAACCCCCTTACCTGGCATCGCTACTTCACCTGGACCTTCAGGCAGACGCAGCAGATTTAGTGCGCCTACAACGGCTACCAGCCCTACTATAACTAGGCGTAGTGAGCATACGACCCCAAAAGCTCGCATTTGCTCGACGGAAGCGACATAGGCTTGTTTGGAGTTGGCGCGGACACTGCGGGGAGGAATGCCTCCTGCTTCCTGCGGGAGCACCCGTGCTACATGAAGCTGCAGCCTGGCAGCGGAGGCGGCGGCGTCACGTCTGGCATATTAAAAAAGTAAGTCGGATTCATCTTCAAGTTATGGAAGTTGCACGCATGGAATTGCGGCGCTATTACTAACGCCTCTACAGCTGGAAGATCAACATGGGCCCTCTGCAGCCGATGCTGAAGGTGCTCAGCGGCCTGCCTGCAAATCCTCTACCTAATGGCCTTGGCTACAACCCTCGCTATCTGTCCCGTTACATCAGCATCCAGTCCTCCAACGAGACAGGCAACGAGCTTGTCTCTGCGCTGATCAAGACTAGCTTCACCGTCAACCAATTCTAAGAGAGCCTCTAGGGGGAGTTTGCAAGGGGATACATAGGCATACGTAGTCATATATAGGCATCTACACAATGGGCCACTACACGTTCGGTGGAGACGTCAGATCTGATTTCTACAACTCCCCTGCCGATCCTGCCTTCTTCCATCACCACGCCATGGTGGACCACGTTTGGTGGATCTGGTAGAATCACGACCTTGCGTCCAGGCAGTACGCTCTCTCTGGAGGAACTACAATCGGAGGTGGTGGACTAAATACCTCGCTCGAAGATGTCCTGACAATGGGAAGGTATGTCGGCGCGCGGAACATCACCATCAAGGAGATGATAAGCACGATGGCAGGTCCGCTCTGCTACGTCTACGCGTAGATGTGATTTTGCGCCCAAGACAAAACAACACATGTTACGCGGGTAGTCAGTACATGTGCAGATTTGGTTGTGAACGTGGACAATACTCTATTACAATCGTCAAAATACAATTGTGAATGACGTCAAATCACAGCAGTAATAGCGGTGGCAGTAGAAGCAGCTATAGCAGCAATAGTGATTGTAATATCAACTACCAGTAGATATAACAGTAATCGCAACCCCCCTTTTGCAACTTGATCGCATTGAATTGGGCAAAATCGTTCCATCTTATACTTTCCCCTCCTACTCCTCCTCCTCCTCCCCGTCGTCTGTGTTTCTTGGACTTGTTTGACCAAGGAGTACGAGAATACAATACGTCAGCCGATATTGTAAACCTTCCAGTCACAGCAGCATGAAGGCTGGCTTATTTATTGGATCACATAATACCAATCTAGCCCAAGCATGACAGGCGCTCGCTTCGTTGCCGGCTCTGATCAAACAGGCGGTGAGAACAGAGAATCCTCTGCGTATACTAGAGATACGGACTGGCCTGGTGGGCGCACATCATCCTCCACAATCACACTCGCGCGAGGCGAGCGGACTGCAATCCGAGACATGCACCTATCCAGCCCAGATAGACACATAGACGTATGGTCACATGAACACACGGAATCATAGACTTATGTACGTAGGTATTCCCTGTTACCATCCCTGCCACC
>JAKUHH010000120.1:0-20029 GCA_022701365.1 Mycocentrospora acerina
AGTAAGCAGCTACAGCCTATTCTAGTGCTATGCTCCTTACTATAGTTAGAAAGTTATCTTATGCTTAATAGCCTATAGTTTTAGGTAGTTTAGCCTGCTTATATTAGTTAATAATATAAATCTAGTTATCTAACTAATATTTAATATCTCTTCTTTAAGGCTTCTCCTGTAGTGCTCGATATTTAATAATAAGCTCTTAAGCTTATATAGCAGTAGTTAGTGCTAGCTGCTGCTTTAAGGCTATTAGCCTGCTATGTAGGTCCTCTGTGTTAGAGATTAGATAAAGATAGTATGTAGCAATTATGCTGCTAATCTCTATTATTAGTTTACCCTCCTTATGTTTTAGTTTAGTGTATTTTACTTGCTCTTGCCTCTAGTTATAGAGCAGCTTAATGTAGAGCGCTTTCTTTTCTATATTTAAGTTACTAATAGACATTACGTCTAGTTTAACCTGTTATGCAGTAGGTTTCTAGAGAGCTATAAAGATAGGCAGCTTATCCTTAAGTTAAGTAATATTACAGTACTCCTATATACTGTCTACTATAGCTCTTTCTTAGTGTAGTTAATACTATGCTTCCTAGTCTGCTAGTTTGTCTAAGATAATAGTTAATTAAGCAACTGCTAAGTCACTGCAGAGTGTAATTGTAGTAGTAGACTGCTGTTGCTTAAGCTGCTGTTGCTGTTGTTGCTACAGTCTTACACACAATAGATTAATTAGTGCTAATTAATTAATAGATTAATTAATAGATAGATTAATAGATAGATAGATAGCTGTAGCTAGGTGTTGCTAGCAGCTATAGAAAAGATAGAAAAGATAGATAAGTTTTGTTAATTGCTAAAGCAATCTAGGCTTATAACTATAAGTAAACAATTAGGAGGAACTTGTTGTATTATTAAGAGTGTAGGACTCAGAGACTATATAGGAGTTAAGTGCTCACGTGCAAGCACACGTGCTTGCACCTGTGCGCTCTCAGGCGTAGGCTGACATATATTAATAATATATCATAAATATAGGTAAAATTTAATTAGTAGATTTATTAACAAGGTTAAATACATTACTATAAAGGTAGTGTTCCTACTAATTATATAATTAATTCTAATATAGTGCTTAGTACTAATTACACTAAGCACTGAGCACATCACGTGACCTGGATTGATCAGTGGGGCTAGGGTTCGCTTGATTGGTCAAGGCCATCCCTTGCCCAACCTGCTCTTAACACTCACTAGGCCTAGCTCTATACCACTGTTTAGGGCTATGTTCTAGTATATATGAAGATTAATAGAACATAGCCCTGTGTCTGGTAGAAAGCACAGGGCAATAGGACTTCGCGTAAATAGAATATAGCCCATGTTCCATTTACACTGGTATTTAGTATCCTGTGAGAGGCTAGCGTGACTTAAAATACGCAGGTTGTGTATGTTACATCATAGGGTTAAAACTATGGTCAGGGCTGACTATAGTTTCTGCCCTGGGTTAAAGAACTGTAATAGCGCAGCTAACACAAGTACATTTATTAAGCGAGTTTACAGCTATCAAAATACTGTGCGGAGTGACTAAAGGCCCGGTGTTATCGTTAGTCTTTGGCCACTTACTTTGCCCGCCTTGAGCAGATTCCATGCCTCTTGCACCTTGTCCAAGCCACCAAGAATTTGGACGGGCACCGGCTGCAGCCGCCCTGATGCGAACTCACTTTCCAAGTAATCCCACCACACCCACGTGGAAAAGTCCCGTGTCTTAGGGTCAAGGTAGACATCCATGATCGCCACAAAGTTTCCTTGAACTCCTGGGGGCAGCTCCACACCCGGCCGCAAACCCATTGTCGACAGAAAAGAACCCCCTCCGTGCGCAGCCAAGACAGCTCCTAACACAGGCTGATCCTGGGCAGCGTCAGCAGCTGCTAAGACGGCTTCGAAAGGTCCTAAATCTATAAGCTCTTGCGTTACTGTCGGTGATCTCCTGTCAACAAAGTGCACAGCACCGAAGGACTTCACAAGCTGCGCATTTTTAGAAGACGCAACGCCAACCACTGTGTAACCTGCTCTTGCAGCCAAATAGGTTGCATAGGCACCGAAAGAAGAAGAAGCGCCCCAGATGAGCACTTTCTTGTTCTTGTTCTCGGGATTGGGATGTTCTGCTGGTTTCTCAAGGTGCAGGTGTATAAAAAGTGCACTAGCAGGATAGGCAAGGCTGGAGATGGATACCGCTGCTTCGAAGGACACTTCTCCAATCTGCAAGGCCATATTGTCAGCAGACAGTTGGTTATATCGCGAGATTCAAGCTGGAGATCTCGTTCCCTTACCTTCGCTGTCATCTCTTGCGTAGTAACAGCATACTTCTGGTATGCTCCAAATCGGGGATCATTGCGGATACTTCCAGCGCTGTTGGTGACAATGCGGTCGCCCTTCTTAAAGCGGCTGACCTCTGTGCCAACTTTGACGACCACGCCAGAAAATGATACTGCACTCAGCTTAGCGACCATAATCTATAGCGGGGGCCACTCTGCTGGAAACGGATACTAACTTCCGATAATAGTCGGGTAATTCAGCTGATACGGTAGTGTTCCCTCTTGGATCTTGTATTCTGCTGGCTGGGCAGCGACCACTTTGACCTGTCATCATGATGGTTGTCAGAACCTCTGTGCAGAGAGTTGAATGCGAGCACAAGTGAACCGGCTTCCTTGTGCACAATCCTTACCTCGATGAGAAGTTCCCCTGGGCCTGGTTCTGGAATATCGGCAGGACCGATTTCGATCTGCTTCCCTACGCCTGGTAGCCATGCCGCTTCGTTCTGATATTCCGCCATCAATATATAGATAGAAGTGATTAGAATATGTCAGAGAGGTGCTGAATGTGATTTTCTTTGTTTATACATCGTGAGGTGGCGGAGTCTTTATATACCCTATTTGAAGACATGATCGGGTACCATTCGTACAATGCATAGCGGATGCCTCCGCAACCAGCTTTGTAATACTACCGGATTAGCAATCGCGAGACGGAGCTTTACTTTGACGGAGGTGCCAAGATTTAGCTGAGTTGATACTAGTTTGGATGTTTAGTAATCAATAAGTGTAAGGTGCGCGAAGTAGTGTCTCGGCAGAATTCCGCCTTCTTTCATAAGCAGATTTATACCGCCTACCGTCCGGATAAATCGTGTTCCAAGAAAACTGCTCTTATGCCACTCGCATGACTGTAGTCACACACGTGATCGTACCTGTAGACTGCCATATCCAGTGTTAGCACACCATCATCTTGCACAGCCACAAGTACATGCTGTCTGAATCAAGATAAGCTTAGACATTGTTAAGATCGTGATCATGGTGGTAAAAGAACCTATAGTGCTGGGACGAAAATAAACTGATTTAGGGTTAGCATTTAGATTCTTATTTTTTATTAAACGTAGTGATTCATCGGTTTCTAATTCTAGTATTGATCTAAAACGTTGTTTAAGTTAAGTTCTAAACATAAATAAGGCTACAGATTATGCATAACCTGATTTTCTTTAGGTTAGGGGTTATTGTTACGCTAATTGAGACAAGTAATTTGCTAGCACATCCTTTACGCAAAATTTGTCAGTAGAACTAAAATTTTTACTAAAGAATTTAGTAAAACAGATATATGTTAAAAAAACAACCTTTACTAAAAGAGTGAATTAAAATACAGATATGAAAAATTTATACGTTTAATTTATAGATATGAATCTATTGCTAAAGTTAATTGTGAATGTACTGTTAACAAGAAAAAAAAAATTATACACATACGTGAAAGAATAATACACAATTAATAACTAAAAATAGTGGATCACTAAAGTGATTAATCAGCTAATGCACAGCCTCAGTTGATTCACGAAGAACACTACTTTTAAGATGCAAAACATAAGTCTGCAACGCATTACACAAATCAAATTATAACAAGATTTTTTTAAAGAGTAAATAATAGACCTATATCTATAATTTGTGATGTTTGTATTAGTCTATAATAATGAATTTCTAATTATATTATAACCTTATAGTAAGAGCCTTAGATGCAGGCACCTCTTTAAAAACTACAGTCTTAACTACAATGCTTTTTTTTAAAGAGCTGCTTAAGACTTAAAGCCTTTAATCTTTCTTTTTTAGAAAAAAATTAATGTTATTTTAGAGTTGTTTCTTAGCTTGCTTATCTATCTTTTCTTCTTTTTTTTAAGCTTTATTTCTAAGCTTCTTTGTATCTTTCTCCTTCTTAGCAGATGTGTGCATCTAACACCTCTCTATAAGTACTTAAGCTTTAAGAAGCTTTGTTCTTTACAATCTTTAATAGCCTTTACCTCTTAAAGCTTAATCTCTTCTCACTTAATATTTGTTTACTGCTAATTCTTTTAAGCACTAGCTACCTTTAAAGGAGACTTAAAAACAGCTCTACTATTATAGTTTGCAGGTAGCCTAAGCAATAAAGACTTACTATGCTAATCTTACTTCTATTTTCTTCTAAAGTTAAAAACTACAGCAATACTTTGCGTAAGCCTGAACGTGTGCAAGCACATGAGCACTTAACTCGTACATAGTCTATAAGTCCTATACTCCTAATAATACAACAAGTTCCTCCTGATTATTTCCTCACAAAATGATTTAGAATTACGCAAAATTTTTGGAATTAAGAATTCTGTATAGCTATTATTAAGAAGAATTGATTATAGCTTAAAGAAAAACTATCTAAACTAGAAATTAGAAAAGAAATTACTGCGCATTTTATTAATTAGTATTCTTAAAACATATTGGTTAAAGAGAAAAGTGAAAGAATATTTATTAAAGTCTTTAGTTAGCTTCTTTCTTTCCTTTAAGTAAAGACAAACCATAGTAATGTTTAATTTTATATGCTCTACCTTAGCTTACGTTAGTATATCATAGTTCTTATATTTATATTCGCTGCAACATCTACTTTAAAGTCAGTAAGATTTTCTAGTTAAAAAATAATAAGAACATATCAACGCTAAGAACCTTTTATGTGAGTGAACAATTAGTTGAAACTTTTTGTCTTATTAGGAGTATAGGACTCAGAGACTATATAGGAGTTGAGTGCTCACGTGCTTGCACACGTGCAGGCGGACATATTCAGATATATAATGGGTAGTAATAACAGTGGCAATATTGCTAGTCATGGGCGTGGCGATTTGCAAGCAATTCTGCCCCCTTCAGGCATGCCGCTGATGTATTGGTACGCAGTAACGGTAGAGGATGCGTTTTTAGTTAAGACGTCGAAATTGTAGAATTTAGTTAAACGATGAATAGGTTTGTTAATTATGAAAAAGTAAAGGATGTTGATTAAGAAAAAGTAACAGTTTCAGTATAATTATTATTGGCATCTGATATTAGAAACAAGCTAAAGTAACATCTTAACTAAAGAAATTAATATGTCAAATTGCAAGCAAAACTTGTATAAAAGAAAATTCCTACTGTAAAGAACTTTAAGTTAGAGTAATACCAAACGTTAGGAAAAGAAACAGTGAACTAGCAAAACGTTTATAATTTCATCTCAGGAATAATAAAAATCAAAAGTCAATGTTAACAAAGAATTAATCTTAAAGGTAAGAATTAAATATTAAATTAATTAAAATTAAGGAAAGTAGAATTTCATCACTTTTTCTATAGCAACACATACCCTGGTATATTGTCGTATTTCCTAGAACATTAAATAGACAAATTTGAGACTTAATTTAATAATATGAGTAAGAAGCTCTGATAATTATTAATTCACTTAATCTTAATTGTCACTAAATTTTGATTTAAGTTAAAACCTAACCACATCATCCTATGAATATAGCTGCGCGGTATCCCAAGCATAAAACCTTAATTATACATTATACATGATTTTAGCTACTTTTTTCTACTAATGTTAGTTTAGTAAGAAAGCAAATTGATATAAGTAGGTTAAATATATTATAGTTAATAAAGATCATTAGAGATAACTTACCTAACTTTTTTCATCAACATGAGTCTTTACTTTGGTAATTTGCTCTTACTGATTTAGGATCTTAGGGCTGTGGCAAAGATACTGTGTTGGGCCTAGAGCTGTCTTAAGTGTCAAGTTTGTGTCAGCATTATGATTGTTGGTTCCCTTTGAGTTGTATGTAAAAACATGATTTGCCAGATAACCCGGTGCGTCGTTATGCTTGAATGTGACTAGGTATTGGCGACGACCGTTGTTTACTGCAATAGCTTCCAAAACATCGTGGACCCCAAAATGTCTGGGGTTCTGATTTGTGAAAGCATAACCCCCATCTACAACCCATTTAAAATTTGCTCTACTAGATCGAGGCTCAGGGAAGGCTATGTCGTGATATTTTGCAATTTTAGAAAAGCTAGATCAAAAAGATTAATAATGTTAGGATGAAAGATAGTTTACGAGATTCCAACTTTGTGCACAATTACCTTGCACATTATATGTTATCATTTCAGTTTCTCTCAACAAATAAACACCTCTACTTTTGCAGTAAGATTTCAGTAACAGATCCCCTCGCCATCTTATTATAAGTCTTAGCATGTAATATTACATGTAAATGCTTTTAATCTTCTGATTAACCAATCTACCGATCGAAACAACAAGATGTGTTACTTTGACTGACGTGAGATGTAAGCAGTGCATTACTTAAAAGTAAAATTACGCTAATAATGCAGGAAGTTTATAAAATTTACGTTGTTCAAAGGTGTAACTGTTTTCTAGTTACATTCAAAATGCGTTGAACTTTAAGATCTTTTAATCTGGCTCCGAAACTCTTTGTAATTTGCATCGCAGACCTAGAGATCTAGTTGCCAGCATGTATCCTGTGGTGAAAAAGTCAAATTTTATTTCAAATTGACTCCTTACGCTGCTGCTTCTAGCTAAAGCCTACATTTATATATGTATCATCAGCACAGCCATAATAATCATAGCACAATAGCCAGATGACAGATTCTAGTCAGAGAGGCCAGCTGATTGCTGGAGGCTAGTTTCTGACCAGGGTTTTAGAAGCTGTCTTGCGGGTGCGTCGATTTTGCTAAATCATCGTACCAATTTTATCTGCAGTCAGCTAAGAGTAATTTCAAAAGATGCATTCTAACGCATTAGGTAGTGCGGGGCTGTCATGTGGCCTGCACAGCAAAGCGGTGAGATTATCACCTCAGCTGGGTATCCCTAGCATCTATGAAAAGCCACAAAGCTGTTTGCATCCAGCAAGTAGGCAATTAAAAAGGAATATGTATTGGTTACTTATAATCTCGCTTAGACCACTAAAGTAATAATCAGATTTTAAGTTTTAAATTTTTTGCATATTGAAAAATTATTAAACTGAACTTTATTTGCAAATTAAATTAAGCATATTTAAAATGTATATAATCTTATCACCAGATACACATAGCTTAATATTAACGCTTTTATTAATGCTCTTATTACCACTTGAACTCTTTCCTTTTTTCTATTGCTACAATATGTAAAGTGATTTTAAAACTTTACTAATTAGATTCTTGAAACTAAATAAAGACAAATCCTTAATTCTTTTTATCCCTTTTTTAATTTAATTTTTTATTTTTTGTCTTTATGTAGAAGAAAACGCTTAAGTTCTTGCTACCCTTTAAAGCAGTATTTATAGGCTAAGTAGGACACTAGTAAAACAACAAAATAGAGTAGATTTTAAATAGATTCCAGGCCACCAAAAAAATTAAAGGAAATGACCACGCTAATAGGTTAGCTAAGGCAGGCCTAAAGCACACAAAAACAGAAGAGGTTACTTCTACTTTAAGCTATTTAAAAAGAAAGTTAAAAGAAGAAATAACCTTAGAATAGTAAATAAGTTATTAATAAGTAAAAAAAAAAATAAAAGCTTTAATAGTAATACTAAAAAGTAACCTAAGTTTACTATTAAAGCTAAGCTTCTACTATTTCTTAAGCAAATTACAGCAGCTTGCTTTAGCTTAAGCTAAGAAAAGGCTTTTTTAAAGCTTATTCTAGAGCTATAAGTAAAGTTAAAAAATAAGCATATTTTAGTAGCTATAATGCGTTGCAAATACTAAGGCACTTGCTCTTATACTGCAAACACTATAATCTAAAGAGAGAGTAAATAGAGAATAAGATAAGCAGGCTAACATTAGCTGCTATCTTTAATACTAAAGCAGGGCAACTAGCTCTACTTAAGTTTTTGCAAAAATAGAAATAGCAGCAGCTTAGTAGCTGCTAGCTGCAGGAGCTCTAGATTAGAAGAGACTACAACACATAACAGGGGCCTAGCAATAGGCCTCTGCAACGCGCAACAGGGGGCTAGCAACAGCCTACAACAACAAGCAACAGGGGCCTAACAATAGGACTCTGCAACGCACAAAAACAAGAAAAAGCAACAGCATAGATAGCTGTCTGCTGCAGGAGCCTTGACCTAAAGGCCTACTACAATAAAATAGACTTAGTCTAGAATAATCTACTGTTAGTAAACTATGTAGTAAGAGCACTGCTACTGTTTTACTAGGCTTTTAGGGCTCTAGAAAAGAGAGCTTAGCTTAAGAAGGAAACCAGCGCCTTATAGACTAATGTCTGCATAGGTATTATTGTATTTAGTCTAGCTAGTTATATAGATTAATATAATATATGTAAAGAAAAGAGAAAGGTAGTATTTAATCTGTAATTTACTTTAGCTTATATCTGCTTAATTATCTAAGGGGCAGGCCTTATGCCTCTCTAACAAGATACTGTGTTTTTAAACTTAATGTGCAGCTGTATATGCTTACTTCTTTAGATACTCTAGCAAAGCTCTCTAAAAGGTTTATCTAATATATAATTTTATAAATATTAAAGCTTACTTAATATAAATATATAATTCTATTTAACATAACAAGATCATCTTTTTTATACTTATTTTTAAAGTAATTAATTAGCTTAAATAAGTTATTAAGGTTATAAAACTCTTAGCTTAGCTAATATAAAATTAGATTACTAGCTATAAGAAGGCTAAGAAGGCAGGTTTAATATTTAAATTGTTAAAAAAAATAGAGATATAGCAGTAAAAGGTCTTAATAAAGAGAGCTAGCAAAGATCTACTTACTTAATAAGAGGCTATTTAGCAGATTGTTTATAAAGAGTGTTAAAGAGGAGAGCAATCTTGCTATAGCTGCTAGGCTTTTGCACGCTGTAAGAGGTATAAGGAGACTAGCTATATCTTATATTTATATAAAAAGGATACTTAGAATACTACTTAATGTACTATATGAATTTCTAGTTATTAACTTATAAGCTAGTTCTTATATATGCATACAGAGGTGCGCAAAGTTAGTTTAGTGGACTGCTCGCTTGTACAGACCGCTCGCTTGTAAAACACGTTACTCAGATTCTTGAAACATAAACAAAGAGTAGAAGTAGTGCAGACATAACCCTAGAAGATCTTCAAAAAGCAAACAGCTAATTAAAAGAAATAGAATTAATGCGCTGATGTAACCTAGAAAATACGAGGTAACGTAACAATAGACTGACGCTAGTAGTAAGAGATCTGCTCAAGCAAAACATGACAGTGTGACATTACTAAAAATCAGCCAGTGAGAACTGGTAAACAACTCCTCTGCAACGTAACTCTTCGTATAATGGTACCACACTATAAAGATAAATCGGATTCTTAAAACTTGTAGATCTAGTTAAGTTAGTTGTAAGTATCCAGGTGGATTGAGCGCTATCTGACATTACTAACTTTTTGCATCTGTAGGCACGTGGGCACCCTGTATTTATCTAATCTGCTATTCGCTCGCAATAAGTCATAAATCAATTTCCTCTTTCTGTATCTTCCTCATATACAGACTACATAATTTTGCTGCTACTCTTCCAAAACTTTGTACAAAAGACTCTTATTCCACATATACTATATCCAATCTCATCTGAAACTCAACCATGAAGCCTTCGGTTCTTATCACCTTTGCGCTTGCAATAGAAATTACCTCTGCAGCTTCATGTAAGCGCTATACAAGTTACTGCGCTGACTCTCTACTTAGCTAAGGTGAGCATCTCCCTTTTCCAATCGTTGACTCTAGAAGATTGCCAATAATGTAAACATAAACGATAGGATACACTGTTGCTAATTTTCAAAAACTTACTATTGTGCTTCCTGATCGCCTTAAACATCCTCCAGCCACCTATCTTTACAGATGTGTTAGTGGACAAGTTTACGACGGCCCGGCATTAGCGAAGATATGCAAGCAAGGATGCGTCGATGCTAGACAAGGAAACGATAACTACTGTAAAGAAGATAAACCATAAAATTCTCTTAATTTTAGGTGTTTGACATAGAGATATAGGGAATAATCAGAGAATGATTAGGATGCTTTAAGTCTAAAATAGCACCATTCATTAATCTGAGAAGATACTTAAGGTGAAATGCATAATTTGACATGAGAAGCGTGAGAACATAATCAATTCGAAAGGTTTCAAATTATCTGATAATTCATAATTAATTTTGATTCTTGAAAATCAATTTTTAGTTTTGCGTTAGAAAAGAGTTATCTCTTACATAGTTGCAAAAGTTAAAAAGTAGAAAAGAACTTTTAACTTTAAGGAGATGATTTTTAATGTTTATATTATCCTTTGTTAGTTCTTTTCGCAACAGAAAAAGGATGCAAAACAAGAGAACAATGCTTAGAAAGAGATTAAGTCAAGCTGCTTTTAAAGTTAAAACATGCTTTAGAACTAAGTAAGGATAATTAAAAAACATTTTTTTAAGACTACTACCTATTTTACATAGGTAGCTATAAGGGTCGTAAGCAGCTAGCCACTTTGACTAATCAGCACGTACAATCGTACTTAAGTCTATAGAGCAAGCGCAATGCTGTAAAATATAACATTCTACCCTAGAAACACAATCTTAATACTCTAAGTAGGTGCTAAATTTTAATCCTAAAAACATTTCAACCTAGTGCTTAATTCACCAAAGACCTCGTACAGCCTAAGGTAAATCTAAATCCAGGTCATATTAATATGCAGCTTTCCTTGCAATGGAAGAATCAGGAGGAGCTCATTGTATTATTAAGAGTGTGGAATTCGGAGACTATAAATGCGATAGTTGCTCACGTGCTTACACTAACGTTACAATGTATGAGTATTAGCTAACACTCCTGCTAGTATCTTGGCTAATATTCTACCTTACTTCTAGAATTTTATTAATTCAGCTACCTAAATAACTTTTCTAAAGAAAGTCACATTTTCTATTTCTGCTGTAGTAGTTTTTCTTAAAATAGTTCTAAATTTTATAAAGATAGTTAGTTGTAGTGGTCTTAAATTAGTATAAGTCAGTCACAATATTATTGTCCGATCTTCTTATGCTCACAGACATAAGAGGTTTTTAGTTTTTGTTTCTTCTTCTAACAGGCTTCTGGTAATCCTTCTGGTAAATATGACGATAGGAACAAGTGGACATCTTCGGGGTGGCCTAATGGCAAATGTGCGTGATTAGAATTTTAACTTATTTGGAAAACGAACTCTCCTTCTATTAATTCTAAAGCAGACGCCGCCTCAAACAGAGTGGTCTGTTAGCTAAGACTTGTGCAATGCCGGGTATGAAAGAACGTGATAACTTAACGCAAAAATAGTTTCCTGATTCTCCACTACTACTAGTACAACAATCTCCTCCAGTAATTAATTTCTTTAATACAATTTAAGAAAAGTTTGTAAAAAAGATAGAGCTGCAACGAATATATATTTAAATGGCAATTTATTCATTTTCATAATTTCCGACAATTATTTATAGACCTCAAATGTACTAACTAGTCGGGCAATCTTTTCGCTGCTATATCCGAAGGAAATGTAAATTTACACAAAAAATTCAATTAGCTATATCTAGGGCTAGACAGGGCATTTGGTGCTATGCTATACAACTAGCACAGAGATTATGCTTACCTTCTTCAATTGACTTTGTCACCTGCTTGCCCGTCCTTACGACAGTGTATTCCTCGGAATCCTTCACCGATCCTCTTCCTTGCTTCTTTCGCATCTCGACTTCCTGTCCACCCCTTAAAATGCCGACTCTCATCGATGAAAGCAAGTTATGTGCGGCATTACTATGCTCGTAAACACCCCCATTGAATAGAGCTGTTGCATCTCTGCCTAGCGCGCCTTTAATTAGCGCCCTGCCACCAGGGTGGGTGGCAACGAAATTCGAGATGTCGTGGATTACACCAGCAATAGCGACAAGAGCCTCACCGCCGGTGCAGTGCGCTCGAAAATCGTCCCAGTCGATAACGGGTAATTCGGAAATTGGGATTCCCCAGTCGAGTTTGTTACGTCTTTGATCAAGGGCCTTTTGCTGTTGTTGGAGACGACCCTTTTTAATTTCATTGAAACGAAATGTTTTGAGGTCGTAAGCCAAGTGAGTGAAGGAGAGAAGATAGATGAGCCATTTTGTAGGGTCGTATTGGTACCAGACGATAGCGTTTCCTGATCATTTTGTAAGAGTCCCAATCCAATGACTAATCTTAGACAACTCACGATAATCGCTTGGAAATTCATGGTGGAAGTTATGATATCCTTCGCCCATAGTAATCAAAGCTGTTAAGACATGATCGCGGGGCGACCGTCGATCATCAAAAGGCTGCTCTCCAACCCAATGTGCAAGACTGTTGACGCAGAACGTAGCTTGCTGTGCAAAAGATGCCCGAATAATGCCCGCATATACAAGTCCGCCCTACCAATCATGCCACCCAAAGCCGGCTACCAGCATAGGAAAGATCCAAGCTGTAAATAATAGACATTTTCTATAATTTTTGTGTTGCTAGACAACAACAGGATCAGAATCAAGGTCAGATACATCTGTCCGTCCTTTAATCTTGGGATTGTTGTTCAGAACCATCCACCCCAAGTGCGAGAAGATCAAGCCACGCATGACAGAGTACGGGTCTTTCGTGGTATCTGTCCATCGGTGATGCGCACGGTGGTTTGCACCCCACCAACGAATAGAGCCTTGAATTGCGCCTGCGCCTACAAACGCAAGAAAAATTCTCAACGGCAATCTTGCAGAGTAACAGCGATGCGACCATAGTCTGTGATATCCTCCTGTGATACCGAACGCAGTAAGGAAGTAGTACAAGATGCTCCAAATGAGAGTCAGGCGGCGCAAAGGCGTATGATTCGCGAGGTAGAGACCGTATATCGGGATAAAAATAACAAGGGTGGTATTTAGCCAATTGATTTTCTTATACCAGTTGGTTAATGTGAGTTGCTGGTATTGAATATGCTTGACGGTGGCAAGACTGGGTTTTGCAATACTTGAAGTAACTGACATGGTGGCGACTTCTGATCTTTGGGAAGGGCTCTGTAGGAGGAAGTTATTGTTCATAGTAGGAGAACTAAGAGTGTAGCTTTATATATGTAATTTGAGTTCACGTGCCACTCGAAATTGGATATCGAACACTGCTATCAGATAAGGTAGACAGCTCACTGATCGTAAAGGTGGACTCTTGCAGAGTAAGTACGAATTTTAATTAAATTTATTAGTAATCTCACTTTTTACACACTTTTAAGACCGTCTTTTTTCGCGTAAAGAGAAGTAACCTGGCAGATCTACATTAGTTAACACTTCTTAACATTTTTAAAACTGTTAATGTAAACGACTAGGCTAAGAAGGGAAGTTGTTGCGAAACTATGAGTTAAAATTTGTGCTATCTATATGCAGTCTCTTCTACAATGATCTGTTTAATTTCGCAAAGACCTCCTATTTTTGCGTTAGCCTGCAAGACGAAAAGTGTTGACTATGTTGATGCTTAATTTTGCATAAAGGGTGAATACATGTTTTATCATGATCATTAAGTTGCTTAGAAAATGACTTAGTCTCTAAAAAGTTCGATTATAAGGAGCTAGAGTCTAAAGAAACTTAATTGTTCTTGTTTTAGTATAATATTAGCTAAAAAGCTCATTTTACCTTTTTTGTCAATCGACATCTTGGTACTTTATTTGGTTTATTAATTTCATGCAATTCACTGATTTGCACTGATACAAGGATTGATGATAATACAACATAAAGAACGAAAATTTCACACTATATAGAAAATCGAGCGCAGTCAACTACGACAGAGGGAGTATTCAATCGAAAAGTACGTAGCTGGATTTGTAGCAACTAGCTATGACACCTCCTGGCTAATTTATAAATCCCTTAAACTTTCGGTACCTAAGGCATTATCTCTTTGTTCAAAGAGATCCACTGCTGATTTAATTCTACTCTGGACATAACACTTTTTTAAAGATTTAATGCGCGAAATTATATTTTAGGACCGCGGAAAGTTAATTGCCTAGATAATATTTGTCAATTTTTTAAGCAGAGTATTAGGAGACCGCAGCAATTTTGTCTGATGCAAGTTAAAAGGACACAGGAGAAACTCGACAAAGTTAATTTGTAATGTACGCTATTCGTAATAAAAGACTTTTAATGTGCACAAATTTTCAACAACGGAATAAAATGTGATAAAAATTAGAGCAGGCTCAGATGTCTGGTGCATCATTGAAGCGTGATTACAAAACTTGTGGAGGCGCGAACGTATATACAGTCAAGACGCTAACCGTATCTAGTTTGTCAGCAGCTTGCATATGACGGAGATAACGACATGTTTACATCATTGATAATTGTTGGAATATCAAGACCGCCTTACATGTAATAAATGTCAACGTAGCAAATAAGAAAATTAATTTTTAAAACACCCTGTAAAATTAGTGCAGATATAGGTTTTTTTTCATAAAGATCAAGGCTATATAAGCGCTGTTCTACCAATTAACAATTTTTGCTAGTAAAAAGACTTCGCTTGCAATTCACTTCAAAATACGTTCCTATAACGTGTTTTACAAGCAAGCTGTCTATCCTAAAAAAAAAAATTGCAGATTTTAAATTTAAACAACTTTGCTAAACAAGATATACCCTATCTAGAACTTAGAACTTTAGCTTGTTTTATTATTTTAAAACTGCAGTAAAGTTATAACTGTCTTACTTAAATACTACAGAAATTTGAATTCTTTATTTTGAGAAAATAATTTCTACCTACTTTCTTAAATCTGCATTTAATATAATAGAAAAATAATTAAAACTGCTGTTTAATAACAAGAGAATAACCTTAGTGTTTTCTTTTAAGTATTAGAAGTAGGTCTATAAACCAAGTAGAGTTGTTAAAGTTTTAAAAATGGCGAATTTGGTGTCCTTTTAGATGGACACCTTGCTTGTAAGGACGGCTCGCTTGTAAAACACGATAGCTAAACATTAATTAAGAAGTCTCTGGAGTGGATGACTGGTGAAGCCTGTTGCACCCCTAACATGCAAAATAAAAAGAGTTAGCACGCATGTCATATAGTGTGCAATTATCCTTCATCATTGTTAGACTGATTGAGTTCGCAGCGAAGTGCCGATAATGATTAAAAATAATCATTAGTTAATCTGAAATTTCCAAACACAACCACTGCCAACAAATAAGACAACGTTTCTAAGGACTGTAGAAAGAGATCTATAAGTACAGATTAATATCAAGAACTCTTACACGTCTTCTAAAACAAAACTTCGTTAGTATAGTGATTGCTTGTAGAGCTCGTTAAATTTCAATATGGAAAGTTTATTGTAAGCCTGAATGATATTAAGCAGAATGTATTCTATTCAGTTTCATTTTTTGAGATGTCCTAGTTAGTTCTGGTGCATGGTGTTTTGTTTATTTTCTTTTTCAGGCCATAATTTCGTTATCTAACTACCACCCAAACTTAAAAGCAGAAGTAGAAGTAAACTCTGCTTTAGCTACATAAAAAAAATCCTTCTTTAACTTAGCTTGTTAAAAAAAATTGTTTCAGCTAAAGAAACTTTAATTATTTTAAGGAGCGCTCCAAACACGGAGTAATTCAGGCTCCGGCAACATTCCAAGAAATAGCTTTACAGCTGTAATCCAGTTCATCCCACCTTTAGCTCCACCATTAACTTTGTCACTTCATTTTGTGCTTACTAAGTTACATACCAACACCTATCCAGAAGAGTCAATCAGATGGATACTGCTTTTAGCTATGCCGACTGATTACGCGATAGCGAAAAAACTCATCCCTTGCAACTGGCGCACAGAACAAACTGTTTGTGTTAGGGTCACCAACAGTCAAATTTCAACAGTAGATTAGATTAGCGACGATAGTATATGTAAATATGTGTAACATAGTTTACAAGCGAGTAAGCTGTATAAGCAAAATAAGCTGCTCTGCTAACTTTGCAAACCTCTATAAATATATATCTTAATAATATAATAGTATAATTTATAGATAATTATAGAGTAAATTAAGTAGTACTATAAGTATTATTTTTATATATATATAATTTATAGCTAGTCTCTCTACACTTTATACAGCGCGCAAGAGCCTACTAGCTATAGCTAGATTACTCTCCTTTTTACTGCTCTTTATAAGTACTCTAATAATTAGCCTCTTATTAAGTAAGTAGAGTTTCTTTAGATCTCTTTATTAATACTCTTTACTTATATATTTACTTTCTTCTATTCTATTTATATACTATTGCTGCTTTATTTGCTCTCTTAAAGTAAGTAATTTAATTATATATTAGTATAGCAAAGAGTATTATTACTTTAGCCCTTTTCTTTAGCTAATTAATTACCTTTATAATTAAAACTAGTAATAAACTTTTACAATACTAAATAGAATTATATTAGTATTAATTAAGCTTTAAGCTTATAATATAATTTAGTATATAAGCCTCTTAGAGGGCCTTTATAAGAGCAGCTAGAGAAGTATATATTAAAAGCTACATGTTAAGCTTTAATAAAATAATATCTAGCTAGAGAGGTATAAGGCCTGCGCCTTAAAAAGTTAATTAGACATTTACTAATATAAATAATTAATTAAATGCAGTTTTAAAGGCTTACAAGAGCTTTAGCTTTATAATTAAGTTAATATAGTAGTAGATTAAACTCTTAACTTTATAGCTATATTTCTACTTTAATAGTTAAAAGTAGCTAATATTAAGTAGCTATAGTAGGTAAGATATGTTAGGTAGTATATAAAGTATAAAGATACTATTCTCTTTATAAAGCTTATAAAACTTAAGTAAGTAGTAGCTTTTTAAGCTATTTAAGATAATTAGGTAATATATACTTATAATCTAGCTTTTTATATAAGTATTAAACTACTTTAACTACTAAACTCTTAGCCTATTACTTATTTAACTATTAGTACTTACTTATAATTAAATAGTTATATAAGATTTCTCTCTTTTTATACTTAGTAAATAAGTAACACTAGTTAATAAAGATAAGAAATAGCAAGACTTACTAGCTAGTAGTATTAATTACAGTAAATATAATAACTTACTTGTAAATACTTAGCTAGTTAACTTTTAGCTTGCCTTTTTTCTTTAACTTTTTTATAATAAGCTAATCTATAATTTTACTTATTATAAAACTTATTTTATTATAGTTATAGATATATTTATTTTAGACACTATACTTAGCCTTTATCTCTTCTATAAGCTTAAACTAGCTCTTAATTAAGGCTAGAGTTTTATATAGAGCTTACTGCATATTATATGCTTTATTAAAATATATTATAAGACTACTTATATACCTAATAAAGTTATTTAGCTAGTAAATACTAACTTAACTAGTGCTGCACATAGGTAGAAGCTTATTAACTATATTATATATAGCTATAAATATAGGCGTAAATCTATATTAGTATAAGTTAAGTATATTGCTAACTATTACTTACTTTTCTTACTAAGTATGCTTCCTTAAGTTAGGCTAGTAATTATATTAAGTAAGTCTACTAGCATGTTAGTAGTATAGTATTACTTAAGAGACTTTAAATATCCTTATAGTATATTGCTTAGTCTAGATTTAATTTATTATAAGAGCTAATGTAGTAAGATTTATATTAGCCTTATAATAGGCGCGTAGAGAAAGAGTTAGTAGAGTTATAATTAATTTAAGTATAGAGTTGCACAAAGTTAGTAGGGTAGCTTACTTGCTTGTACAGCTCACTCGCTTGTAAACTACGTTAGTAGAGATATCTAAACAAGTAAAAACGTGTATCTCATAATAAGTTTAGGAAAGAATACAGAACAATACATTTCTGAGTTGATTTTGAATTCTTCAGACTCTGGATAATTTACAAAATTGCTTTATCTAATATCTGAATTAAGATTACCTTCTCTAAACTTCTTGTGGGCTATCACATGTTTGAGCTTGTGAGAACACGACGCCTATGTGTAACGACGTAGGTAAGTAGGGAGTGGTCTGAATTGGGTCTGAGTCTTAGTTCGCTAGATGGCATACAGGAGTTCTAGGACAGGAGGATAAACTAAAGATACTATTCTCTACACTTTTAGGTCTCGCAAAATGGATACAGAAAAACTACTCTACAAAGCTACACTGCCTGCATCCTTATATACCCTAGCCTAAAGCACGTTAGTAGGTACTAGATAGGTATCAGGATGTTTTTGGATAGGTGTCGGTTAGTTCAGGGTTAATTAAGGTTGTTACGTCGTGAACGATACACTATGTAAATACACCCAATTTGTACTCCTATTAATTCCTCGTGGTTTCTTTGCTGCTAAAAATAATAGAACTTGGTCTGTCAGCCTACACCTGAGAGCGCACGGGTGCAAGCACGTGTGCTCGCACGTGAGCACTCAACTCCTATATAGTCTCCAAGTCCTATACTCTTAATAATACAACAAGTTCCTCCTAATTGTTTACTTACAGTTATAAGCCTGGATTGCTTTAGCAATTAACAAAACTTGTCTATCTTTTCTATCTTTTCTATAGCTGCTAGCAACACCTAGCTACAGCTATCTATCTATCTATTAATCTATCTATTAATTAATCTATTAATTAATTAGCACCGATTAATCTATTGTGTGTGAGACTGTAGCAACAACAGCAACAGCAGCTTAAGCAACAGCAGTCTACTACTACCACTACTATAACACTCCGCAGTGACTTAGCAGTTGCTTAATTAACTGTTATCCTAGACAAACCAGCAGACTAGGAAGCATAGTATTAACTACGCTAAGAAAGAGCTGTAGTAGACAGTATATAGGAGTACTGTAATATTACTTAACCTAAAGATAAGCTGCCTATCCTTATAGCTCCTTAGAAACCTACTGCACAACAGGTTAAACTAGACGCAACGTCTATTAGTAACCTAAATACAGAAGAAAAGGCGCTCTACATTAAGCTGCTCTACAACTAGAGGCAAGAGCAGGCAGAGTACACTAAACTAAAACACAGGGAGGGTGAACTAATAATAGAGATTAGCAGCATAATTGCTACATGCTATCTCTATCTAATCTCTAACACAGAGGACCTACACAGCAGGCTAATAGCCTTAAAGCAGCAGCTAGCACTAACTACTGCTATACAAGCTTAAGAGCTTATTATTAAATATAGAGCACTGCAGGAGAAGCCTTAAGGAAGAGATGTTAAACATTAGTTAGATAACTAGATTTATGTTGTTAACTAATGTAGGCAGGCTAAACTACCTAAAACTACAGGCTATTAAGCACAAGACAACTTTCTAACTATAGTAAGGAGCATAGCACTAGAATAGGCTGTAGCTGCTTACTAAGGCTTAATAGAAAAGGAGATCTTAGGGGAAGTAGAGACTATTAAATCTCTTGCAGATTATATCTCTTAATTTAGGACCTACTACTGACGCACTAGACAGGCTACTACTACGCTACTAGGAACGTTTGCAACCCTAGGCGCAGCACTAGGCTACTACAAGGCTTAAGCTTAAGGCTTAACTTAAGGCCTAGCTTGTAGCTAAGGACAGGGACAAGCTCCTGGCAATCTACAATTTACACTAAGGTGTGTATGTAGAGATAAGCACTACTATTCTAAGTGCTTCTATCTTATCTTAGACCAGCTAAAAAGCTTTANAGCTAAGGACAGGGACAAGCTCCTGGCAATCTACAATTTACACTAAGGTGTGTATGTAGAGATAAGCACTACTATTCTAAGTGCTTCTATCTTATCTTAGACCAGCTAAAAAGCTTTAAGCTAAACAAGGAGAAGCTAGAGCGTGTAGCTAAAGCTCT
>JAKUHH010000126.1:0-121028 GCA_022701365.1 Mycocentrospora acerina
AAAAAAAAAAATGTGTAACTACATGTAATCTTAGAATAAGGCTAATTTTATTCTTGCAAAATGTGTAACTACATGTAATCTTAGAATAAGGCTAATTTTATTCTTGCAAAAATACTTTATACTAAAACTTATAGAAAAATATTATAGTAATACTAATAGTTTGTGCCTACAGACTGTGCTAACAAATTACTTGTTTAAGTTAGCGTAACCCTAACGCTAAACCTAAAGTATGGCGGATTATGCACAATCTGTAGCCTTATATTGGTTAGGCTAAAACTAGAAAGGTACAAACCCTTTAACTAAAAGATTATATAGGCCTATCCTTTTAGTAAGGAACAGTTATATAACTAGCTTAACTCTTAGCAGAGTAAGCTAAGACACATAATAAGTAAGCTTAACTTCTAATATTATAAGCTAGTAGCTTAACTTTATATATTATAAGCTGTTTTAACTAATAAGTATAATTTGCAAAGGACTTATAGGATTCCCCTATTATATATATAAACTATAGGAATACTACCCTTATAGTAATGTATTTAACCTTATTAATTAATCTACTTATTACTTCTTACCCTTAATTATAGTGTATCTTAGATACGTGCATTAAACTAACCTTGTTTCCCTGAACTTACTCTATCCCTAAGAACTAACCTTAAACCTGTTCTACATTAGTACTAGTATCAGAAGGTCATTGACTACTAAGATCAAGTACAGAACAGGATCTTAACACTATGTCTAGATTATTACAGTCTACTTACTTACTATCTAAGTAGCTGCTTATAAGCCTTTGCTTACACCTGCTGCTAATAATAAATATGCTTATTACTTAGATGTCTAAGTTATTAGCTTTCTGCCTTATCTTTTACTCTAGCTCTCTTCTCTCTGCTAGTACTACTAAATTAATATACTCTTTAGCTTATTTGCTTTACCTGATTTTTTATATATAGTTAATTATACTCTATAGTATGCCTATATAAAGCATATATATAATCTTAGTAATATTAATACTTATACTTAGCGCTAATATAGCTATAATTAATCCTTTGCTTCTTAGCTAGCACACTAGCTGCTGCGCTTAACTAGCATTACTAGTATAATAGTGCGCGCACCTAAGCACTGTAGATAGCACCTTATACTGCTCTTTACTATAGCAGTATACTACCCTTTTATCTCTTTAGTTAAGCAGCTACTGCTTACAGCATTAATATATAGCTAATGCTATCTCTTGCACTTTACTGCACTTGCACTATAATATATAGTACTATATATCTAGCAAGATAATAGTGCTTACTTAAATATATAAAATATATAAAAATAGTATTAAAGTATAACTATTATTAACTTCTTCTATCTATTTTCTTTTCCACTTTTATATATTACCTTTATTAGCTTTATATATATCTATGTCAGCCTACGCCTGAGAGCGCACGGGTGCAAGCACGTGTGCTCGCACGTGAGCACTCAACTCCTATATAGTCTCCGAGTCCTATACTTTAAATAAAACAACAAGTTCCTCCTAATTGTTCACTCACAATCTATATACTGCTTTTTATATATTTTACTTACTTCTTATTCTTTTCTCTCTTTCTATTATACTCTTTTACTAGTCTATACTTAGTTTAGTATTAAAGTTTATATTCTATTAGTATTAGTAAATACTTACTTTAGCTATAAATACTAAAACCTTAACTACTTCTACGTTTTATCTTATATATTATAGTATCTAGAGCAGCTATAGCTAATCCTAGTAGTATATTTTATAGCGCATAGTCTATTGCATAATAAATAAGGTTGCAGTATTAATTTATAATTCTTAGCAACTTTTACTATTTTAAAAAAGAACTTTAAACTAGTAATACCCCTGTTATTTAGAACGCTTTAACTCTTAGTAAGTTAGTAAGACTATTACTGTTTATCCTATTACTGTTAGGGATATATCCTAGAGGTTTTAAATGCTAATTTAATGTTTTTAGCACTAAAAGTTATCTTTTAGGCGTAGTAGTACACTTTAAAGAATAGTGCTTTGTTAACACTTCTTCTGCCTAAGTACCTTACTGCATTAATAATAAGGTTACTATAGTAAGTTTAAAGAGGAGAGAACAGGCCTATATCTAAAGGCTAGAGGAGGTAAGTTATATATAGGGGAAGTGCTAGAATAATATTGTATTAGATAAAGGTATACTAAATTATAGCTCTAGTTACATAAGAGCTATAGTTATTAAGTAAAAGGAGACAGTAGTCTGCATTATCTAACTTAGTGTACTAAGTCTGCTCTTTAAAAAGCTTTAGCTATTTAAGACGTAGCTTATTGTTAGTCTACCCTTATAAAGATGTTGCGTAGCTCTAATCCTTATATTCTCTATTAAGCTGCACCTATTATTCTTAGTAATACTTAGCTTTAAAGATACTAAGAGGTGCAAGAATATCTCTTACTACTAATATGCACTTAATTATAGTAACAAGCTCTCTTATGCCTAGCTTTTAAATATATATAGGGTTCTTTAAATAAACTTAGAGGTGTAAGGTAATATTACATGCTAATTAAGCCTGCATAAGTAGAACTCCTTTCTTGTCTATGTTAAAAATCCTGTTTAGTTGTATATTAAACTGTAATCTTACTTTAATAAGAAGGTCTATAAATTCTTTTATAGTGCCTAGATTATAATTATATACTTAGGATGTGTTAATAGTCTTTATAAAGGTACTTAGGAGATTCTTTCTTTTAAAAAAATAGTTAACCTAATTCTTTCCTAATAAATGCCTAGCTAAGGCTTTAGCTATCTCCTAATAATAAGCACTGCAGAGGGGAGATCCCTATACTTCTGCCTTAATAATATAGCGTATAAGCGCATCCTTAATGTCTTTAGAGAGTGCTTATTAAGGCTCTTAAGATTTTAAACAGGTAATTTAGATATTAATTTAGTAGCAAACTAAGCTTAGCGCACAGCTAAGAGCAAGCCCTAAGGACTTAGGAGAGGTGTAAAAGCCTTTTTTATACTTAGAAATTATAGTTTAAATAGCCTCCTCTCCTAAAAGGAGGTTAAGGGCCTTATTTTTAAAAAGGTTAAGGTGTTGTGTAGGCTAGTAGGCAAGCAGCATAATAAGGATAATAGTAAAAAGTAGGGTAATCTTTAGGAACATCTACAGTATAAAAATTACAATTTTTTATATATATCTAAGCAGCTAAGATTACTTATTATCTAAAGCGCTTTCTATTAAATTTTGTAGAAGGATATTTTGTTAGGTAGCAATATAGTTATAGAGTTATTTCTATAGTGAGTTTGTGGCAATGCATCGCCTCAGTACGTGGTGATCCTTGGTACACGGTGAGTTAGTCTATCTAATTTGATATGCCACAGTTCCAAGGATTTAGCCTCTTTAATTTCTGCCAAGACATCCGAATGGATCCCGCGGAAACATCCAGACATGCCGGCGATCTAAATGTCCGTAACTCAAACTTATATCGTGTTATCAGCTGTAACTCGATTATACTTGTTTGCAATGATTTCTGCCGGCACTTTACATGTCCGGATCCGTGAATGAAGATTAGGTCCCCAACTAGGGTTCAGGCTTGGGCTAAGTATTATGATTCATGTCAGCCAAGGGAGATGATACGTCCTCTAGCTACTTCTCCTATAAAACAATCTTTCTTATTTTATTCTCTCTTTAAATATATTACATTTTTGCTCCAAACTCTTTTGCTTGCTCAACTCATTACCACTTCTACATCATGGAAACTATCCATCAAACAACCAACCACTCTATTGATGCCATTTCACTTTTTGAGGTCTCCGCTGCATGGCTCGGTTTTGCAGGTATGATTGAACAATCCACATTCAATGTCGCACACTCATAGTTAAAATAGCCGTCTGTGCAATCATCGCGAAAGCTATCTACAACCTCTACTTTCATCCACTTTCAAAATACCCAGGTCCAGCTCTGTTCGCAGTTTCAGATTTAACCTATCTTTACTATTGGTTAAGGGGTGATATTATTAAACACCTTTATCGCATTCATCAAGAATATGGTCCCGTTGTTCGAATTTCGACGAACCGGATCTCTTATACGGATGGACGTGCGTGGAAGGATATACATGGTCACAAAACTGCTTCGCAAAGAAAAGTCGACAATCAGAAAGACCCGCAGTTTTATGGTCCTGAGAGTAACGGAAGATTCTCATTGTTAGCGCTCTTCAACGATGACGATCACGGAAAACTACGAAAATTATTCTCACATGGATTTTCTGAACGTGCCCTTAGAGCTCAAGAATATCTCATCCGCGCGAATGTCGACAAGTTGATTCGCAACATTAACCAACTCCTCATCTCTAATCCCAACGATCCACTCGATTTTGTCCGACACTTCAATTGCGTTACATTTGATACAACTGGCGAGCTGGCCTTTGGAGAAACTTTAGGTCTTCTTGACGGTAATCAAGAAATGTATGGTTGGGTGGAGAGTATCATGGAAAGTACCAAACTGGCCCCATATCTCACTATCCTTTCGAAGCTTCCATTGGTTCTTAACGTAGTAGAAGCACTTCTACCAGAAGAAACAAAGACCAGTTTAATGAAGACCAGTCTCTTTGCCTCTGAATTGGTCGACAGGCGGCTGGAGAAAGGTCTAGTTACCGATAAAGATGATTTTTGGACCCTAATACTCAAGGCTAGAGATGATAAGACAATTGATGTTGAGGACATGAAAGCTAACGCAAACTTGTTTATGGCTGCTGGCACTGAGACAACAGCTACTATGCTCTCTGGTTTCATGATCAACATCCTTTCAAATCCTGAAAAACTAGAAAAAGTTGTAAAGGAAGTTCGTGAAAGCTTTTCATCCGCTGACGAACTGACATCTGGCAAAATTCAAAAGCTGAAATATCTTGCGGCCTGCTGCGACGAATCAATGAGGCGTAAGTGGTTTTTTGACCTACTGAGGTTTTAACACTAAACTTAATATCAGTGTATCCCTCAACACCGCTTGGACCTCCTCGTATTGTTCTTGGCAACGGAGGGAATATTTGTGATAAATTTGTTCCAAGAGGAGTAAGGAAACGACGATACAAAGAGAGACTAAAGTTAACATTCGTTAGACTACAGTCTCAGTATCCATTTACACCGCATTTCGCTCCCCAGACAATTTTACAAATCCGCTATCTTTTGTCCCTGAGCGCTGGATACCAACAGACCCTCTCTACGAATCATATGCGAACGATAATCGAGATGTTTTTCAGCCATTCTCTTTTGGTCCAAGAAATTGTATAGGAAGAAGGTAAGAAAATGGTTCTAGTCTTTAACAGATTTCTAACAACAAGAACAGTTTAGCGCTTAATGTAATCCGTCTTACTGCTGCAAATTTACTTTGGAACTTTGACTTAGAGATCGATGAAAAGATTACAAAGAATTGGTTTGACCAAAAGATGTATTGGGCTTTATGGCACAAGCCTCCAATTTGGCTGAAAGTCACACCTGTAAAGCGAAGCTTTTGAATATGAAAAATATAAGCACTCCTATTGGAAAACTCACAACAATCGTTATACGCACGTTAGTCACTATTTTTATTCAATTTTCCTGCTCTACAAAATATAGTAATCATATTTGTTTTCATATCTCTATTTATCCTGTTGATCAATGTGCCCAGCTATTCGTCTAGATAAAAGAAATATTCCAGCAGCTGCATCGATAATTAACCTAACTTTTTATCTAATGGCATTTTGCTAACATTCTTTTTTCTAAATTTGTATAAAATAAGGCAGACAATTAAAAATCATTTCAATTGATTGGTAGCTCATCAACCTATTGTTTTCCAATTTGAATATCTATACTGTGTCACTAAGCGAGGGGTGTAAAGCACGGGAGACATGACAAATTTATTTTACGATTAGAATTGAACCGATCATTCATGATTTTTATGTATTTTAACAGCTTCATTTGTTTAATAGTATGCCTAATGAAAACTTCCTGGACGTTAAATGTAACTCTGCCGGATAAAGCGAAAAAAATCCTATTTAATTGACGGGTTAAAATTTCTTCTATGAAGCAAGGGTTGTGGTGCACAGAAGTAATAAAGAAGAGGAAAACTTATAGGATTAGAATTTAGGTCAACAATAAAACACAACGTATGGCATTGCAAGCACAGGCATATTATCAATCTTTCTGCGTTCTCAGGCAGAAAAAGATTTAAATTCTATGTTAATTTTGTATGCTATATGATAACAATTAAATCTAAATCCTGTATTTTACAGATCAGTAATTCGCGTGATATCTTTAAGGTTTCATCAATTTGCAAAGATGTTAAATCAAGCGTTGCTAAATAGAAAAGGCTAAGAATAATAGGTGACTTACTTTGGTTTCTTTAATCGTGAACAAGAAAGAGAAAAAAATTTATTTAACTTCAAATTATCCTTTAAAGGTTTGTTTAACAGCAGTATTATATAAATGTTTTGTTAAGATTTTTTATTTTATGTATTGCTATATTCAAATATAAATTGCGATTTTGTCCCATTTAGCATGTCTCTTCTCGCATCTTCATCACTAAGATTTCGTTTAGTAATTTCTTCCCTTATCTTAGATTTACACTCCTACTTTCTAATGTCTTCAGTCTCAAAGTACAAATTGTCAAATCATTTGATACAGATAATTTTCAATACAGCGTAAAGATGCAAGTAGACAGTGATCTAGAAAGGGTCTTAGACTACTTTAAGGCATATTAAGCTTCTATTATAGTATAGCAAAATCATAATCTAATTTTCTGCACCTTTTGGTATTGTAAAAAAGATGCAAATAAATCAAGTTTATAAGGCCATGTTGCCTGTGCCTTTGAAATCCTGGACTGGGGCAAGTTAGTAGTTGTTGGAAATGAACGTGAGAATTTACTTAAAAATTAATGATCGATTAAATATCGTTTTTACGTTGCAGGTAAAAAAAAACTGGTCTGAATATGGTCTAAGTCTACTACAAGGCATATTGGAGGAGTGATAGGACGGATGTGCACACTTGAAATACCTTTCGTTACACTAATAGGTCTTGAACTATTGTATGCAAACAAACTACACTATAAAGCTGCACTGCCGGCGTCCTTACATATCTTAGTGTAACGTTCACAATGCCACAACCCCGGTTTACCCCTGAGCGAACCGACACCTATCCGGAAGCTACCCGTTACCTATCCGACTTGTACCACCTTGCCCAGGGCTAGGATATGCAAATACGCAGGCAGCGTAGATTTATACAGTAGTTTTCCCTTATTCTTCGTACAAGACCTATAGGTCTATAAAATAGTATCTTTAGATTAACCTCCAGTCCTAGCATTCCCATATGCCTTGTAGGGAACTCGGACACATTTTGGATCACTCTCTACCTACCTGCATCATTACATCTATCCTAGATCATGCTTTTGGGCACTAGATAGGTATTAGATAGTATGTAAATAGATATTAGTTGTTACAGGGCCACACAAAGATTCTAATGTTTCACGTTACAGCTGAGAATGTTAAAAATTAAAAGATTAAAAAGACTTCAACAAAAGTTCAAACTAAGTAGAAGTTTATAATAATTTGTTTAATTGTGCTATTTAAAATAACCTATTAGTTGTATAGATCATCCTAACTACCTTAATTTCTATTTGAGATATATATTTTGATTCTAAGCATTTACTGACTTAGGTAGTCACGCGCACAGACACTGTTGTGCCTATATCAATGTATCTTATGTGAAAGTACGTTTGTGAAAGCTAAGTTGATTAAATTTTGCAAGATTAAATTATTTGATATTGTATTTCACGTCATATTTAAACTCTTTTCCCCTGGTTTTGAAATGCCGTAGTCTAGTAGCATCTAAGTCCGTATTACCGGCCTTGTCTTTTGTGAGTTTGGATACACTTCGCGCCGTCGGAGTTTAGGGTCCCACAGATGTCAGTCGGAAATATTGACAGGTAACAAATATCGGCAGTCTTGACAAAAGTATTAGTCTAATGAATTCAACAAATACTTTCAAATTGCTCTTAATGTTACCACAAAAAAAATAATAAGATTAAAACGTTTAGAATTACTAGGTACATAGTTTTCACTACAATTTAGGCAAATATCCGATCATTAGGGCTGTAAAACTTTGTCGCCCGGAAACAGGTGACACGTTCTTGTGACCCCCTCCCCTTACTTCGATTAATCATAGGAAATAACAAACAAGTGGGGAACTGAATTTTTGAGTTTAGGTGAACTAGTTAATGCTGCGAAGAGCATATCCATCTACAAATCCTCCAGCTTGAACATTGATTCTTGGCTAAACACCTAAGTCAAGAGAACTCAATCATTAGAATAAAATCTTTAAAATATTCTATTAAACTGTTTAGTTCATTTTTCGAAATCAATAATTTTTGAGACTTGTTATATGTAAATCTATGCAGACGTCATTAGGTGATGATTACATCGTAACAAACTATGAATTCCTTTTGCTTGTTTTAATGTTTGTGTAAATAATAATTCATTCGTTCTTATTAAGAAAATAGTAATTATCAAAAATTAAGATAATTACCTAATCTCGGTAACATGCCATGGCCCGAAACCCCGGAATAAAAGACCCTTCGGCTAAATCCTGCACTACCGCTCCGAACATAATTCCGTTTGCCGAACAATCACTTCCCGTCTGAGCTCTCGATAGAACATGCGAAAAGTCTAAATGAAAAGTCGGAACATAAATTGAATTAATGTCTCTTCTAATATGTTGCTGGTTTTCATGCACCGTCGCAAGCTACGAAATCTAAAACTCTTTATTGCTAAGCCAGTAAAATTGTGTCAACTTTCTTGAAATCTCATCGCTCAAATCTTTTATTCAGTTAACAAACTTGTTAAACGTAAACTCTTGATTTCAAGTATGACTTCTATCGATATTTCTGAAAGTGATCTTCACTCTATTAAGAGTCAAGTTGTTATTATAACAGGTATTGGCTTTTGTGATTTTCTCACATGTGGACTAACAATCTCACAGGCGCTTCTTCTGGAATTGGTCTTGCAACTCTTCGCCTTGTAATCAAGCATGGTGGAAAAGTTTTTGCTTCTGACCTGAATCCACTCCCTGAGCCTGAAAATTCTTTAATACCTTTCATGAGAGTCGACGTTACGTCATGGGCAGATCAGGTTGCAATGTTCAAAGCTGCTCAGAAGGAATACGGGAAGATTGACCATGTCTTCGCTAATGCTGGGATTCAACCCTCTTTTTCCTTACTTGAAGCTGAACTTGACGCTCAAGGAGACTTGTTGCCACCTAAACTTAACACTATCAACGTAAATTTGATAGGATGCATTTATACGGTGAAGCTTGGCATCTACTACCTCAACAAGAATCCAAATGGTGGTAGCATTGTGGTGACAGGTAGTGCTTCAAGCATCGCCAGGTTCCCAAAGACAGACTACAGTATACCTCATCTTAATCATTGTATTTTTCGTAAATTCTAATTCCTCACAGCAACATCAAAACATGCCGTTCTCGGTCTTGTTCGCTCTCTTTATGACCAATTGCATCCGAAACTTCCGATTCGCGTCAATGCTATTGCACCAGGATGGACTCAAACTGCAATAATTCCAAGCGACATTATGGAATCACTTAAAGAGGACGAATATCAGTCTCCTGATATTGTTGCGCGCTCTGTCATATTCTTGATGGCTAACAACGACCACCATGGTGATTTGTTGTACGTTGATCGTGGAACTTTTACTGAGTTAGAGAATGGAAAGAATGGTTATAACGCTCTTGTAGAGGCGATGGGTTAATTGATCAAGCTTTGCGTACTATTATTCTACCAGAGTAGTTTTATAACTTGATTTAACTTCCAATCTTAACACAAATGTGGTAGATTAAAATCAAACGTGAAAAGATTAACAAATAACATTTTTAACTAGCAAACCCATTAACAACATTACGATAAACTAGGTCAAAATCCAATATTCCTTTATGATATATAAAGAAGATTATATGTTTAAACTTTTTAACTAGAGATCTACTGCCTATGTTTTGTGAACTTATTTGTACTGTTCATTAAGTGCTTCGTCTTTAGTTTGAAAACAAAGAGATACTAAGCTACTTGCTATTTTTAAAGTATTTAGTGACCTAGCTCTGCAAGAACTTTTGCAGAGGCAATTTATAATTTTTTAGCTGGCTAAGCAGCCTTATGAAAAGATGCAAAACACTACACTAGCAAAGAGACTTAAATTAGCCACTGAATTACTAGCCTATACAAAACACATCCACAAAGTAAATCCAAAAACAATCCAATTAAATACTAGGACAATAAAATGATAAAGAAGATAACTTCGCTAATTTAGCTAACGTGCTTCACAAGCGAGCCGCGCATACAAGCGAGCCGCGCACCCCACTAAGTTTGAGCACCTCTTTAAGCGTATAACTCAACCACGTTACAAGGCAGAGTATAGATATTGATACAATAGATTAAACAGTATCTGCAGCATCTTTTTTACACGTACGTGAGTTGTGCCCAGTCTCTCTACACCTCCCACAGCGCGCCAGAGCCTGACGACTGAGGCCTGATTGCTCTCCTCCTTGACGCTCTTTATGAGCAATCTGCTTATCAGCCTCACGTTGAGCAAGTATATCCTCTCTAGCTCTTTTTGTTAAGACTCCTTGCTTCTGTAGTTGCTTTTTCTTACGCTGCTTCTGCTTTAATGCTGCCTTATTAGCTCTCTTAAGACTAACAATCTGATCGCGCATTAGCTTAGCTAAGAGCATTATCACCTCAGCCCTCTTCTTTAGCTAATTAATCGCCTCAATAATTAAGGCTGGTGATGAGCTCTTGTGCTGCCGAACACGATTACGTATCAGCGTTAATTGAGCCTTAAGCTCATGTACGTTGCTTGGTGTACAAGCCTGCCAGGCCTCTGGCAAGGCAGCTGGTGTAGGTGTACAGAGCTGCACGTTAAGCTTTAACAGAACAACGTCTGGCTAGAGAGGCACAAGGCCTGCGCCTTAAAAGGCTAAGCAGATATTAGCTGGCGTAAACAATTGTGTAAAGGCTGCCTTAAACGCTAGCAGAAACTTAAGCTTTGTAATGTAGTTAATGTGGTAGCAGATTAGGCTCTTAACCTCACGACTGTACGCACGCTTCAACAGCGAGAAGCAGCTAACGTTAAGAGGCTGCAGCAGGTGGGATGAGTGAGGCGGCATACAGAGCGTGTAGATGTTGTTCTCCTTGCAAAGCTCTTGAAATTTGAGTGTGTGGTGGCTGTCGTGGCCATTAAGGATGAGCAGCCTACGCGTGCTAACCACCTTCCCATCTGTATGCTTAATAAAGTGCTTTAGCCACTTAACTCTAAGCTCGTCATTTGTCTAGCCCTTGTCGCTAACTGCAATTGCCTAGTTGTGTGGGAGATCTTCCTCGTACCAGGCAGATAGGTGATACTGGCCAGCAAAGATGAGAAACGGTGGGATTGTCCAGCCAGCAGCGTTAATTGCAGCAATCACTGTCACCCACTCACGGTCGCCAGGCTGGATAGCCTTTAGCCAGCCTCTCCTCTCTGACCCTGTCACAACAAGCTGAGTCGTAATCTTGCCCATCATAAAGCCTGCCTCATTAAAGTTATAGACGTCTTCATCGCAGATGCTATACTTCGCCTTTGTCTGCTCTACAAGCGTAAACCAGCCTTAGATAAGGACAGGATCCTCACACAGAGCTCTCTGCCTATTATACACTCAATTGAAACGCGTTGTGAGACTGTCTGTACGCTTAACAAAGTTGCGCGGCCAGTAGACACTAACGCGACCTGCGTCACGCGCAGCAAGCAGCTTATCAGCTATATCACGTACGGCTGCGTAGGTAGGCGCAAACCCTCGTCCATCAAGGCTAAGTATGTGTCTGACAATCACCTCCTCTTCTAGCTGGGTAAGCTTCTTTGAGTTGGGCTGGCAATCGCGTCATGAAGGTTTGCCAGCACGTCGGTCGTGTAGCGTAGTTTCAGCAATATTAAAGACTTCAGCAGCGCGTCGATTGCTCTGCAATTGGCGTTTATCAAGAGCTAAGATAGCAAGCTGAACATCTGCTTCATTAGAAGGCAATTGATTATTGTAGCGTTGAGCCATTGCAAGTCAAAGTGTGAGAGGTGCTCAAACTTGGTGGGGTGCGCGGCTCGCTTGTATGCGCGGCTCGCTTGTAAAGCACGTTAGCAAAAGCAGACCTTAAGCATGTAAAAAGAGAAAAGATACTTATTTCTTTAAGCTACTAAAAAAGAAGATTTTAAAAGAAATTGTAGTAGAGTAGAAAATTAGCTGATAAGAAGCTTAAAAAATAGAGGTGAAGGTAAAAAGAGCAGCAATTCAAGATGTTGTAAATTCTTAGTTATAAATAAGCCTCTAGAGTTTTTAAGTAAGCAAAGGTAGCATACAAAAAGCTTTAGTTAAAAATAGTATTTCTTAACTTCTTTTCAATAGCTATAGACTAAGATTATAAAGATACATATTTTAGAAGTTACAGCAGGCTATTAACGATGAAGCGTTAGTGACTTTCCTATAAATTTTAGTAACAAAGGAAAATTAAAATGTAAACGTTTGAGGCTAGTAAGCTATACCTACAGTCTAAAATACTAAAATAGGGTAATTAACCTTACTAAGTGTCATACTGCAATATTTACACCTTCTAGCCACAGCAGCAAGAAGGTCCAACTTTTTGTAGCTTCACACAAAGGCATTAAAAGAAATAAAAAAAAAGAATAGTAGCAAAACAACAGGTTCCTGCAAGAACTTTAACACATAGGATTACTACAAAATTGAGCATCTATTTAGATACATTACATTTATTAATAGTTAGTAGTTAGATTACTTCTGCTGTTTTTCTACACTTCTAAGGCTCTAGCAAAGAGAGCTTAGCTTAGAAATGAAAAGACACATTATAGACCTGCGTCACCATAGGTATTATTATATTTAACATAGCAAATTTAAAATTACTTATTAAATATGTCAAAATCGTCTTTATTGGAATATCCTTATATCTTTAAACTTGTTCTTTCTCTGAGAACCGACCTTACAACTACCTGATCTACATTCGTACTTGTATTAGAAAGTTGTCAACTTCTAAGATTAAGTACAGAACCTAGTCTTATACGCATTAAAGAACGATTATTTTTAGAAACTAAGTTAATAATTTATGTATCAATGTAAACCCAACTCTTAATTAACTTCTCGCGGATTACGCAAAATCTGTACCCTTATATCAGTTGGATCTTAAAACTAAGCTATAGCAAAGAGAGCTTAGTCTAGAAGAAAGAACATCTCCTAATTAACTAGCGTCTCTGCTTAGGTCTTTCTGCTGCTAAATAGCTGGAGAAGAAAATCACATTGTAGAGAGAAACACTATTATTTTGTTATAAATTTTAATCTTCTAGATAAGTTTCTGTGAAGGCTTTATTAATTTAATTTGCTATTCCTAGAACTAGATTGTTAAATCGAATTCATCATCTGCTTTGTCTGATTGGGTACTTTTATAGCGTTTGAAACTCATTGTGACTTATAGGATTTAGATTGGACACGTGTTACAAAGAGTTCGTATGCAGTTGTTAACAACACGGTATGGTTTGCTTTTTTTTGTATCAGAACACCATCCTACGCAGCGTCCGTGGTCGTTTCCTACTCATGGGTCGTTGCATCTCGCAAAAGCCAGTGGCAAAATAGTAACAAGGATAGTAAGGTACTTCATGATTAGAATTTGTCACGAGATCTTAAAGTTTTTAGTAAAGGAGCTATATAAATAGAAGTTGCAGAGTAGAACTGTTTGAAATGCCAAGCAGAGTAGCTAGTAGGAGGTCATGGTCGTATTATAAGCAAGCAAGGTGGGCTGAAAAGATTTACAAGCAAGTTTTCTTTATCTTCATTTATATTGCATTAATTTATCTAACCAGCTAGACTAAATACAATAATGCCTATGCAGACTTTAGTCTATGAGGCGCTGTTTTTCCTCCTAGGCTAAGCTCTCTTTTTCTAGAGCCCTAGAAGCCTAGTAAAACAGTAGTAGTGCTCTCACTACATGGCTTGCTAACAATAGGTCATTCTAACGCAGGTCTATTTCGTTGTAGTAGGCCTTTAGGTCAAGGCTCCTGCAGCAGGCAGCTATCTAGGCTGTTGCTATTTGTTGTTTTTTTGTGTGTTGTAGAGGCCTGTTGCTAGGCCCCTGTTGCACGTTGTTTGCAGGCTATTGCTAGCCCCCTGTTGCGCGTTGCAGAGGCCTGTCCGTCATCCATCTATTATAGAATAAAAGCTTATGATTTTATCATATTTAGAATTAAGTAAATATTTAAGGAAATGTTAGAATGATATTTTCACAGAGAACAATTCTAGTTAACAGTAAACGTTTAACCTACCTAAGATTTAAATAGGACTTCATGTATTCGATTTAACTCAAATTGAATGAAACAGCGTAAATAATAAGAATAGATTTGGCTTATTTTTTTAATTAGGTCGATAACACATAGGCATCTATTTATAAGAATCCAAAGGGGCATAGAGAAGTTGTGCAAATAGAACATAGGCTATGTTCGATATCCACCGAATGTTAGGCCAATGAAACCTGAAGCAAATACTACTGATTTCAAATTCTGGAAGGGTCACAAAGTTATGCTGTACTGGGTGATTAACGTCTACTTTCTCAAGCATTCAGGCTAAATTCTGTTAGCATTGAATGACACATGCTGCGGACGTGACTTACTTGATATGGATAGTCTTTGCCTCGAGGTAGGTCATCAAGCCGAGACGACCACCCTCGTGTCCGATACCAGACTCCTTCCATCCGCCGAACGGCACGTTTGGCCCAAACACATGCGAGGTGTTGATATTCACGTTACCAGTCTCGAGGCTCTTTGCAAGCCTCAGAGCACGGGGGATTGATGCTGTGTAGATGCAAGCTGCAGGTGTCAGAAGATAAATTTTGCAAGTTGCACACAAGCACCAGAAATACTTACATGAGAGGCCAAAGCTGCTGTCATTGGCCATCCTGATAGCCTCATCATCAGTCTTAAACGTGCGGATTGAGAGGACAGGGCCGAAAATCTCCTCCCTATAGATCTTTGCATCTTCTTTGGGGTTCAAGAAGATAGTAGGTTGGATGTACCACCCAGTATTACCATGTCTTTCACCTCCAGTGACAAGCTCTGCTTCTTCTTTGCCAGCGTTTACAAAGCTCATTACACTCTTAAATTGTTTGTCGTCAGCCATTGGGCCTAAGGCTGTCTTTGGGTCCGTGGGTTGTCCCATAGCCTGAGCAAGTTGCTCAAACTTTTTCTTAAGCTCCTTAACGAAGTTCTCTGCAATGTCTTCATGAACAAACAGGCGGGATGGGACAATACAGGTCTGACCGGAGTTGAGAAGGAACCCCTGACTTTGGTGATGTAGTGCGTTTTCGATGTTGGCATCTGGAAAGACGATACTTGGTGATTTACCGCCCAGCTCCAGACTCACACGCTTGAGGTTACTAAGAGCAAGGTCAGAATTCATTGCCCCAAGGCATGGCAGAGAACATACCTGTTCGCAGCGAGCTCTTGCACCTTCTTTCCAGCGAAAGCAGATCCAGTGAGCGAGATGCTGTTGATGTCCATGTGACTGGCCAGCGCAGCACCAACGTTGCCGGCGCCGGTGATGATATTAATCACACCAGGTGGGAAGCCAGCGTCTTTGATATACTTACCTAGTTGCAGTTTTCCAATAGGACTCTTCTCAGATCCTTTGTAGATAACGGTGCACCCAGCAGCTACGGCAGCAGCAACTTTAAAGGCGAAGAATATGGCTGAGCCATTCCATGCACCAATGCCAGCACAGACACCAACAGGCTCGTATTGGACGATCTGCACAATGATTAGAAGAACATCAGACGTTACCTGAAATTTTACATACCTTGTATATGCCCTGCTCATCCTCTGTCCAGGATTCTCCAGGAAGCTTATCTGTCCAGCCAGCGTAGTACCTGAACACCTTGATGAACAAGCCATAGATGAACTTCGCAACAGTGATCGGCTGGCCAGTACACTTTGTCTCCCATAGCGCAATCTCTTCAACGTTCTTTTCGACAAGATCAGCGAACTTCAGCATCGCAGCACTACGTTGCTGCGCTGTCCACTTCGACCACTCGCCACGGAAAGCAGCGCGAGCGGCAGCAACCGATTTGTTTACATCATCTAGTGATGCTACTTGAATTTCATCGGAGATTAGACTTCCATCGTGGGGGTTGGATATGCTCAAAGTTTCGCCAGATGTAGCATCGACGTACTAGATAGCTGTCAGGAAGGGTCCGCATAGCGGGCAAGTAACCCACCTCATTGTTGATAAAAAGCTGCGTGTAAACCATTGTTGCAATTTGGAGAAAGAATGATGATGCTGAATAGTAAGTTAATAATCTGTATTCTTTAATCTAGAATTATGCATTTTTTATATTCAGCCCGCCCTCGGCCCGGAGCATCTTGTTCCATCTGGCATACCGACAGCTCGGATCCAATCGGGATGCCTAGTGCATTGGCATGTTTTGTGGCGCCTTTAAAGCTCTTGGCATCCCATAATTTGTTTACGGTCCTTATGCGATTCCCACCGCTTTTTTCAAAAATTACTCTACTTGTTCAGAATTTCACTTGCTTCCTTCAAAGCCTCCCTTGCATGTGGGGGAGCATCTCTACTTCGCCATAGTAGCAAATGATTAAATTCATCTCCCGTAATCACAGCTGCACTTGCTTGTAAACGCCGTTCCGGCCATAGCAGAACAGCTCAGATCTATCTCTTAGATAGCTGAATTGTGCCTTTGAATGTCCAGCTAGTAAGACATCTACCTAGACAGTCCATATTGCATATTTGGTGAAGAACGTCTGATTTCATCTACAAAGAAGTAGTTGGAAGATGATATAATTTCTAAATTGGTATTGACCCGAGCAAAAGCTCAGAGGTGTCAAACAGCCATATAAGAAATTTACTGGTCATGCGCAAATGATTACCCCTATAATAAAGACATTACTTTGACAGTTGGCTTCAGGTTTTCCTCGCACTCATGGTTTTTGTACTATCGCCTATCAAGACAATACATCTGCAAAGCTGTCTTTGCACTCAATGCGCGAAATACTTCGATGCACGACTGATACCAATACCGTATAAAACAGAAATGAGTTTATTAAGCCACACGCAATTGCAATTATGTTGCGATCCTGAAGTAGAAATTTTATAAAGGGCATCCACAATATTACTTTACTTAGTAGCCTAATTATACAGCTCTTTGAAACTACAGAAGTCTAGGTACAGAAACTGTCTAGAAGACTTACTACTACCTAAGATATATATGCCCTGAATCCTGAGCTTGAAAGAGTATTATGAAATCATAAATGCATTCATCTCATTCCTATTTACAATTGGAGTACCTTTTTAATATTCTTCTATTGTCTCCTACATTCTTGTTCAGCTGGATGTCGACGAGTCCATCGTAGATAATAAAAGGTGGATTCGCATGCCCAGCAGCGCAGATGCTCTGAATAACAGTAACCAACTCCCGATCGCCTGGCTGAACAAACTCAGGGCAAGCACATCTCTCAGAGCAAGCAAAAACTTTGGCGGCAAAGCGACGCCCATCTGAAACACAGTTTCATTGAAGTTGTGCAGATCGTCATCGTGGACGCCTTTTTGGCTTAAGTATCCTTAAATAACTTAGATTAGACACTGTTTACCTCTAGATCATCCTTGAGTATACTCTGTCGGTCCTTCGCTGGATTAAAGGCCATTTTGAGTTTCTCAGAGCGCGTTACTAGTCTCTAAGTCCAGTCTTTGCCAACAGGCTCTCCACCTTGCACAGCCAGTATTTTACCTGCCATTTCTGCCACCTCAAAAAGCTGAGGGGAAAATTCATGTAAATCAAGATCAAAGATGTATTGGGCAACCGTTTGCTCTCTAGTACTATTAAGATTTTCGCAGTTAGCCTGGACTTCCTGTCTAAATGTGATTATGCTGATGCGATCAGGAAGCCTCTGATGGGGCACGTTGAACGACTGGGCAGTGCACCGGAGGCTGCGAAACTGGCCAGCTTGGCATTGAATGAAATTGTAAAAGAATGAGCTAGTATACGTAAGATAATTATTGATTAATTGAACAGCTATCAGAGAAGGCAGAAGGCCAAGGTGGCTGGGCTCCAGGGTACTTTGACATGATTTTCAACACTTGGGAGGCCTGATAGGCAAGGATAGTACTGCCCAACTCTCTAGGTAGTAGTCACGTATTATCCTTCAGGCATTTCGTGATAATTGTGGAGATGGTCGTGCCAAGGAAAGTGGCCATTTCGGTGGCGTAGCCGGCTCAGTAGTGCTCTACGTTAACCTATTAACACTTCACCTTTTGTAGCCTGGAATCGACAATACACAACAGCTAGTAGCATTGAAGAAAGCCTCTAATATCTTAGGGATGGGTAGATAGACAGCCAATACTTGTACGAGGACCTTCTGAACAGATCCAAGATTACTTGATTCGTGTTGGGTAAGTACTGCAACGAGGAGGGATTCTTGACTGTGTACTGTGGCCATAAAGCTGTGCTAGTATTCCTACTAGTAGCTGAGATGTTTTTGGAAATGCCGTTCGGGTTGAGATAATTAACAAAGTTGACGTAATACGTGTTTTGGCTGTCTTCGGCAAATTGGTTTAGGGTGAAATTCGAAAAAATTCCGTACAAATCGGATCCATGGTAAGACCCAATCCATTCTGTGTCTGGATAAGCCGCCATCTCAAAAGACCAAGAAGGTACAGAAGATGAAATGAGTTCTAATTGCCGGCGACGGGTAAATTGAAAGAATAAATCCCCGTACACAGCGGCCAGCTGCTTGAAGACAGGAAATAACTGGAAAGCGGTGCCTGTATTAAATGGGCTTCCAGCTGCTGGCTGGGTGTCGTATGTATCTACTAACCCAGCAATGGCGGTGCGGGATGCACTCGGGTAGGACGAGACAAGATAGTCAGTCATTTGGGCCACCGTCGTGAGGTTATCGGTGTTCGCGACAAAGAAGCTGGCCTCATCTTGCACATTGCCAAGAATGTAAGAGATGTTTGCGAAGGCGCGGCCAGCGAAGGCGATATCGCTTGATTCAGGAAGGAAATTATCCTGGTTATCAGGTCGAGGCGCGAACGTAGGTCTTACGGTCAACCAAGGGGAGAGCAACGGGTGACCATTTAAGGCGTTATTGATTATGGTTGTGTTGAGGGCACGCAAAAATGAAAGACGAGACGTAGAGTCTCTACATCCAGTGGCGTTAACGATTTCATCAAATACGTTCTGAGCCGTAGGTGACCCGATATCTTGAATAGGATACGCCGCACCCGAGCTCTGGATTGCGGCACGAAACAGCGGACTGCCTTTATAGAAATTATTGCCACGATTAATGATAGTCTGGTACATCACAGAGTGCGCGCCTGCAGATTCGCCACTACAAGAAATCTAATTAGTAAGACAGATCGCAATTTTTCAAATTACGGTCACAAAACTCACGCAATCGTGACTCGTTCTGGGTCACCCCCAAACTGTGCAATATTATCTTGGACCCACTGCAGCGCAAGCCTTTGGTCTTTGAGTCCTGCATTCGAGGAGCCTTCGTCTTTGATCTCGTTACCAGGCATGAACCCAAAAACGCCCACGCGGTAATTGGGCGCCACAAAGAGCACAGGCTCTCCCATGTTGACAGAAAATTGGACAAACTTGTCGCCTGGGTATTGTTGAGTAGCTCCATTCGTGAAACCGCCGCCGTAGATCCAGAAGATGACAGGGAGGAGTTTGCCAGGTGTCGCGTTGGCGTCAGTAGTTGGGCGGACAATGTCCAGAGTGAGGCAGTCCTCCGTCTCGTTCACTACGGGTGAGAGAAATGGCTGTCGAAGACTCGAGAAGGTAATTATAGCGTCGTTGATAGTAACACCCCGACGAGTCTGCACACAAGCAGGTGGGATTTCAGGAGTCTCAAAAGTGCCAAACGAAGCATTGAGTATTTGTGGTGGTCGGAATCGAAGGTCTTTGATTGGGGGCTGTGCGTATGGGATGCCCAAAAATCGGTCGACGGTTGAGACAGTGCGTCCAACTATAGTACCTAAATTAATTTTGACTTCAACGCTTGAAACGATCTCTGCAAAGCATGATGCTAAGAGGAAATAGGCCATGGTAGGAATCGGGGTGTACAGCGAAGGTTTATTGTATGGAAATATGAGTATGGCGTTTGACAAGCATCCATACATTAGTGCGAGAGGCCTTATATTTGCAAAGCCTCATTGTACAATTCATCTCGGTCCTTCAGTAGCTAGGTTTTCTCCCGGTACGACATTTGAAGTAACGCTAAGCTACTCTTAGATAGCACTAAGCCTTAGCCGGAGAATTGACTAAGATAATTATTCTCCCCTGAACCTTTAAAGGCTCATTCCTCCAATATTTGTCTATTATCTATTCAATTTACGCTCCTTTCGTCTCTTTTATCGTTGTGCCTGTCTGCCTGAAGTGCCCTTACAAGTTGTTGGAAGTAGCCCTGGAGGGCACTCAAGGGGTGGTTCCTCCGCCTGCTATGGTGGTGGGAAATGAATCAAGAGGGGCATCCTAATTGTGACTATTATAATTTTACATATATGGCTCATCCGTAGTTAGCTCATAATCATCTTCTACTTCATAATTCAACATAGGTCGCTCTTAAAGGTAACATTCTTCGTCTCATAATAAATGATAATTTACAATACTTTAGCATTCTCCATTAAGAAAATTTGTCTTACACAACAGTCCAAGTCACCATCTGTATGCTAGGCTCTACTAAAGTCACAAGATATTATTTGTTTTTATGGGAATGGGTTCTAGGAGGAATTCTGGTCGAGACTCAGTATAGTGATCAGCTCGCCTGTGAGGTAAGTTGTACAATTAAGAATGTAAATAACATGTAGCATGATTAGTAGTACTAATCAAAATGATTGTACTGATTGATGAGATTGCACCACGACTTACATGGATTCCGCTGATTATACAGCCAATCGCTGCACGGTCCGTATCTTAGGGTGGAGGTCGAACCAGAATGCGACTAGCCTTCCTGCTGGAACTCTTGTTCGGAAAGGAGATAAAGAGAGCATGAAAATCTAACTGTATTGAATAGACAGACCTGATTAATGTTGCTATACTTGAACACTAATCTTCAGCACCACGATTCTTGTAATTCTGTTTACCTACTCTCATCTCAACTCTTCCACGGCAGTCATTTCGATCGTTATTTCTCTGCCTCCTTCGGGATTTAGTCTTATAAAATCGATACATTGTCTTTCATTATCTCAAAATGGAAGCTGACTTCCTCAGCGAAATTGAAGGAGGTTCAGGCACGATCTCCGACCCCTATGTGGTGCAGTTCCTTCAGGGGGATCCTCGCAACCCAATGAACTTTCCACAGCGCCAGAAATGGATCATCACATCCATTGTCACCACATCCGTCTTCGCTGTCACAATGACATCTTCTGCATACTCAGGGTCTTCCAAAGAGATAAGAGAAGACTTTGCTATCAGTTCCCAAGTAAATTCTCTTGGAGTGACTCTTTTTGTTCTGGGCTTTGCTATTGGGCCCTGCCTGTGGGCGCCTCTTTCCGAGCTGTACGGCCGACAGTTGCTGTTCAAAACGACCTACGCCGTCTTCACAGCTTGTGTTGCAGGTTCAGCCGGCGCAAATTCAGCAGCCACTCTTTTGACACTCAGATTCCTGGCCGGGACTTTCGGGGCTTCGCCTCTAACAAATGCCGGTGGTGTCATTGCCGATCTCTTCCCGTCGTCTCAACGCGGGGTCGGGATGGCTATATTTGCTACTGCCCCCTTCCTTGGACCCGTTCTAGGCCCAATAATGGCTGGCTTTGTCAGCATCACAGTCAACTGGCGTTGGGTGCAGGGGATTCTGGCGATATGGGCTGGTACCATTTGGATAGTAGGCTCTTTGTGCCTCCCGGAAACATATGCACCGGTGCTGCTCCGGAAGCGGGCACGTTATTTGTCGAAAGAAACATCAAAGTTATGCATTAGCGTTTTGGAGAAGCTCCAGGGGCGTACCAAGCCGTCAGCGCTGTTTGCGAAAGCACTGAAACGACCGTATGCTCTACTGCTAGCTGAGCCAATAGTGCTAATCGCATCGGTTTACATAGCCATCCTATACGGCACCCTTTACATGATGTTTGGTGCATTTCCCATTGTCTTTCAGGAGCAACGTGGATGGAATGCTGGTGTGGGAGGGCTTGCCTTTCTCGGTATCACTGTGGGCATGCTTATGGGACTAGGGTACTGTCTCTGGGACAACAAACGTTACCAACAACTACTGAAAGAAAACGGTGGAGCGAATCTTCCACCCGAAGTGCGTCTACCACCCGCCATCATCGGAGGCTTCGCGCTACCAGTGGGGCTCTTCAGCTTTGCATGGACTACCTTCCCAGGGGTGCATTGGTCTGTCAGCATTATACTGGCAACACCCTTCGGTTTCGGTATTGTTCTTGTCTGTCTGTCTTGTATAAACTACTTGATCGATGCTTACACGATCTATGCTGCTTCGGTACTCGCTGCAAGCGCGACACTTCGGGCTCTTTTCGGCGCTGCGTTCCCAATGTTTACAAGGCAAATGTATTCCAAACTAGGTGTTCAGTGGGCAAGTTCAATTCCAGGGTTCTTAGCTGTCGGATGCATCCCATTCCCACTCTTGATGTACAAGTATGGGGAAACACTGAGGATGAAGTGTAAATATGCCAAAGAAGCCGCTCTTCTTTCAGCCCAACTGGGATAGGCTAGGGAGCTTAGCAATGAATCATGTTCTTTGGTAACTTATATTATAGGTACATTAACCAAATTAGCATATTAGTTGATATCTACTATTTTGATCACAAAATAAAATTATGCTTGAGTTCTAAAAAATAAACGATAAATTTACTTAAGAGTTTTAAAAATCAACATTAATAATTTAAATTTGCAAATTACAAGCACTACTCGAGCTCAATTATGCAAAGAAATGAAATAATAGTAGGTTTTAAATATATTCTTTTGAAACTACCCTAAGACGAGTCATTGTAAACATTTAGCAACAATATCAATATAGCTTTCCCTTAGTTTGTGAAGAAGACTCAGGAAAGCATAAAGAAGTTATTGAACTCTTCATAGTCTAATAGCTAGTGTAAAACTAAGCAGCTAATATACCAGCACGGCGAATACACCTGTGAGATACTTTACTTAGATAGCTGGCAGAGCAAAAAGCTAATGTCATCATCCCATGAGGAAGGCCTGTCACGGTTTCGGGACCCACGTGAACTGCCATAATAAATCTGTCGCTATATCAACAACAAAATGTCGCGGTCTAGATGATAGACTCAGGAACCTCTGCAGAGCACAGACAAACAGATGGAAGATTGATCTTAAGAGCCCCTCAGCTTCTCTCTGAGTGAAGGATGAACCAGCCTCAGAGGTTTCGTCAGTAGGAAAGAGTATGGATGTGCCTTTGAAAATCTCTTGGAACCAGGCTCGAAGTTATTTGTCATAGACGCAAATGTTCTTTCAGGTACTCTGGTGAAAACCCTTGCATTTAGTAGGTCTACGACTTTGATGATAGAATGAATAATATTCTGAATTGGGACTGATTTACCCGAGAGAGTTTCATGACGCATAGAGAACACAAGATGTATTTGCGCAAGGATTTTCATTAAGCTTGCTTCATAGAGACAGCCCTATTTGTACTCATCTGGCACCTGATTAATTCAAATCGAAGTCTCTCATTTGAAGTGATCATGTACTGATCTGATTTCTCTATGCTAGGCATAATCCAGAAGAAGGAAGACTTCTGGTATGTAAGACTGTTTGTAATGGCCGTGATCTACGTAGGTGGGAGAAGCTTGACATCAGGATGAAGTAGAGGAGAGCAAAGTCAATGATCAGCATCTGGAGGCTGTAGCTGTTCAGGAGAATGCTAAATTAGCTTTCGCTCTGGTGGCATCTTATATTGGGTAAAATAAAATGAACCTACCCAGAGCGATCTGCTTAGATTTCGTGCTGATTAATGGCGTGTCTAAATAAATTTCTAGATAACACCTCTCCTTATATTCTCCTAGCAATGCGCTAGGGTCGCAAGACATTATGCAGGAGAGGAGCAGACTCGTTGGCTCTAGTTTAGGAACTAAGGCGTATTTCAGCGCCAGGTATGCTGATAGATTGCCTCCTACCGAGCATCCTATGATGAATTTTGACGTAAGATCCCTCCGAAATCGGTCGCATGATTATTCATGGACTCGTATATTTTGAAGCAGTTCTCTAGGCCGGCAGGGTAAGGGTGTTTTGTGGTCAAGAGATGCTCGGGAAATGTAAGAATCATGTGTAGGTTATAGGCGATATCTCTACACACTAAGTCCTCTACATTGACTTAGCCAGTGTGCCAGCCTTCAGAGTGAATGTAGAGGCTGACGGGAAGTTCTCATTGTAGCGTGTGGATCTCATTGGAGATCGCGGTGGACTAAAGATTCGTGCGCAAAACTGTTCATCGACTGACTTCACGCGTCTTGACGCTCTTCGCCTCAGCGGGTTCTTGTCATATCTCAGCATTGTCGGTCGTCAGCTCGAGAAATGCAGCTCGATACCAGTCAAAACTGTCGTCAAACAATGGAGGCTTCTATCCCATTGTATTAGTGACCTGACGGCAGAGTGGGCAGTAAACAAGTCAAATCAGCCTTGACTTCAAGCGCTTACATAAAAAATGTAAGATTTAAACGGTTGCAAATAACTGCTAGGCCCAATAGGGTAATCAATCAGATCACTCTGAGGTTATTAGCCCCACTTACTCGATTGATGATAAGCCTGCCTCACCGTGGCATAAATTCTCATGCCTGGCACGACCAAGACGCCTGACCTACCTCAATCCGCTAGGGACGAAGTGGCGGAATTTTGTTGCTCACGCTAACGGTGACAATTGCTAAATGACAAGTGTGACACAAGATTTAAAAGATGAAGGTAGCGTCCATCAAGCATGCCCGTGAATGAAGGGTACCCACAAATTTTCATGCCGCAATTGAGAAAAGCTCAGTTCACCAACCACTTGACAGACAATATTGGGTTTCCAATCCGCCGAGCCCCTCGCTCGTACAAAGAACCGGGTGGCTTACGAGGCGGGGTCGGATCGTGCAACGATTGGATCGCACGGACAGTCCCCACTACAAAGCTCGGAACATAAAATAATTGGATCGCAGAAACTATTCGGAACATCAAATTCATTTCTTAAATTTTCGCTACAGGGTCAGGTAGACCATTGACCTCCACAACTAGCCAGTCATTTTAAGCTCCGCCCGACATGAACTCCAACCCATCTGATCGCCAGCCGCTTGTAAAGCTTCGGAGGAAGCGCCTGAAAGTAGACCTGGCTTGCGAGATTTGCCGGAGACGGAAGGTCAAATGTGACGGTGGCCGACCAGGTCTGTTGGCTGTAATACCTTGCACCCGAGACATTACTGAATGATCTTCAGCTTGTGGAAATTGTTCGAAGAGACCTACCCTTTCGGAAAAATGCATTTACGCGCCAAACCCTTCCGAACGTCCGACTGGTAGACCATTCGTCGCACACTCTGATGTAGCCTCAGAGAAAACTCTCTCCGAATCAGGACTCGGAAGGGAATCCATCATTGTACAGACCTGTATGCCACAGCCGCCTGCGGTATGTGCCTACTCTGTACCAATGCAAGTGACGCCTAAGCAGTCTAGCTCCTACGTAGACTGCAGCAGCAGTAGCAGCAGCGCCTTTACCGAACAGATCAAGGCGGCCATCGACGCTCGATCTGGGGGATTGTCTCAACCCCAGAGCCCGACTGCAATACCCATGGTCAATATTTCACTGTTTCCCTCGCATCGAGATGTTGCCGTGATAGAAAGCCTGACTGTTGGTATGGAGTACGAGTTGCCACCACGTAAGCAAGCTGATTATCTCCTTGAAGCTTACTGGTATTTGATGGATCCTCTCTTCCCTGTCCTTAGCAAGCCACGGTTCATGCATGATTACGATGCCTTATTTTCAGGCACCTTGGCTGATACTGACGAACGAATCTTTGTGAGCAAACTCAATGCTATATTTGCACTTTCCACTCAGCTTCAGGAAACACTTGATCAAGATCAAAGGGAGCGTTTAAGTGGCAAATATTTTCAGAGAGCACGAGCCCTGCTGCATCTACCAGTCTGGGAAACGGGATCTATCGACTTGATACAGTGCCTGCTACTGTTGAGTCAATACCTACAGTGCACGAACGAACCCCACCAGATATGGATGATAGTAGGCTCTGCCGTGAGAGTTGCTCAGGGCCTCGGTCTACACCTTCTGGAGAGCTGGACCGATCCCTTACATGAGGAAGACGCGGCTCTCAAGCGCCGGGTGTGGCAATTGTGTATCATCATGGACAGGTACGAAAATCAGTGTCCTTGGAAACAGAGAATACTCACATTTGCGTCAGGATGATATCTGTAGCTCATGGGCGACCTGCTATGATCGATGAGAAACTTACTCGCACTATTCTTCATGCGCAGCGTCATACACAATCACCACCGGATAAGGACGACTCTTTTGACGAGTTTGTCTCAAGGGCATTGGAATTGTATGAAATTACTCATCATGCGGCCCAAAGGTACTTTTCGCCACCACGGCCTCAAGACCTGAACGCGGATTATTCAGGTGTCGTTGACCCAAGTCCGATAGAGGAGAAACTGGCTCTCGTGATACAAATCGATGGCTCTTTGAGAAGATGGGAAGATTCCTTGCCTGCTTACCTGAAATTTGGGAGCTCTGGGCACCTTCAGGACGAAATCTGTTTGAGACAAGCCACTATTCTTCATCTTCGGTAGGAGAACCAGGAAAGGATCTGCAAATTGTATAAGTTGTGTCTCGTCATTCTGACTCACTGGCAGATCTCTCCACTCACAAATCCTCCTGTTCAGGCCAATACTGGCGCGGTGCTGTTTAGCAACGGAACTCGAAAGACGTCCATGCGGCAATCTGACTGGTCCCATGATCGAGCAATGCGCGTCAGCGTGCGTTGCAGCAGCGAGAAATATGATATTTTTTATCAGCCAGCATCAAGCAGACAGCTTAAGTATGCTGCCAGCTTGGTGGTATCGTGTCTTTTATGCCTACACAGCCGCCATGGTCCTTGCCGTATCGACCCTGCGGCCAGATTTGTTTCCATGCTCGGTGACTCATGCCGCTTGGGAGAACGCGATGATGATCTTTCAGACGCACGAGCACTTGAGTAATTCTATTCGAGTGTGTAGAAAGGCTTTGCAGAGAAATTTTTCAAGGATTCAGGAGAAACCAGATGAACATGCCTCAACTTCTTTGCCACATGGGGATCTTTCCACAGCGAGAGACAACACAGTAAGAGAACACCAAGAGTTTTTTCAGGATTTCCCGTTCGATCTTGACAATGCTTCCTTTTTTAATCTTGACTTAATGCTTTGATGCACATAGTAGTTAGATTCTTAATTAATTAACAAAATCAGAAACAACTCTTGTTACCCTTTAATCCCATCTGGACCTGGTCCTGGCTGAAGTGTGTAAAGATATATTATGCACAGCTATAAAGAATAATCTTTCTACGTCCTTTGTACAAAACCTATTAGTGTAGAGAATAGTATTCTCAGCATGCTTTCTTGCAATAGCACTCCTACATGACTAGTTGTAGATTCGAGTCTTATTTTGAGCGCGATCTTCCTGCCTGCATTAATACATTATCGATTCTGATAATCAAGACATTCTACTGAGTTCCTAAGTTTACGTATTGATAAGTGAAACTAAAAGGATTTGTATTATTGAATTTCATTTATTAAGAGTAGTTATCTAAATTAATATACAAAGATGCCTTGGTTTGTATTATCGATGAATCTCCTGAAAATGGAGTGGTTTCCCATCTTAAATTTACCAAGCCTGTATACGATCTGAGTAATTAATTTATCCAATTTTTTAATCGTCTCTGTAATTCTTCCATTCTTGCGAGAGGATGTTTTAAGCTACCGAGCTTACTGGAATATTTCTAAAGTAGATACCTATTCTGAAATCTTTTTTGAGGGCGTCTTTTGACTTCACCCTTTGCATGCTTTCTCACCCTCGCCGTTTAGGGATATCTAGCGTAAGTTTCATTAGGTCTGCGATTTGCTGAGTAAGTTTCAGTACTCTTCGCATTACCTTTGAGATGCTGGTTGTAACTAGTATCTTTTAGCTTGCTGAGGAAGTGAACCTAGTCCAATAGCTCTCCTTAGATCCATTATTTCAAGACTTGTCACATCACTCCAGACTCCTTTTCCTTCCGCCTTCCTCCTCAATTCACTGAAGCCTAACTTTCCATATCACAAATCATTAATGTATTTCACTGCTAAGATATAAGAACTTGCAAATTTTTCCTCTCCCAAAGTTCGCGTAGTCCTAGCTCATGAAATAAAGCGCCATGAGCGAGATGATGTTCCAAAGTCTCTAGCAGCCTTGAACTTAAGTCCTTGATGAAGACACTTTACATTCCTATTTACGCACACTGTATTCAATCCTTGATGATTTTCCGTTTCGTATCCCCTTTCACCCATCTGCTTTTCCTGGGTACAGCACCGGCGCACGCAACAACTTCTTTGTTGTGAAAGCCTGGAGAACCGACCTGCCTCAGTCCTTTCCCACCCCTGATCATATCTTTTGACGTATTTTCATTGAAGTTGGGGATCAATCCTGAAACGCTATTTTCTGTGAGCATCACGAGGACAACCTCTTTGCTCAGTTAGCGGAGATTTCAATTGCTCAATTTTTTCGAGTTCGAGTACTTTTAAGCAGACGAAGATTTTTTCTGGCTGTGCATCTAATAGATTTAGCGAAGACGGAACCAGGTTGTAATAATGGACTGAGAACAGGGCGGGCTTAGATTTATGTGGAGTTATTAATAAACAAAATCAGCTAGAAGCAGATTCAGAAATGTGGGTCGTTCCCTTGAGCGAACTACAAGGTGTAAGATACTGAAAGTAACAGTATTGTTAATATTAAACTTATTGGGAAGCGAAACAATCTGATCACCTTTTTAATAGCATACTCAATATCCCATCAGGATCGGAGTTGTTTCTGTCTTGCTCAGATATAACTTTAATTGAAGCAACCGCTGTTTTCGTACAAGAGGTAAAGATTATTCAGATACTTGCTAAATCGCTAGTATAGCAGCACATTGTAGAAATGTTCAAAAAAGGGGAGCGAGGGAGATCCTGCTTGATGCATTAGTTCGTTTCATTTGCTATGTGATTTCAAGCTTAATTTAAATTTTCGTTTCTGACATCAGAGTTAATCGTTAAATCACTAAAAAAATCGCAAAATGCCGTTGTAAAAACTTAGAGATGCAGTGCTAAACATAACGACTACTGTTCAAATTCGGGATTATCCTGATTAACGTGGGTATCATTACATCCCAACACAGTGCCAGGTTCCAGGCCTCCATATTATCCCTTTGCCGCTAATTATTTCAACTCAAGTGACCCTTACAGCCCAACGTGCCTATGACTGTGAATGCGCCACATAGTGGTAGCAGGGCACAGTAAATTGGATGGATCCACTTGTACCCAGGCTCTGCGACTGAGATGGATACGCTAAAGCCGGTTTTGTTATTTTGATAGCTAATGGCGATATTGGCATAACCGGATGATTAGTACGTTCTGTCGCTGGTGCTGACTCTGTGCTAGATGACTCCTCATCCTGAGGATACCGACCCAGCTCAATATCTTCCTCATAGTGTCGATATAGTTTCTCTGCTGCACTTTCACCTACAACCCCTTTGCGAACACCGTCGGAGGGCAGGGACGAGTGTCTAATATCGATGTTGTTCTGAACGAGTACGTCTCCATATGCATGAACTGGGAGAGGATCGTTCAAGTGGTCCACACTGTCCGAGTGACTGCTTTTCGAGAAGTGGGTTGACATCTTGCCAAACAATGCTCTCTCGTACCACGCGGATCCAGCACTGCCTGTTTGGAATTTTGAGCTTGCTTGGTTCTTTGTTGATTTCGACGCCTTTGATCTACGCCCCTCCTTGAAAATGTACATGAAGAAGGCCTTTAGTGCGGGAGCATTGGCGCAGAAGGCTATCATGTGAAGTTCAAGCAACGAAGTCACTAGAAGTTCCCACGTTGCCCATGTAGCATCGTACGTGTCGTAGAAGATTCACCAGCTCTGCCATGCACGATATGCGCCAAGAGCTACTGTGGCATAGCCAATGGCGAAGACGCCGAGAAGTGCAAACTTCTGTCGGCGGGGTATATGAAGATTCCATACCAGAAGTGTTGGGAGCAGGGCAGTGATAAGGTCCTGCACCATGGAAATGACGCCTGCTGACAGAACGTCGGCGCCTTCGTTGAAGCAGGTATACTTATATCCTGCCTTAACCTTAGGCACGTTAACTTGGTTCCAGAAAGCAGACATGGGCCGGCAACCAAGTATCGGAGCGATGACCAGTGCTAAAGAGTAGAGGACGATACAGACAATGTTAATCCAGGTAATCCAACGGAAGGTATTTGACACACTCCGAGAAGCGAGGCGGCGATAAAAGAGCAGTATCGTGATTTTCATCATGCCAGTGGCAGCACAATAGAGGCACTCAATAGTGAAGATAAGCTTTCGACCAAGTACGGCGCGATCTGGATCCTGAAGCCCCGCCATGTCCCAGATGTGACGATCGAAACCTATCGAGGCCACTGTAGACTGTTAGTTAAGTAAACATAAATGCGTTGGAGGCTGCTCTCACCTATTGGGTACAATACAGTAAGAGCGATGACGAGCGGCTACTTGGTAAGCTATGGTATATAAAGCAGAAATGTACAGCGTACCATGGACGCCAGCATTAACCAGTCATCCCAACCCGAATTCTTCTGCTGGATAACTCTGACCCAAAGTCTTGCACTGAGCATGGCGATTGTGATAGGTCCTAGAATGCAGGCGATAACCAAATTGGTGTTTGGACGGATTTCTGGATCAATCATGTTGGGCTTCGGCCATGATACCACCACCGATGGTGGGGGGTGTATACCACCTGGCATTAGGGAGCTGGGGATCTCGAGAATAAGAATAGGTATAAAGTGAGCAAAAGTGTCGTTCGAGGTAGAGCCTTGCAAGTGATCTAGAGATATTGTAAAGCTCAGCAACCGCTTGCTATAAGTATACCCAGGTATCGTAGCCTTGTGGCGTGCAATACAAGGACCATGATTGAGCATTAATAGCTAGCCATCAGACAAGAGTGTGCATGTTTCTGCGCTAGACCGGTCCTTCTCTTCTAATGTTGTATAAGGTGTATGTTGCAGATCTCGAGTGATGATCAAGGGTACGCAGAAACAATAGACAGCCTTGACGGCTTCGATCATCACAGTAGTTCACGCTACAAGAACTCTCCCGGACTTTACTCCGACCTGAAGTCAATACCTAGCGCTGTGATCGACACACAAAGGATCATTTCCATGAGATCAATGAAATCCCCGCGTACGAAGACGTATGCCGATAGTCTATATCTATGCGCATTGCGAAATTAGCTTCATACCTCATTTAGAGCTGCCAAGAATCCCACCAATCTGACTTTTAATCCACAACCTACGAGAACAGCTCCCGAGCTATCGAAAAGCTACCTCAGTACCCAATCAAATCGGATTGGACTGACCATCGTACAACTCTTCACTTTGTGTCCTCTTTAAACGAGAATTGTTACTATCACTGTTCTCCAAGAAGAAAGCTTTTAAAATTGCCCTTGTAGTGCTGCTACAGGCGAAGGGGTGGTTGCTGAGAACAGCTTGCGAATTAAGACAACATTTGTGTTCAAACAGTGGGGGCAACGCGGCTAGCCATGGAAACAACATTCCACCAAATTGTTAGGATACGCTCGTTCTACAGCACTTAGCTTTAGAAAATGTATCTCTTCACAAAATCCTGAAGCTGTTACTCCAAGCCTGTAGCCTGGGCATACTTTTTGACGCACGGTCTTCGATGGCGAAGTGAGTGCATTTAAGGTAGCCGATCTTCTTAATGTTGGGTATCAACGCAATTGTGCCCCAGGCTCGGTTCGAGGTCAGTTTTACACGTGTATGACGTGATGCGACGGAGTGTAACGCACGTGGTCTTTGGATTGAGTCCCATAATACTAGCAGGAGGATCGCTTCCATGATTTGCAACGCTCCAGATTCGAGGGAGTTCAGGGAAAGTGTCGGTCGGGCGCTCCCGCCACCCTCCACCCCTGACCCTGGCCCTGATGATCTGCAGCGATCGCTGTCAAGAAGCGCGATTAACAAGCAGCGTCGCCTTGAGTGAGCTAAATTTTTGTTTGACTTTATCGCCGATTTTAAGCTCGTCGTGAGAGCATTGCAGACCTCTGCATGTTATTCCGTAGTTCAATTTGTACTGGCACAAGTTTCAGTAACAAGTCTAGGTTCTTGATCACATTTCGTTGATCACGCACGATGGAATATGAGGAAGCCTTTTAGCAACCAGCCTACGTCAGGCATTAGCTATGCAGGCTTACAGAGTAAATTGATTAATCATCTCTCAATCTTCTTGGAGGATGACCATTTCACGTGTCTCTTTCAGACCATGAAGCCAATCAGCACGGCGGGGCGGCGGGGATGCGGGTGACCAAAATATGCACTTGTCAAGGGTCTTCCAAATGGAATGGGTCCGATTGGCGCAGGAGCACTGCGCCAGGAACAAGCGCCAAAAAACCGATCATGGAAACAGAAGTGCGTCATTACTAGGTGACCGTTCAAGATCCACTCACACATGGCTCCCCTGTCTCCGGTGGGTCCTTTTGTTTGCTACCAGCAGGATCCGCGGAAGTCCTGAGTAAATATTGCAATGAGATCGATTCTCAAATTTCTATCCCCACTTGATATCAACACCGACACGTGACTATATTACGCTTGAAAGTAGAAAGGACAGCGTAATCAGCAAATACTAGATAGATAAAGAGATACACCTCTTTTCGATCGTGAATTTTCTGGCCGGTTGCTTTTCCAAGCTGCGCACGCCACGCTGTAGCTGCTGTAAGCTTTTTCGATGGAAAACGCAATGACTTGGCTTTTAAGATAACAGGACATGACCTAATGCATCATATCTTTAGGTGGGCTGCATTTCTAGTGCGCAATAGAGACGAACTCCTTTACACCCTTAGAATAACAAGTTTTCCAAGAAATCGGATCAAACAAGCACAGGCGGCCTCTGACACTGTACCCATGATTGGTTCAAGCAGTTAATGAATATGCTTTCATGGTCCAATGAACAATGGTCCTACTGCGATTAGCATATGTAGTGCAGTGATCGTGTGGTGCCATCGCCAAGCACTCCAATCATTGGAAAGGCGCGACTGCAAAGAGGGTGTAGCCGATCATAAAGCTTGCCACTACAAAGCCATTGTATGTGTAAAATGTTTACAGGTCCAAAAGGTGATCACAAGAACAGGATCTACTTACGTTGCATTGCCATCTTGCCAAGTGCTAAGTTCTGAACGGAAGCAGTGTGCTTTCGATGTATGAAGTACCAAAAGAGGCAAAGCAGTACCTACTGTCAATTTCTGCCACTTCAATAGAGGTGTACTATCGGAATCTCTCGAAATCTCTACCACAAGAGTATTGGAGTACCTATCGTCAACATCTTTATCTGTTGCGACACTACGTCGTAGGTGCAGATTTTTCGATATTCCTCCTTGATGCATTGGGTATATTTCAAACCATACAGTCAAACCTTGACTAGGCCTGCAAAATTGTAATCTAACTTTTCCAGGACTTGCTCATCACGACGATTAATTTTAAACTTCAACCAAATTTTAACAGTAGCCACCTCATCCATTCTCGCACCATCCCAACTATCTCAATCTCTCGTCCAGATCAGTCTGTCCCTTTCTCTCCACCTCCTAACCCAACTTCACATCCTCCCCATATCCGCCCAACCCTACGAAAACCTTTGATAACACTCCACCTTCACAACCCACAGCCCCGTTATTGCATCTCTCGTCACCTCTAAAAACAGCATCACCACCGCTCCGCAGCCGCAACGGCGACTGATTTCAATTCTCCATCCTGTTCATATTTCTCACAGCTTTTGAAGACCATCAATTATTAGAGGGATGCGTTTTTAAATTAGACATCGCTACATCTGCTAGAAACGTACCAACAAGACGACACCTCGATAACACGCGATCCGCGAGCCACTTTGCATTCACTCTTGGAGGCAATCCATGGGCCCAATTTGAACCTTAGAGGGGGTGGACATTAGGCTTCTTCGTCTACATATGGTGACCCGCATACCACGGCGACCATGCTGGTGATGGAGTATTCCTGGTTAAAGATATTCGCAAATCCGCGACAGATGATAGCAAGTTCTTTTTCACTCACCTGTACGATAAAAAAAAAGTAGCAGCTCAGTTCTTCCGTGAGCTTACTGGTTTGATCGGTGGAAAGCTCTGATCTCGTTATAGGCGTGGCTGAGGTGGTCCACGCATGTAATGAGCAACCCCTCCAGAATTTTCTTTTAGTAAAAACTGCGGACCTGGTCACGTTCGGCGGCGTCATCGATATCGACAAGCTAGGCCCTCGACATAGAACCCAACAGACTCACAAAGCGCGGAATCCTGTTTAAAACTTTTGACGGCATAGCACTTGACACGATTTCTAGGTTCCGCTACTTTACTAAACTGCTGCCTGAGGTTCAAAACATTGTCTTCGACTGTACACTTATGGCCGAACGTCAGGAGCCCGCTGAACCCGGATCCAAATCAATAGCCTGCATTGCCGGCGACTCCACGACAGAAGATGCAGGCCGCTTTACCGCGACCTCTCCAACTCCCGTGTGGATCTCGTGTGAAACTTACAAACAACTTGTAAACTCTGAACGTGCAATTAAATCTAAGGCGAAGCGTTGGCTGTATTGAACAGAGCAAATATCTTAGTTGTCAAGATGAGGCAGACCGATGACAGGCTTTTTGCCTTTATGAAGAACAGGTTGATGAATTCAGGTTAAATTTATCTTAACGTAGATTTATCTGGAGATAATTTTTAGACTTTTTCAATTTAATAGATACTTAATCAACGCGTATGCTCTCTCATGCCTGTCCCTAGAAGTATAAACTGGGAACGCGAACGCGACCGCACCTGCTACCATTCGTAGTTAAGACTCCGTGCTTGTGAAATTGTACGTAGTTATTGCAAATGGCACGCGTGAACTTGGACCGCTGCTCATGAACCAGAAACGGAGGGCGGGCGAGGAATACAAGCCACTGCTAAGGAGTATCGGAGACAGGAGATTAACAATAGAAAAGTCTTCTGATTGTCTTAGAAGACAAAAAGGAATTATATGATGCCCCTATAGTGAGCTGCTATTTACAAGAAAAAATAGTTCATAAATGAAGTATTAAATAAGGACAAAATAAAATTCTTGCATCTCTAAAACTACTTTTATAGACAGGGCACATAATTAGGCTCCGGAGAAACCATGAGTAGATAAAAAGTGTCATATAAATTATATTTACTCTAATCTATAATATACTATAACATTAACATCAAAACGTAGCTTGATTTTCTTTTATTTTATTTTTGGTTGTTAATTGAATTTAAGCGTCGAGTGGCTAGACACGGTATCGCATCAAGCACCTGTTCGTGTGGAATTACACACTACTCTCCTACATTGATGTAGCAGATAGTATAAGTCACGCATACGCCGCGATGAAAAGTTCGATTACAATTCTATTGCTACTAGATGTTATCTCTTACGTAGTATTGTTAGGACTACACGAATAAATGTTGCTGTAGAACTCTACACTATGATACCTATTAGGAATAGTAAATCAAACTGTTTTGTTTGACTGTTGCGTCTTCTTAAGTGTTAGAAATGTGACGCTCAATAATAAGAATTTGGTTACTGACAAATAACAAGTAAAGTTTGTATACATTTTGTGCTTTAAAAATAATTATATTAAGGCCTAAATTTATCGCACATTTTATTAGCAACCTACCAAGAAACGTTAGAGTAAACTTCTTGAACGTTTTCTAATGAACATTACTCTAAATATATTTTTCCATATTTACTTTCCTTCCTCTTCTTCTTCAATGTCCACCAAAATCTTAGACCGCCGGGCACTTTCTGCGATTTGAAAAAGACGTTCTACTTCGCCACTGCTTTCGCACATAGCTCGGAAGGCGCCATGAGGATCGCGAAGCAGCTCCCAAGGGGCGCCTTGTTCAACAACAGCACCACGATCCAAGACAATGATGCGGTCGTGGTCGGCGACGGTTGCTAGGCGGTGCGCCACCGTTACAATAGTGGCATCGAGTTCCCGCAACACAGCTTGCACCTGCGCATCAGTCGCGTGATCGATTGACGCCGTCGCTTCGTCCATGATAAGAACTCGACTCTGCCGTAGAAGAGCTCGTGCTAGACAGAGCAGTTGCCGCTGGCCCTGCGACAGGTTAGCCCCAGCTTCGGCGATGGGCGTCGCGGCGTCAAGAATCCCTTCCGTCTCGGCAGAGGACTGGCACTGTGCTGGCGCTGAGGGGGAGTTGATAGACGATGGATTGCAGCGGTGGGCCGCCGCGCCCAGTAACTTTACGCGCTGGAGCACCGAGTTGACTTCGACGTCGGAGTGCTCATGCAGAGGATCTAGGTTGGACCGGACGGTGCCTGCAAACAGGCTGGGGTCCTGGGGCACCATAGTCACAGACCTTCGGAGGCGCTCCAGCGTGATTTGGCTAATGTCAACGTCGTCAACCAAAATTGAGCCCGTCTCTGCTTCCAGGGCACGGAAGAGGGCGAGGCCTAGGGTACTTTTGCCGGCACCTGTACGGCCCACGACACCTACCCGCTCTCCATGGTTGGCACGGAAGGTGACATTGCGAAGGCAGAGGTCCAGCTCTGGTCGATATCGTGCCGAGAGCCCTCGAAACTCAACGACGCCGTGCGAAGGCCACATGATGTTTGGGTGGCAGCGTGCCGCGGCAGGATTAGCTTCCTGCTCCGCGTGAAGGGTCTCGTGGATCCGGTTCACAGAGTTCATGTTCTGCTCGAAGACGGCATACATGCGTACGAGCCAAATAAGGTTGTTCGAGAAGGTCATCGAGTAAGTCAGTGAGACGGCTGCTGAGCCTGGGTCGATACTGTCGTTCAAGAGGACGAAGACAACGGCCAGTAGAAACAAAAGGTTCCCGAGAAACTCGGTACGGAGAGCTAGCCACCGATTAGCAGCCCAGAGGTGGAAGTATGGTCGGGACTGCGTATCGATGCAATCTGCATTGCTCTCGATAAATTGCTGCTCCCTATCGTAGGCACGAATCGTGACTAGCCCGGTGAGAACTTCACCGAATTGCTGAAAAAGAGGGCTACGGGCTTTAGCTTCCAGCCTCTTCAGCTCCCTAGACGAGCGCAGGTAGAATATGGCAATCCCCCAATATATGGCAACGATGACGCAGCCCACAACTAAGAGCCGGGGCGTGATCCAGGCCATGAGGCCGATGGAGATGGCTGTATCGAGAACAAGGCTAACAATGTAGATGGTAACTGATGTCACGTCTTGATCAATAATCTCTACATCCTTGCTGAAGCGGTTCATGAGCTGTCCAAGAGGAGTCGTGTCGAAAAATCGAAACGTGGTCCGCGTAGCGACATCGAGCAGCCTTGCGTGGAGTTTGCGCGAGGCCGTCAGCGATCCGAAGGCCGCCCAAAACTCCCTCATCATCACAAACACAATGCCTGAAAGACTAATGAAAGCGAGGACCAAAACATAGTATAGAGGATTGACGGTAGAATGGGAAGAGCCTGTTGGTACCTGACCTGCTATCATGAAGTTGTGTCGAGCGCTAGGCGACATGGGGCCAAGCTGGCGCAGGGAAGTCAGATGCAACATAGCATGCGCCGGCAGGATAGACTGCGGGTCCGTATGACCTCCATCACCGCTCGAAATGGACTCATTCGACCATTTCCCGATCCAGAGGGTCGACGCCACCCCGGCCATCTGCTCTGCAGCGAACGTGAGGATCAGAATCACCCAGAATGGCCATGCTCCCATGATAACCAGATAGAGCTTAGTGGCCGCCCACCCTACGACGCCTTTCTCTTCGGTATTCGGATCATCCTCGATTTGTGACACCTGATCGACGGATTGCACGGCGAAATCTGGAGCGTTCTCTTGTGGCAGAAGGCGGGGTTCGCATGCATCAGACTGCCTCTCGGGTGAGCCAGACGCGTCCTTTAACTGCAGAAGCTCTAGTTCCAAGGCGTTTTGGATAACTAAAGGGAACACACCCGCTTTCACGACGTGATCAGGAGTCCCATGGGCAACAATGCGACCCTTGTCTAGAGCGATGACGAAGTCAGCCACGGGTACACACAGCGCGGCATTATGTGTGACGAGGATACAGGTCCGGCCCTGGCGGGGAAGTTCTTTGATACAGTTTTCGAAAACCGACTGGGCAGTATGCGGATCTAGGGCGCTGAGACAGTCGTCGAGTAGCACGTCACGAGAATGAGAGTAGATCGCTCTGGCAAGGGAGATGCGCTGCTTTTGTCCACCAGAAAGTGTGACACCATTTTCGCCGATGATAGTGGCATCACCGGCGTTCATACAATCCAGATCGTGCTCGAGAGCACATATAGCGATAGTGTGTTGGTACCTTTTCGCATCAAACGGAGTCGAGAACAGTATATTATCGCGAATCGTCGCATTGAACAGCCAGGGGCTCTGGGCGACGTACGCGCGGTTTTGCGTGGAGGGGAAGAAGAAAGTTCCTTCGGCCAGGCGCATCTCTCCTAGTAGAGCCAGCAGTAGGGACGTTTTGCCCGAACCTGTCGGGCCCACGATTACATTAAGCTTTCCCGTGTGGAAGCGGAAGTCCAGATTACTCAACTCAAAGGATGCGGTGGCGCTGAGCGCCGTAGCACCAACCTCGCCCCAGCTGAAGTGAGCATGATGGAAACCCATCACGAGCTCGCCTTTTGTGTCTCTCAAAGCAATACCGGCCGTCGTCCACCCATCTTCTGACTCCTGCAAGAACTCCTCAATACGTCTCAGGGATACGCCTGCTTCCTTGACCTGCGCCAATACGTGTCCTAGGTTTCCCAGGGGAACACGAAGGAGTGTAAACATGGATATGGATGCAAACGCCAGAGAAGGGCGTAACATCTTACCCTCCACTATCGTGTAGCAGAGGAAAGATAGAAATGTAACAAGGACCGGCACGGCATGCCAGGCGGTGTTGGCAACGGCCCACAAGATGAAGCGACAGCGTAAACTCTTCAGCTCCGTGATCCGTGCGCTATTCACCAGCGTGCTGAAATGGTGCTCCCAGGCGAAGTATTTCACGGCGCGGATGTTTCGGAACAGGTCATTGGTACGATAAATGCGTTGATCTGTAGAAGTCATCATTTTTTCCTGATTCTGGGTTAGGCGTTTGCTCAACGTGATGTTGAAGGGTATCATAATAAGCATCATGGTGATACCAGACAAGGCGCTCCAGCCCAGAAGCCGGTATAGAATCGTGACGGTAACGACAATCTGTATAGGGGCTTGGATAGCCAGAAGATGCAGGTTAGACATGGCATCACCAACCTTGTAGCTATCAATTGACATCAAGTTAACAGCATTCCCAGTACCCACCTCGTCGCCCGCAATGTCAACCCCGTCTGCTTGCTGGCTAGCAAATCCAACGGTGGGTGCATCGATCGGCAACGCAATGGCAGGTTTTTGGGCTGTCATCGCTAACCGAGCCCATCTTTTCAATTTACCCAGCATTTTCTCGGCGCCTTGCGGATTTGCAAATATTTGCGGCCCTCTACGGAATGGCTTTTGGCGCAGAGCCTTACGAAAAACCTCACCAATCAGCAAAGCGCGTGCCCGAAGGCACAATTTGTGACCTAGCCAGAGGGCCTGTCCATCTGCGACCGACTTGATGAAATCCACTAGCGGAAATAGGATGACCAGAAGCCAGAGTACGTTTCGGGGGTAACGTCCAGGCTCTTCAAGGGAGCTCAGGATCAGATTCAGAAGTAAGGCAGGGGCTACGGCAAGGAATCCAGCGATGGAAGCCCATGTGCCCTGCAATATCAATAATCCCTTGAAAAGAGACGCCAACTTCCATACCAATGCCGTGTTCCTCTTTAGTTGTCGACAAGAGGCCGAAAGGGTCCGGGCTGTGTCTGCATGGTCAAAGTGCCGCATCATGTTGGTATCGATACCCTTGTTGTACCCTTTCATCAACATGGGATCCATCCAGAAGAAGGTTAGACGCGAAAAGATCGACGCTCGTTGCTCGAGCGAAGTTGATTCTGTTGTGTAGTGGCTTCCCGTGAAGAGAATAAAGCCAACGAGCATCGTCCTGAGGCTGAGATCGAGAAGTAGCGTATAGATAGTAAGGTTAAAGTCGCTACGGATCAACGCAGAACGAAAAAAAATCATTGCAAAGAGCCACTGAGTGAAATAGATGGTGGCAGAATGCCCCCAGGGCCGGTGTTGCTGCCACCATGTCCTCTTCGCAATGAAAGGCAGAATCAGGATCAATATGGAATATAACCAGGATGCAACTCCTACTGCTGGTCGGAAGAGAGGAAGTCCGTCAGAAAATGCCTGCGAGAATGAGACGACGTTGACGCTGAGCAGCCCACCAAGCACAACCAGCTCGCCCAAAGTAGCTCCGCTCAAGAGAGCTGCGGGCTTCCAGCTTAAATTGAGTTGGCCCGCATAACATTCGCAGTGCGGACACTCCTCGACGTCTGCGCTGGTATCACCTGACACGGCGGCAACCTGGACTAGTGGTCGCTGTCGATGTTCATCGCAGGCAGCTCTCTGGTACCGATTAGCATTCACGTAAAAATGAATGACCAAGCTTGTAGCGGAGGCTAGGACAATACAAGTCGGAAACAGCAGGTTCATGAATCTTGGCTCGTTAGTTTACGGATCGTGGGATTTGACAGGAGGCTACGGCGCCGATAACCTACCTGTCCCGGAAGCAGGCAGTAAAGTCGTCCTCTTGCCATATCGGACATCCGCAGAACAAAGGGCCTTCCATCGTCTTGATAGCTGTCGATGCGCAGACTGGCAGCGATGCTGCAGCGATATGCTTGCGCAAAATCAGGCAGTGGTAAGCAGTCAACCTTTCCCGGGATATGGCGGTGTGGGGGCCAACGACAGGGCGTAACGCTAGGGAATGTGCCAAAGGAGCGTCTAACGACAAAGCTTTACCTCGAAAGCATCAGTAGGACAGGAAAAACAAGCTGGAAATAAAACACTCTGCAGTGCGGATCTTGATCAATGTCGTCAATGGAAGGGGTTCATGATGAAGGCAAGGTTGACATGTCAAATGATAGTCTAGTAGTTTATAGATTTTTTTCGCACGTCCGGTCAGATACGATCGCCGAATCTAGGGGTAATAGAAAAAGACGAGAAAACAATAGAACGCCACGAGGCTCAAGGAGTGCGTTCCCTGGCAGCTAAAAGGGTACCTATGGCGCCGATGGCTTATTTACCACTGTACAGGAGCCAATAGTAGCACTCGAAGAGAGATAACGCGTAGATCTGACAGCCACAATTGGCGCTAGCATAGGAATAGAGGAAAATACTGCTGGGACAGGCATCGTCGTAGCTGAAGATCAGCAGATGTACTTCCACACAGAGTCCATTAATGGCTTACTAACTAGACAATACAAAAAAATTCTAGCTGGAGCTGGCGGAGAGATCTGCAGGAAAAAGCACAAAGATAGAAATGAGGTGGAGGGGAATACCAATCGGCTGTCTTGGAGAGGACGCCTTCTAATGCCAAAGACGCAGAAAAATCCCGAGCATGTCGGCATGGCAGTGCTCCTACTGCTAGTGGGATTGCCGCAGGGATCTCGTCAGAATGAGACAGATAAAAACCATACTGGCGTTGCCCAGGTAAAGGAGTCCCCGCGGGAGACCCGGGTTGGCAAGGATCCATAGAAAGAAGCCCGTCCATAGTGGCGTACCGACAATAGCTGCCAGCGTCTGGACTGTGCGGATGCTCACGTAGAGCCTCTGTACTGCGTCCTTGTTGGACAAGCCACTGGTAGCGAAAGAACGCAAGGCATCAGACAACCCCATGCTCGTGGCGGTGACGGCCACGCCCACGGCATAAATGGCTAAAGACGGCGCCATGGCGATGACTAATACGCCCGACAGGCTTGCTAGCAAACTGACTACGATGATGCAAAAGTCTACGGCCTCTTTGGTATGCAGCCGCGGGCGGAGAACGTACTTGGATAACAAAGGCAGAGCGAAGAGGGTAAGAGCCGAGACAACTTGTTCCATGGCGGTGACCTGGTCGACGTGAGAGAGGCTGGAGTGAAAGGTGCCCGAGGCCCACTGTGGCGACGTTATCGAGACGACTGCTGCGATTGTGCTCCCAAAATACAACATCATGACTTGTCGAGTGAACGGATGGCGCACGGTCTGGACGACGAGCTCCATCGAAAGGTAAAGGTCAACCGTGGCGGCACGGAGCAGAGACTGAAACACAGTCGGTGCATGCGCTTTCGTGGATACGTGGTTTTCGACGCCGTCCACCACCAATGGAGCACCAGACGGGACTGGGGCGCCGGTAGAGTCAGACGACATCAGAGAGCGGCATTCTTCTCCCGAGGAATCATCAGTGTTGTAAGTCTGACGTGATGGTTCGTCGTGATGAGGAAATAGGGCGACGAGCGGCACAAGCAAAACATATACACCAATAATCAGTCCACATGTTATAAAGACATTCACGTTTAGAAGTCGTGCGCCGATGAAGGTGCCGAGTGACATCATTCCAATCAGGATGGCACTAAGAAGATTGAAGGTGCCAGTCCTAGTAAAGCATGGTGGTCAGTGAGTGGGCATGTCTGGGGGTTGGTGCACATGGTGAATGGAGTCGAGGGCGAACAAAGTACTCACATCCCGTCTTCAGGCACACTCTCAGCAATGTAGAGGTAGAGGAGAATTTCGCGCACGGGTGTACCGCCCCCAACCAGGTCGAAGAGGCCAGAGAGAAGCACCCAGTTGATACTGTTGATGGTGTTGTAAAAGTAGACTATGGAGCGGGGTTGCCGTCAGCTTTCTTGGACACACCAAAGCACGACGTAGGCATTGTCGAGCGGGGCGGGGGGCAGGCCACGCACACACGGTTGCATACCACAACATGCGTAACGCGAAGCTTGTTGTGTTGAGGAGAAGAACGTTTCTCTTGCCGACAAGCGACGCCAGCCGGGTATAGATGGGGCTGACCAAGAAGCCTGAGGGCCATGATTAACGAGGGAGCATAGGGCTAGAGCGTGCAAAGTCTCGCACAGGTTATGAGGATGGAAAAGTCGAGAGTGCCCGCAAACAAGGCCACCTGTGACTGCAAAGCCTCGCCTTTGCACATGGCCTCTGGCACGCTGCCATCAGGCCGCACCACGGCTGGGTCTTGGGCGGCGTAGAAGCCCCGACAGAGGGCCTGTTCGATGAGAAACGTCTGCGAGGCCTTGGTCATGGCGCAGCCGAGGCCGTCGAGTGCCATGGCGAGCATGGCGCACCATTGCACCGACAGCCGGGCGTGGTGCAGCATGAGGGGGCGGCTTGGATGGCGAACGCTGTGCTTGGCTAGAATGTAGAATGTGGCGAAGAGGCTGGGGGCAGAGAAGAGAAACGCTGTTGGGAAACGGCCACACGGGCGGCGAACAGAAAGGCCAATGGGGACAAGGGACACAAGCAACAGGAACAATAGAGACGGCAGGCACAGCAGGCACAGTAGACATAGCAGGCACAGCAGGCACAGCAGGGAAAACAGGGATGCGACACAGCATTTGTACAATGGTCCTCCCTCGAGCGTTTGCTTCTGCCTGGGCACCTGGCGCCGCTGCCCCGCCGTATGCCCAACGGCTCGAAACGGGGCAAATGACGCGCATGGCACGCATGACACGGCCAGATGCACCACTGCCTGCCGCCGCCTGCCACTGCCTGCCACTGCCCACCAGCAGCTGGAGAAGCCTGTCATTTGGCCAAGTCACCACACCGTCGAGGCTCGCCTACCCCGGCTTGTGCCGCCTATCAGCGCCCCACGCAGGCCACCCCCCGCGTTGCCGTGGGGCTCAGAGGCGGGAGCTACCAACGCCTGACCCACAGTATCCGTAGCCAAGCTGGCCCGGAGCCCCGTTCTCCAGTGCCCTGCTGATGCGCCTCAGGCCCTCCTCCAGGTAGTCGCTCGGGTGCGCGAATCCAATGCGGAACATGTCCAGCGACTCGCTGTCAAAGTTGCCTCCCCATGCCAGGTAGACCTTCTGCTCGCACAATGCTTCCTTGACCTCCTCTACCGCCGCCCGTCTGCCGGCGCGTTCCGGGTACCGGCGGCGGTACGCCTTGCCCAGGTCCGCCCACACGAACAGAGCCGCGTGCGTGCCCGCCGTGAAGGGGATGGCGTGCCGCCGCAGGAAGTCGGTGGTGAAGGCGTAGGCGCTTGCCAGCCGTCGCCGGCTCTCCTCCAGGTAGCCGGTCGTAAACCTGTCGTCTTCCAGCATCTGTGCTACCACGTGGTCTGTGATGGACGACGGGTACGAGTAGATGGCGACGGAGCCCAGAGCCGCCCGCAGCCCGCAGTTGCCTGGCGAGACGAGACATCCCATCCGCCATCCGTTGGCGCCAAAGTCCTTGGACACGCCCCACAACACGTGCACCAAGGCGGGATTGATGACACCGTCGAGGTCTAGGGACAGCACCGATGTGAAGGCCGGCTCACTCCATACAGACAGGGCGTACACCTCGTCACTCACCAAATGGATCTGAAATCTCTCACAGAGCAACAGCAAGGCCTGGAGAACATCGCGTGGGTAGCAGCGGCCCAGCGGGTTGTGAGGCGAACACAGGAGCAGGCCCTTGACGACGATGCCTTGCCCTCGTGCACGCACGAGGGCCTCCTCATAGCACCCAACGGCCGCCAGGCCCAGGGGGTCCAACTCGCCAAACGTCACGGGCACCGTCCGCACCCGTGGCCGTAGGCTGAGCGTCAACTCTCCATAGTAGGGCCTGCCCAGGAGGAAAGCATCGTCCGGGTCGGCCAGAGCCCATGCCGTGTGCTCGAGCGCGCTGGAAACGCCGTTTGTGACTAAGATTTGGTAGGCTTCCAAGGGCCGATGGGTTTTCAGCTGTCGGCTCAGAAACCTGGCCAGTGCATGTCGCAGTCGTTGACTGCCCAGCGGGCCATCCTGGTACGTGAGAACGCTACCTTGTAGACTGACGTGGTTTGTGAGAAACTCCTGGAGCTCAGCTTGCATCAGGTGGTTTTCTGCCACGCCTAGGTTCACAGAGCCCCTTGGGTTGTTGTGCCTGTTCCATAGATCCTTCATAACGTCCCACATCTCATTGAATGCGTTACTGGGAACTTGCCCCTGACCTCTTTTCGAGAGCATGACGTAGGGAGCGAATGGATGCCTTTTGAAAAGCTGCTGGGATGGAGGAGATGCCAACCAGTTGTGTGGGCTTGAGGCTTGCACAGGACTTTGTAGAGGTATTGTGGTTGCCTGAGTGAGTCGATAAACAGCTGGATTCAAACTTTAGGCACTCTGGGTCTGTGAAAAACACATGGAGATGCAAGTAAAGACACTCACGGGATTCTTCTTGTTTCGTTGTATGCAACCAAAGTATCATATGTGGGCCGCTAGCACGGCATAGTGAGCAGTATTAGCTGAGCGACAGTGACAATCCATGTACGTAAATTTATCCAACATCAATTGTAAGGACTTGACATTGCGATTGCATTATGACGGCAGCGCTATTCGACATCGAGTGCAGGTATTTTATTTGAGTGTACTCTACTCGACCCAGGGTCCGGCTAGAACACGGGTAGGACTGTTTAGCAGATACCTTACTATTGGTGGCCGAACAGCTAACTTCTCTGATTTGTGGATGTTGGTTTACTCCTGCACGGTTGAGCAAGTACAGATCTGTAATAAGTATGGTTGCACAAATCTTGCAACTTGGACCTCACGCTTGTCGCTATTGAAGAGAGAAAATAATTGAACAACGCCAAAATAGTAGTCAAAGCCTACACAACCGCGCACATGCGATGTGTTTTCACGTCCTGCATTACACCTTGCATATTTGGTTATAAAGACTGCAGATAACAATACCGATCAATCCCCATGTCAGTTGGTATTGCTTTTTTACGCAGTACCTCGCTTATAAAATCACTCTCTAGCTAGAACTGTTAAGTAGGGCTCTAAGCGAAAAATGCCAAGAGGTCAGGGGCCGCACACGGCTCGGCAACGGACTACGGACCGACGATCGTTACCCGCTAGTACCCAGCGCGGCAGCTGACGTAGATGGGACAAGGGTTAGGGATGGAGCACAACTAACGCTAATGTGGCAGGGGTGGGTAGCCAATAATAAATGCTAGAGGGTTGTGGAAAGTACTTGCAATAATTCTCGTTGTAGTTGAATTGTACAACGAACTCACAGTATTTATTTCTGGGTATTAATTCTTCATGTGAAAAAAACCAATCTCGTAAAACTTTTACAAGATAGGCTGTTGGTGAGATCTATCGTTTGTTAAAATAGTGGATGAGGAACTGCCCAGCGCGTCTCAAAATCGCCACCCTTGACAGGTTAACGCCTCTGCTGAGTTGGCATGTCAGCAGCTACCTTAGTAACTATACCTTGTAACTAGGTAAATAGTTATTAAGACTATTTTAATTGCTTTGGTATTGATACTTATCAAATGTTTTAGGTATATTACAATTGTTCACATTGAAAACCAGAGTTGTTTGACTCATCCTATTGGTTACTTACTTTAACCCATCAGGGTCATCGGTGCTCAACTTCGTCAGTTTAGGCAGTGAATTGCGACCCTGATCAGCTGCAAAATCACGTAATTGCTGGAGCAACGTGGCGTGATGCCCGTCTGCGTCGAATACGAGGCCAAAATAAGACCTTGTGACGCTGTCTAAAATTTACTCGTGCCGTCCAAACAAAACTTCCAACGCTTGCATGTGGATTAAGATAAAAAGCATCATTCGTGCTTCCCTAGATCTGTACTGCGTTTGTCTGATCGGTCTGCCATATGCTAGTAGGGGTGTGCAGAGAAGCTCGGAAAAATAAAAACTAAATACTGTAGGTCTTGTCGAATCGCTGCAGTAAAGGTTCCCATGGTCGCAGGATTAGTGGATCTTCAAACCTGTGTAACGTTTGATTCACGATAATTCCCGCGGACCCCTCCTTCTGCCTCCACTACTAGCATGGACTAATCCAATCTACACGGTAGTCGAGAGTAATCCAATACGAACTTGAGATAATTACATATGTATTCCCTTGCTTCACAAGCTGCTTGCAAGAATATCAACTACGATTGTGGCACTTTTGTGTCGCGATTGCGGAGCGCATCTATCGGGTCGCCATCGTCACAAACCCCCAGCATTTTATCTGTAGCATACCCCGCAAGAATCTGCGCCTCCGTCGACCACGACTCCACTTCATCCCGGGTATAGTGCGCATAGTCGTTCGCCTTGAATCCGATCAGTTTGACGTACATGAGGCTAGAGACGAAAAGGACAAATACCTCGGGCCGGACCCACGATCTGCAGAAAAATATAGCATGCAGTATCCGGGGGACTTGGGTTTTATTACCACCCCCCGCATGAAGTGCTGAAGAGAGGAAGAGCAGGGCCTCACCGCGCTGCATCTCGACCGCCACAATTTCGCCATCACTGGCTCTTTTTTGATCGGCCCAGAGGTGAGAGCCGGGGACGAACTAGAGGGTCACAGATGTCAGCAAATCTAGCCGCCGTGGCCGCTACGCGACTAACAGATGAACATCATACCAAAGTGGCACCGTTTGCCATGGAGGTATCCACCCCCGGCACTAACAGTCCAATACCCAAGTCTGAACCCAACCGATAGCCTGTTTCTTCCTGGCTGGGATGAACCTTCTGCCAGATGCTGTCATCGCGGTGCAGAGACTGCGACTTGCCTCCTTCCAAGGTCGCAATACTTGTCGCCTGGGATAGGATGGCATCAGTTTCGCGCCCGCTAGCACTGTTTAGATCCACATCCGCAGGATTGGACGTGCGTAGGAAGTGGTTGACAATCGACTGTAGATTGTGATTCAGTGTCCATTTTTCTCGTGCCGTCTCACTGCGTCCGAAGAGCAGTCCACAGTAGATACGGCCCTTGTAACGGGCTTTCCACGCCTGCAGACAGGATGATGTTAGTGAAAGACTTTGGTAAATGCTAAATTGTTGCAGACTGATGGCATTAAGTTGTAATATACCTCGTCTTGCATCCTCTTGTCCATGATTTCCTTTACATCCTGGTTCACCTTAAGCACTTGGTCGAGGGAAGCGAACCCAGTCAGAATGACTCCCCCATCCTCCTCAATCGCTTGAATGGCTTTGTCTGGGAGATCGAGGGGCACGCGGCGCAACATGATAATTTTTTATGAGGGATTATATTCTCGAGGAACTACAACAGCCACAGTCTGTGAATTACTAATGATATAAGTTTTTGTATAGCATCAACAAGTTAGAGGGGAAAATGCTTCATGGGGTTTCCATAGAGATACTCTATATCTACTACCCCGCTTCTCAAGGATTGGAAAATTCATGTAGATTTGATGGTGTCAGCTCAATATGCATAACAGTTACGTGATTTAAAATCGTGCTTATATCCTAGACCCAACGTAGTCATGAACGGAAGGATAGGCTACAGGGTACTACATGCACATCTGCAGAACTTCCGACCCACCACACCCAACAACCTTGGCATTTGACCCGTGAATAAAATAGTGCGTGGGACGGTACAAGGTACAGTCAGGGCACCACTTTCAACTACTTGCTGTCCAACCTTCAGCCAGACAAAAGATACATCATTAAGTCCAGAAGAACGATTCCAGCAAGATACGAAACAGATCCTGAGTAAAAGAAGAGCAGTAAGAGAAGTGTTGACAGCAAGGGTTACGACACCCAAGGCTATTGCAATTTGGAGCGGAACACCATGTCCGGCCAGATTACCGATACTGGTATAGCAAGTGAGAACGCCGTGAACGCAGGAGATACGGCCACAGTCCAAAATGGAGCAGCTACAGCCAAAGATATTGCACAGCTTCATGTGTGGAACGATGAGGTAGCCTACATAGGCGACCATTTGTGCGTACATAACCTGATCGAAGTACACATCATCCAAGCACCATCAGCACCAAGTGTGTGCGCCTGGGATGGCGGATGGACGTATGCGGAGCTGGACAGGCTTTCCTCGGCCTTGGCGAGCAGTCTGACGGCACACGACGTTGGATGTGAAGATTTCGTCCCCCTTTATTTCCGAAAATCAAAATGGACAGCCGTTGCCATTCTCGCTGTTATTCGTAGTGGAGCGGCATTCGTGCTGCTGGACGATGCACATCCACTATCCCGTCTGCGGGAAATCTGCTTCGAAATGCAGGCAACCTTGATTTTGGCCGCAGAGGAACTCGAGGACCAGGCAAGGCAGCTGATAAACGGCGCCCCACTCATCAAGGTAGGCAATTTCTCCTCGCTGGCTTGGGTCAAAGAAGACAAGCAGATCTGGAGAGCATCGCCAGTTACCGGGACTAGTGCGCTGTATGCCGTCTTTACCTCAGGTTCTACAGGCCGCCCAAAAGGAGCTGTGATCGAGCACGCCTCTCTCTGTGCTGCGGCCATGGCCTCGGGACGTGTGCTGGGCATGAGTGCGCAGAGTCGCGCCTTCCAGTTTGCCTCGTTTGCCTTTGATCCCACCATCATGGACTTTCTTCGAACATGGATTTATGGCGCCTGCGTTTGTATTCCCTCTCCAGAACAGGCGAAGAACGATATTGCTGGTGCCTTTACGGCGCTCCGAGCCGATATTGCCAGTCTGACGCCCTCGGTGGCTCGGATGCTGGACGTCAAGGCGCTTCCTGGTCTGCAAGTCTTGGAGTTTGCAGGAGAGCCCATGCTTCCGACTGATGTAGAGAAATGGGCCGACCAAGTCATGCTGGTCAACGCGTACGGCAACGCTGAATGTTCAGTGTATACCGTTATGCGATCTCCAATGCGTCAAGATATTCATCCTAATAATATCGGCTTTCCCGTAGCCTGTGTGGCGTGGATTGTCGATGAGACAGATGCCGATATTCTATTGCCCATTGGCAAGACAGGAGAGCTTGTACTCGAAGGGCCGGCCGTCGGCCGTGGCTACCTTAAAAATGCCGAGATGACTGCAGCTTCTTTCATCAGCGATCCTCCACCATGGCTTCGTGAGTTTCGCGGTGACAATGTAAGCAAAACTCGTCTGTACAAGACGGGCGATCTAGCACAATACCAGCCTGACGGATCTATTCTCTGCTTGGGACGGAAGGATACACAGACAAAGATCCGTGGTCAACGCATTGAGCTGAGTGAAGTCGAGTGGCACATAAGAGACCAGCTCCACACCAAAGATGAAGCGATTGCAGAAGTGTTGCGGCTAGAAGACCGTGGAAAAAGCCGGGCAGTACTTGTCGCCTACATCCAGCTGCATGATGCTAAGCTAGTCCACGAAGCGTCTCATATGCACAGTGAACTATTCGCCACACCCAGCGATTCTTTTCGCCTCAAGATGGAGGAAGTAGAGCGAGTCCTACAAACTCGAGTACCCGCATACATGGTGCCTAACGTGTTTGTTGCCCTGAACCATGTCCCCCTCTCACTGTCCGGTAAAACAGACCGCAGGCGTCTGAAAGAAGAGACACTGAAGAAACCGTGGGCCGAAATAGAGGCATACATGTTAGCAACGACAGAGCCATCCTTTGCACCAACCACGGATTTGGAAAAGAAGCTTCAAAGTGCCTTTGGCCATGTCCTAGGGCTGAATGAAAGTGTTTTTGGCCTCCACGAGTCTTTCTTCCGCCGCGGAGGCGATTCCATCCTGGCTATGCAGCTGAGTGCCCATTTCCGTGCTCAGGATCTGGAAATTGCAACACAAGAGATTTTCCAATACCCGACTATTTCTTCTCTAAGGGATGCAATCATGATGCGACAGCCGTCCCAAATCCAGCTGATAGGCCAGCCCTTTCCACTCTCCCCAGCGCAACACATGCTTCTTCAGAAGTACCAGACTTCTGAGCCAGGGGATCAGTACTCATCAAGTTTCAACACTTCCCGCATCATGCGTATTGCCGACTATATTAATATTGGTCAGTTGGAGTCTGCGTTGCAAGCTCTCGTGCACCGGTATCCCGCGCTGCGTACCAGCTTCACTGTAGGTACCGATAGAAAGTGGGCTCAAGTAGTGAAAGACTCAGCGCAACATTCATTTTTTTGCCTCCCAGCACATATTTCTGCTGCTGAGTTAGCTCGCAGCCCGCCAGAATTGAACCCGCATTTTGAGCTCTTTAACATACATGATGGGCCCTTACTCTTGGTTCACTTTGTTAGTATTGAAGGCAATGCCCACAAGTACCTGATTTTGGTCGCTCCGGAGATAGTCATCGACAGTACATCGTGGAAAATTATCATCGAAGAACTAAGTGCTTGCCTGAACTCTGGGAACGCTCCAGCGCGTAGAATTGCCGGGTCGTTCCAGTCGTGGTTGAAGAAGGCGATTCCGCCAGAAGCCAAATCCTCCAATGGATTGCAAACACTGAATGGCTCGCTCAATATCTGGAGCGCGACTGAGTCCATTTATACAGATCACAATGAGATATTTTCGACCATGTTTCGACTAGATCCTCAGACAGCCACGTCGTTGTGGCAAATGAGCGCCGATATTCTTCGGGCCGATCCAAAGGAGGTCTTTCTTGGTGTGTTGTTCCATGCTTTCAAGTCTATATTCCCAGATCGAGAAAACATATTCATCTTCGTCGAGAGTGATGGAAGAACGAAAGATGTCTCCCGTGAGATAGGGCAGTTCACCACATACACACCGGTGACAGTGTCTTTGATAACAGACACGGATTTAGTTGGCGCCGTAAGCCAAGCGAAAGACGCCTATCGGTCGGCACTCAGGAAAGGTAGCTTCTGTGGCATAGAAGAGGGACAGTCGGGGGCACTCATGCACTGGAAGACAAAAGAGAAACAGGAGGCACTTGTCCCGCATTTTGATAATGAGATTCGTCAGTTCCTCCAGCCGTCGTGCCTCTTGGACAACAATGAAGTCTCGGTATTGAGTTCGAGGTTTGGCACATTCCAAATCGTTGTAGAGCAGTCATTGGATTCCCTCAGTTTTCAGTTTGTGGATTTCCAAAATACTTTACAGGAGGATGGCGCCCGGCAGTGGTTTAAACTATGTCAAACCTCTCTCGCGGAGCTGCCCCACCGACTGAGTGAGACTCTTTCTCAGCCCCGAGTCAGTGATTTCCCTCAGCTCTGCATGAGCCAAGAAAACTTGGTCTCCTTAATAGGTGGCTTCCTCTTTGAAAACCTTGGTGTAGATACTCGCGATATCGAAGACATCTACCCTGCTTCCTTCATTCAGCAGGGAATGTTACTCAGTCAGGCCCGTGACCCTCGAACGTATCGCTCCTCCACAGCTTGGGAGATGAAATCACGTGACGGGAGCACAATTGATGTGAATCGACTGCAAGAGGCCTGGCAAATAGTTGTCATGGCACACCCTATCATGCGGACTATCTTCGCGCAAGGCCATGACGGCTTATATTTCCAGGTCGTCTTGAAGCGCCCACCTCACTCCATCACTGTTCTACCTCCCGATAGTAAGAATTTCATGGAATCAAGCAATGAAATACCTCGCAGTGAACAGCCGATGCTCCTTTGGAGGCTCAAAATCATCGCTTGTCTTGACGGAACCGCGACGTGTGAGCTTCACATCAGCCACGCTCTCATGGATGGTGATTCAATGCGCGTACTGGTCAGGGATTGTCAACTGGTATATGACGCTGGGCACAAGCCCCTAAATCCTCCACACTATGACCAATATATCGAGTATCTGAGCCAGATACCTAGAGAACGCACACTCCAATATTGGGAGGCCCACCTTCGGGACATGAAGCCGTGCATATTCCCTTCCTTTTTAAGCACGCAGCCGGCTGCCCCAGTAGAGCGCTTCAGGGATCTCGAGGTCGCCTTAGATGATGTTTCCAGCCTGCTTTTGTTTTGCGAGAAGGAAGGCATAACACTCTTCAATGTTGTGCAGCTCGCCTGGGCTATCGTCCTCCAGTGTTACACTGGAAATGAAACAGTTGCCTTTGGATATCTGACATCAGGCAGAGATGCACCTATTGATCGTGTTGAGGATATGGTGGGGCCTCTCATCAACATGTTGATCAGTCGGGTTGATCTAGGCAAAGGTACAAGTATCCGACGTAGCCTGGAGCAGTGCCAAACCCGCTTTATGGAAAGCCTTCCCTATCAACATTGTGCCTTGTCTGAAATCTATCGTGCGCTGGGTCACTCTGGTGCCGGCTTGTTCAACACCATCATCACATACCAGAAGGGCGTTCCCGTCAACTCCGATGCGAGTATCGTATTTAAACAAATCCGCGACCAACAACCCACTGAGGTAGATGAATTCTGATTTCTTTACTTGATGAATAGAAATAATCGCTAACTATCATACTTAGTTTGATATTGTTGTCAACGTTACTGCGTACAGCGACGCAATAAATGTCTCTCTTACTTATGAGATAGACAAGCTACCCATTGAAATGGCAGGCAGTATAGGACTTACACTCAGCAAAATCATCTCGGAAATCATCTCACGTCCAGATATTGGCGTATCCGAGGTGAACATGCTTAACACTTCAGACTGGAATAGAATTGTTAGTTGGAACAGCCCACCTGCCGCGTCTGTGAAGGTGCCTATTGGAGACTTGTTACAGAAGATGTGCCTCGAATCGCCAGAACGTCCCGCAATCGATGCTTGGGATGGAAACCTTACATACCAGCAATTGTGGGACTATTCCACTCATCTTACATCAGTGCTCCGGGGCTACGGTGTAGGTGCGGAAATTCCAGTACCGATCTGTCTTGAGAAATCTGTTTGGGGGCCAGTTTGCATGCTAGCTATATTGAGAGCAGGCGGCGTCTGTGTACTCATTGATTCTGAAGCCCATATAGATCGAGTGCAGGCGATAATCGCTGAGATCTCACCATCCATCATCCTGGTGTCGCCAACATCAGCTCAACTCAATTTCAGTGCACCTGCCAAGAAGCTAGTCATATCTCCAGAGATGCTTCTTCTCCCAATATCTGGAGACAACATAGCACTGATTCCAAAAGTAGAACCAGAGAGTGGCGCATTCATCATATTTACCTCTGGAAGTACCGGTCGTCCTAAAGGTATCATTCTCCAACATGACAGCCTTAGTACTACATTCCAGGAACAAAGAGATAATCTTCTTCTATCTCGCGAGTCCCGGGTTTTACATTTCGCGTCGTATACTTTCGACATGAGTGTCTACGAAGTGTTCACCTCTCTAATTTCTGGGGCCTGTGTCTGCATTCCATCCGAATCCGAGAGAATCAACGGGCTAGCCATGTTCATCAATAGGGTGCAGGTCAATTGGATGACAACCACCCCATCACTCTTCCGCTTATTCCTGCCCGAAGATATTCCTACAGTATGCACAGTGAGCTTGGTAGGTGAAGCTGTACCTCAGGATATTATAGACATCTGGGCAAATAGAGTCAATTTATTCAATTGTTATGGCCCGGCCGAGTGCACCATCTGCACTATGCACAAGATTGAATCCGACAAATGGATTACTGGCACTATTGGGCGACCAGCCGGCGGAGAAGGGTGGGTGGTAGATCCATCCAACATCAATCGACTTATGCCCATAGGTGCAGCTGGTGAGTTGCTCTTTCAGGGCCCTGTTGTTTCTCGGGAGTATTTCCAACTACCTGAAGCGACGAAGAAAAGTTTCATATCAGCGTCTCCCACGTGGCTGCCCGTTGCATTTTTTGAAGGCCGAGGTCGGTTATACCGAACGGGCGACCTGGTACAATACAACCATGACGGCTCTCTGCGCTACATGGGACGAAATGATAACCAGGTTAAATTGCGTGGGCAGAGAATCGAACTGGAAGAGATCGAATTTCAGATCCGATGTCACCTCCCCGCCGAATATGGTGTGGTTGTTGATGCTATCCAGCCGACTGATCAAGTCACAACTAAACTTCTTGTCGCCTTTATCTACCAAGGAAAAGGGACGCGCGAGAAATATGAAGATGAAATTATCCTGGTGGCAGCTGATGAGAGGTTCCGATCCCTATCACATGAAATTCAAACCAAGCTTGCTACTACCGTTCCCGGTTACATGATTCCCCAATTAACGATTCCCATCACGCGGATTCCCATTGCCAATACAGGCAAGACAAATCGTCGCCTCCTCCGGGACGCTGCGTCAGGGCTGTCCCGCGGTGACCTCGAAGCGTTAGTCAATGCGGGAAGCGGAAACAAGCTGGCGCCTACCACACCGAGAGAGGAGGCTATGCAGCGTTTGTGGGCGAAGGCTCTTGACAAGCCTGCTGAGTCTATAGGGACCCGAGATAACTTCTTCCAGATCGGTGGCGACTCTATCACAGCTATGAAAGTGGCTGGCCTCGCACGAGCCGAAGACTACGCCTTGGTAGTCGCTGACATTTTCAATCGTCCAACCCTAGCTAGTTTGGTCGCAGGACTTCAGAGTGCTCTCTCTCTATCAGATAACCGGCCATATGTCCCATTTGGACTCGTACCACTAGAGGAACGGGTCGAAACACTCCGAATGATGGCGCTGGAGAGTTGTTGTATACCGTCAGATGCACTTGAGGATATTTATCCATGCACAGCCCTCCAGGAGGGCCTCATGAGTCTAACTCTCAAAAAACAGGGCTCGTACATTGCGCAATACCAGTATAGGCTGGACCATGATGTGGATGCCCATAAGCTGGCGACTGCTTGGGACATAGTCGTTACAGCGAATCCCATCTTGCGAACTCGAATCATCCAGTCTCGATGCGGCAAATTGTTGCAAGCTGTGGTAAAATACGGTGCTTCATGTGGGGTTCAGTTCTCAGGACTCGAAGAGTCGAACAAGAGAGCAAGAGAGCAAACGATTGGTCTGGGATCGCCTTTGCTACAATACGTGGTGATAACCCAGGATAATATTGCTTACTTTATCCTGACGATACATCACGCTCTCTATGACGGTTGGTCCATGACCCTTCTGTTAGAACAGTTAGAATCGGCGTATTATGGCCTACGACCGAAGATTCGGTCATTCACAGGTTTTGTCGATTATACCAGTCACCTGGATCTCACTGCCTGCAACCAGTTCTGGCGCGCCAGCTTCGAAAATATCGACACGGTTATATTCCCTACACCTCAAGTTCAAAGCCGTCACACTAAGGAAGCCCCGGCACTGCAGCTGGTTGAGCAAAGGCTGGAGATGCCTACAGTACGTTCTCGTTTCACTTTGTCGGCCGTGGTCCGTCTCGCCTGGGCCATCGTACTTTCTAAGCACACTGACTCCCAAGATGTCGTTTTTGGAGCGACAGTCGCTGGGCGTAGCGCTCCTGTGGATGGCATTGAACAAATGACCGGCCCAACGATCGCTACTATTCCTTTCCGGGTTCAGGTCAATCCATCTTACACTGTGGAGCAATGTCTAGAAAATGTGCAGACCCAGACAATTGCCATGATCCCTTACGAGAGCACTGGGCTACACAACATCCGATCCATCAGCGCAGATGCCTCTGTAGCATGTCTGTTTCAGAACCTGCTTGTAATTCAGCAGCAAGGGAGCTTCTATCAGCCTCAACTTTTACACGAGGTTCATCGTTCCACAGACAATATTGCTGCTATCAACACTTACCCTTTGACTTTGCTGTGCAATTTGAATAGAGATCATATCTTGATCCAGGCTTCTTTCGACCAGCAGGTGTTGAGTGCGGCCAAGGTTCAACTGCTCACAAGCCAACTTCGATGTGCCATCCTTCAGTTGCTGTGTCAGGAGTCCATGAGTATCGCCGACGTCCAATTGAATGATGAAAGGGCTCTTCAACAACTTCAAGTTTGGAATCAATGCATACCTTCCAGAACTGATGCCACAGTACACGACCTAATTGGAATCCACTTTGAGAGCCAACCAGAGGCGATAGCGATTCATTCTTGGGATGGCGATCTATCCTACGGTGAGCTAGACCGTCTATCAGCTCAGTTCGCTCAGAGCCTAGTGCAGAGAGGAGTTGGGCCCGAAATTCTTGTCCATCTGTATCTCGAGAGATGCAAATGGACTCCTGTCGCCATGGTGGCCGTACTCCGTGCAGGTGGCGCATTTGTTTTATTGGACCCTGCGCATCCTCTTGATCGCTTGAAAAGTATTAGCATCCAGCTAGATGCTCCGGTTCTGCTATCAATGACTTCACTTTCATCTACAGCCCATGCTCTCGCGTCCAACGTCATCTTCTTAGATTCGTGGGACTGGGACAATTTCACAGACATTGACCTGTCAACAATCAGACATGAGGCTGGGCCTCAGAACAAGTTGTACGCTGTCTTTACTAGTGGCACAACTGGAATTCCAAAAGGTGTCGTCATTGAGCATGCTTCATTCATCTCAAGTATGCTCGCCGTGAAAGACCACTTGGGTCTTGGTCAAGGTACGCGATCGCTCCAGGCGGCTGCCTATGCTTTTGATGTCTGCGTTTTCGATCATTTAGCAACTCTTCTCGTCGGAGGCTGCTTATGCATCCCTCAAACATCGCATGTTCAGAGCGATCTGGCAGGTGCAATACGTAAGCTTCAGGCCAACTACATGATGACCACTCCATCCATGGCAGAGCTCATTCGACCAGAAGATGTTCCTGATCTACGCACATTGAGCCTTATAGGCGAGCCCATGACGGCAGGCTTAGTGGCTGCCTGGGCTGATAGACTGGAATTTTCCAATACATATGGCCCAGCCGAATGCTCCGTCATCTGTACCGTTCTAGCACCCATCCACCGCCAAGGTAATTGCGCTAACATTGGCTTCGCTACCGGAAGCACAAGCTGGGTCGTCGATAAAGATAACCACCACAAGCTTGCCCCTATCGGCACAGTGGGGGAGCTATTGGTGGAAGGACCAATCCTTGCGCGCGGTTATCTCAATGACGAGACCAAGACGCAGGCTGCTTTTATCCTTGATCCCGCGTGGACATTTCAATTTCCCCGGGCTCCTGGTCCCCGCAGACTGTACAAAACCGGTGATTTGGTCCAATACCAACCAGAAGATGGGTCGTTACTTTACATCGGACGCAAGGACACTCAGGTGAAGGTGCGCGGCCAAAGACTTGAGCTTGGTGAGATTGAACATCATCTAAAATACTTCATGGAAGAGGCTACGCGCGTAGTCGCGGATGTGCTCAAGCCTGTGGGCGAAGGCTCAAGGCCGATTCTGGCGGCATTTATCGAGATTGCTCCTAAATTTAGAAGCCTCATGGGTGAGCCATGCGATTACCCGTTATTCACATCGGCTACTGAAGCATTTGGCGCCAGAGTACAAGCTGTACTAGCTCACCTGCGCGAGAAGCTGACAGCGGCCATGTTACCGGCGGTATTCATTCCTACCATTCAGATCCCCCTCTCCGCGACAGGAAAAGTGAATAGGCAGAAGCTAAGGCAAGCGGCCTCTTATCTAAAGCCTGCTGATATCCGCCTATATATGACAGTGGAAAGAAGCAAACGACCCCCTGCCACAGCCGCGGAGCGTCTAATCCAGTCCATTTGCGGCCGTATCCTCAAGACTCCACTCGAGGATATTGGAATGAATGACACCTTCCTTGAACTTGGCGGTGACTCGATATCCGCGATACACTTTGTTGGTGATGCTCGAGCTGTGGGCTGGGCTTTGGAGCTGGTACATGTCCTTACTGAGCCAACACTGGCCAGCTTAGCCGTGAAAATGCGTCTCGGCGAGAATACGTCAGCCTTACCGCGCGTTTCACCCTTCAGTCTTTTGGGGGGAAAAGAGGACTCGTCTTCCATGCGCTTTCTGGCAGCAAATGTGTGCTCGGTGGCCATCGACCAGGTTCAGGACATCTATCCGGCCACTGCTCTCCAGGCTGGTCTGCTGGCATTGAGCCTCAAGCAACATGGCTCATACCAGGCGTACTTTCCCCTCAGACTAGGGGTACATGTTGATGTCGAAAAATTCAAGAGGGCCTGGGAGCTAACAGTGGAGGCAAATTGCATTTTGCGAACGAGGTTCTTCCAGAGCGCGGACGGGAAGTTGTACCAGGTTGTTGTGAATGCTGCAGTGAAGTGGCACACAGCAACACACTTGGACGAATACATCCAAAAAGATGCCTGCCTCTCTGTGACTATGGGCGGCACTCTGGCCCGTGTCGCTGTTGTATATGATCCTGCACAGACACAGCCTTCTCTGGTAGTAACGCTGCATCACGCACTATACGATGGCTGGTCCCTCCCTCTCCTTTTCAAGGACCTTCAAGCTGCATATCTTGACCAGTCTCTGACACCCCGCCCTTTTAATGGGTTTGTGGATTACCTTTGCCAGGAAAACGCTGAAGCAACTTCCAGTTTCTGGAGAAGGGAGTTGCAAGGCCTATCATGCCCCCAATTCCCTATGCTGCCTGTCCCTCAATATATACCTACTGCCAGTGATATCACAGAATATACGCTAGACTACAATGGGTCGGGTTCTCGCTTTACCGTATCGACTATTCTGCGCTTTGCTTGGGCCACAGTGATCTCCAGCTATACGGGGTTTGATGATGTCGTATTCGGCACCACTGTAGCGGGACGCAGTGCTCCCGTTCTAGGTATCGAAGCCATGACGGGACCAACCATCGCCACGGTACCGCTTCGCATTAAAATCGATCCTTTGCAACGCACTCGAGACGCACTGGAGGGGCTACGAATACGTGACATGCAGATGATACCATTCGAGCAAGCAGGGCTCCAGCACATCCGGACCTTGAGCCCGGAAGCAGCTCTGGCCTGTCAGTTTCAGAGTCTGCTCGTGATACAGTGGTCGGACACACAACAGTCAGCTGCCGGACCCTCCGATTTCGTCGTCGACTCTGAATATGCATATGATGAGACAGCGTTCTCCTCCTACACTATCAATATCACCTGTGAGCTTTCTGCATCATCGGTCAAGTTCCGTATCGCTTATGATGGTGGCGTTGTCGCTCCTGGCGTGGCGAATATGATGCTCTTTCAGCTGTCGCATGCCACTTCCCGAATCATGGCCGACTACCCACTCGTTAAAGACATCATGGAAATCAGCCCACAGGGGATGGAGTCCTTGTCAAAGTGGAATGTTCTCCCACCAGTTGCAACCACATGCGTTCATGACTTGATCCTGCGTTATAGCAAGAGCACTCCAAACGCGGTCGCGGTGAAGGCTTGGGATGGGCAATTGGCGTACCAACAGCTTGATGCACTATCGTTTCTTGTGGCGACATCACTATGCTCTCGAACAATGGATAATGAGATTATAGTCCCCCTTCTGTTCGAGAAGTCTGTGTGGACAGTGGTCGCCCTGGTCGGCACGATCAGGTCTGGACGGGCCTTTCTTCTGCTAGACCCCGCCTTACCAACAGCCCGTCTAGGCTCGCTATGTGAGGCTGTTGGTGCAAAAACAATTCTGACATCTGAGAGGTGCGCTTCTCTAGTCGGAGTTTTTGCACCTGAGGCGAAGGTGCAAGTTTGCTCACACGCCTCGCTCCGCAACTTGACTAATCTAGGGCTTACAAAAACATTGCCTACATCAAGCCCGAATCAAATCCTCTACTGTATCTTCACTAGTGGATCAACAGGGATACCAAAGGGGGTACTAATTGAACATGGCTCGTTTTGTGCCAGCGTCACCGGCACATGCCAAGTAGTCCCCTATGGCCCTGCAACACGTGTTTTTCAATTTGCCTCTTATTCTTTCGATGTCAGTGTCACTGACCATCTAATCCCTCTGATGAGTGGCGGTAGCATCTATATCCCGCGAACGGATGACGTCAAAAATAAGCTCTCGGATTCCGTACGGGAATCTCAAGCAACTTACCTAGAGTTAGTCCCATCCGTGGCAAGGACGCTAGATGTAGAAGTCGTAGCGAACCTTCAGGTCCTCGCACTGAGTGGCGAAGCCTTGACGGCAGCAGATGTGGAAAGATGGCATGGCAAGGTTTGTCTCGCAAATCTTTACGGACCTGCGGAGTGCTCTGGAACCTCCTACGCCCGATATCCCGTGAGTTTGGAAGGACCCCCCCAAGCACTTGGGGTAAGCACTGGAGGTGTGGGTTGGGTTGTTGATCCTACTGACATCGAGCGATTGGTCCCGATTGGAGCCATTGGCGAACTTGTCATAGAGGGGCCTATCGTTGGACAGGGCTACTTGAATGACCCGGAGCGAACATTAGCGACCTTTTTGCCACCGATGCATTGGCTTCAACAGCTCCGTGGCGGTACGCAGAATCGTGTATATCAGACTGGAGATCTCGTACAGCTGTTGCCCACCGGAGATCTAAGGTTTGTCGGTCGTAAAGATCTTCAGGTCAAAGTTCGAGGTCAGAGAGTCGAGTTAGGCGAAGTCGAAAGTCACCTACATCCTCTGTTTCCTCGGGCGACAAATCTTGTGGCCGAGGTCTTGCTACTTAACGGAGGAAAGGACCAAGCAGTCATGACAGCTTTCGTGGAATATCCAAACTATCAAAACATGTCCAATGGACACATACAAATTGATAAGATGGCTTTATTGCCTCCAAACGACTCTTTCTTGGCCGAGGTACAGAGAGCCATGTCGCAGCTACGAGACACTGTCCCGTCATACATGATCCCTAAATTGATCCTACCTATTAATCAATTCAAGCTATCTCAGTCAGCAAAAGTAGACAGAAAGAAACTTCGAGAGCTTGGCAGAAGCCTAGATTGGAAAAACCTTAAAGCCTACCTGAACTCTCATGGACCCAAGCGCGCTCCGGAAACCGGCATGCAACAGGATCTCTTGCTCCTTTGCGCAAAAGTATTGAACATTGATGCCAATGAGATTGGTATAGATGATGGGTTTCTCTCACTCGGAGGCGACTCCATCAGTGCCATGTCTCTGGTTGCTCTTGGAAATAGTCAACACATCATGGTCACTGTTGCGGATATTTTGACTCAGTCCTCCATTGAGAAGCTGGCGACGCAAGCGCAAAGAGACAAGGGATCTTTGATGATATCACACCCAACCGAAAAGCTACATGTGCCATTTCAATTAGCCCCAATACAGCAGATGTTTTTCGACGTCATGACTCCGGGCTGCCTCAATCACTTCAATCAGAGCTTTCTCGTGGCTCTAAAACGACGCATCTCTCCTAGAGATCTGGAAGTTGTTATCCAGGCGATTGTAAAGCGCCATTCAATGTTACGAAGTCGATTCAACCAAATCAAGGACGAGTGGACGCAGACCATCTTTTCCGATTCAGACTTGTTTCTCTTCAGTTCATTTAAGGTTCCGACCCTTGCGGCCATTGAGCCTCAAATTTTAGAGACACAGCAAAGTCTCGACATCCACAAAGGCATAGTGTTCGCGGTCAATATTTTTGATGTCGAGGACAAAGGACAGTATATGCTGTTGGTGGCACACCATCTAGTAGTAGATCATGTCTCATGGCGAATCATTCTCGCAGATATTGAGCAGCTTTTAGACCACGAGTCTCACCCTGAGGCTGTTTCTACAAAAATCTCCTTATCTTTTCAAACATGGTGTCATCTCCAGGACCGTTTTGTTCGAGAAAACCTCTTACCCCAGGATGTCTTCCCAGGATACGGAAACCACGAAAAACTTCTCTCAGTTGACTTCTTGACATATTGGGACTTGGCAAATAAGTCGAACACCTATGAAGACGTTATTACTACTGGATTTCATCTAAGTTTAGAAGCTACTTACAGTCTCTTGCACGATGCCAACAACGCATTCCGGACGAAACCTGTCGAGATCCTCCAGGCAGCCCTCATGTACTCTTTCATGCAGGAGTTCTCAGACCGCGAACCCCCGGTCATCTACAACGAAGGTCATGGAAGAGAGATATGGGACCAGTCCATCGACCTATCACAGACAGTAGGTTGGTTCACCACTATTTGGCCCACGCTAGCCATGATACACCCAGGACAAAGCCTTTTCGAGATGATAAGACGAACGAAAGATGGACGGCGAGAGGTGCCGCACAATGGGTGGGAGTATTTTGCATCCAAATTCCTACATCCAGAGGGCCGCAAGGTGTTGCCACTAGCTATTCCCATGGAGATCGTACTCAACTTCGCTGGATCATTCCAACAACTTGAGGGTGAGAAGGGTTTGTTCCACTTGCCTGAAACTCAATACACACAATTCGACACGGCTACCAACAGCCCTCGCTTTGAACTCTTCGAGATCTCCGCGATCATCAAGCAGGGGGTTCTGGAAGTGGGCATCTCTTATCACCAACACATGCCTTCCAACCGAATCGATCGCTGGAATACTGCTTTCAGGGCCGCACTAAGTGAGGCTTGTCAGATGCTACCGTCCATCCAGCAGCAACCCACTTTGGCTGACTTCCCTCTCCTAAATATCGACCATGAAGGTCTCGATAGAATGATTAAGAAAATTTACACGGTGGTAAATCCCAACGTCGAGGTCGACATCGAGGATGCCTATAGTTGTACTGGCATTCAAGAAGGCATGCTACTTAGTCAGGCGAAAAATTCGGCCTATTACGTGACCGGCACTACATGGGAGGTGAAAACACCAGAAGGTATCGATACTGATCGTTTCATGCGTGCATGGCAGAAAGTAGTCGAGCATAACCCTGTTCTTCGTACTATATTCGTTGAGAGTCAATCGGACCAGCTATGGGATCAAATCGTCTTGACGCATACGACGGGCAAAGTTACCCTCTATAATGACCGTGGTCACTTTCTCGTGACTCCAGATTCTAAGGACATCACACCGACATGCCCTTGGCACCTTGTGCTACACGAAGAAGGGGGAACACTGCTTTGTAATCTTCGAATCCTCCATGCACTTGTAGATGGATTCTCTACCGGGCTACTCCAACAACAAGTTAGCGCTGCATACGATGGCAAGCCACTCTTACAGCCAAGCAAGAGCTTGAAAGATTACATATCATATGTGCAGAATCTTCCGAGCGGTGCCGCCACACAATATTGGGGCGGGTACCTTGAAGGGACTGACCCATGTATGGTGCCCACCGTCATCGTCGACACAAGAGAACATGATGCTTCCGTGAAATACGTCTCCAGAACGATTTCCAACATCGAAAACCTGCGCTCTTTCTGCGAAAATAATGGAATTACAATGTTTAATCTTATCCAACTTGCGTGGGGATTGGTTCTAAGGGCGTACACGAGTTCTGATACAGTTTGCTTCGGCTACCTAATCACTGGTCGCAATGTCCCAGTCCCCGACATGGACCAGATCGTAGGTCCCTTCATCAACATGGTTGTGTGTAAGATCAACATGCAGCGTGGCGAATCTGTCGCCGAGATGGTCCGATCAATCAATTCAGATTTTCTGCAGGGACTCGCCCATCAGCACACGTCGTTGATGGAAATTTTCCACGAACTGGGAACTTCGAGTCGAGGACTGTTTAATACCGTCGTTTCGCTTCAAACCAGATCAGAGGAGGTAGATGATCAGGAGGCACCCTCTGGTCTTTCGATGCGTTCAATTGCGACCGATGACCCAACAGAGGTAAGTACCCTCTTCCAATTTCTCTAAGCTATGATGTTGCAAACACTAGGAACACTTGAAATTGACAGTTATCGCTCACAGTACGATATTACCCTAAACATAAGTCTGTCCAAAAACAACATGGAGTACGCCTTGTGGTACTACAACAACTTGTTCTCGAAAGAACAAGTTACAGATCTCGCGGCGGTATTCGAGGCTGCCCTTTTGGGAGCTGTGAGCTCAGCGAATACACAAGTGCGAGAAATCAACCTCGTCGGCCAAGACCATCTCCACTGGCTGTATTCGCGAAACAAGACGTTCCCTGAAGTTCAAGAAGAGTGTATTCATGAAGCCATTGCCCCGTTCTTCCTTTCTACTCCATCGGCACCCGCCGTATGCGCGTGGGACGGCAACTTCTCTTACGCAGAGCTTGGCCGTCTAGCCTTGAATTTGGCTCAACTTTTGGCTCAGGCTGGCGTTCGCAACGAAACCTTTGTGGCTATTCACCTGGAGAAAAGCCGATGGACGGTCGTGTCCATCCTTGCTGTCCTCTGTGCTGGTGGAGCCTTCACACTTATAGATCCTTCTCTCCCGCTTGCACACAAGCAGCTCCTCTGCGATGATATCGCTTGCAAAGTCTTGATCTCCTCAGCGACTTCTACTGTCGTGTTGCCGTCCGTGGGTAACGTTATCATGATCGGCGAAGGCCAGGAACGAGACTGGGATACACCATCAACCATCGCCATCGAGTCATTCACGACACAGCCTAAACAAATCGCGTATGTTGTTTTCACATCCGGTTCGACTGGTAAGCCCAAGGGGGTTGTGATTGAGCATTCTTCATTTTGCGCCAGTGCGAGATCCCAGCACCGTCTTCTGTCTATTGACAGCTCAACTCGTGTCCTGCAATTCTCTGCATACTCTTGGGATGTCAGCATTATGGACCAACTAGGGACGCTGATGGCGGGTGGCTGTATCTGCATACCCTCGGAAAGCCAGAGGATGAACGCGTTGGCGGAAGCTATCTGCCAATACGGCGCAACATGGATTCAAACGACGCCTCCAGTTGTGCGTCTGCTCCACCCTGATCAGGTGCCATCCTTGCAGACAGTGGTGCTCATTGGTGAAACTCCCTCTTATGACGACGTGAAGACGTGGCATGGTAGGGTTTCGCTTCGAGAAACCTACGGTCCAACAGAATGCTCAGTTCTTGCAATGGTGAACTCTGATATCTCTTTAGATCCGAGGAATATTGGACGTGAGAGTGGCTGTCTGTGTTGGGTTGTAGATGCAAGCGACCATAATAAGTTGCTGCCTGTTGGCGCCATTGGAGAACTCTTGATTGAAGGGCCTATTGTCGGTCGGGGCTATCTGAACAATCCCCCCATGACTGCTTCAGTGTTTGTAGAAAATCCCACCTGGGCCGCGAACCTTCGACGCCCTGGTCCTGTACGGTTGTATAAAACGGGTGATCTCGTACAATATTGCTATGACGGCTCTATTCGCTACGTGCGCCGCAAGGATGTTCAGGTGAAGCTGCGAGGGCAACGAATAGAGCCTGGGGAAATTGAGCACCATATTTCGAGCAATTTTGAGGGCGCGGAACGCGTCATGGTTGATGTGATTTCTCTAGGCGCGGAGCCATCGCGGCCGTTCCTAGTTGCGTTTGTCAAAGAAGGACACTCAATCCTTATCGACACCACTACGGAAATGGTCCCAGATATCCTGGCTGCACCCAGCAGTCAATTTTTCACTAAAATGAGCCAATGTCTGACTCATCTCGAGAACCAGTTGCCTAAACACATGGTACCGACGGTCTTTCTACCACTAGCTTGGGTACCTCTCACCAGCACGTGCAAAACTGACCGGCGTCTGCTCAGACAGAGAGCCGCTGAACTGACCCGGAGCGAACTCGAGTCATATATGTCTTCAGGGCCATCAATGAAGCAGGCTCCGACAACTGACACAGAGCACCAGCTGCGCGAAGCATGGGGCAGGGTCTTGGGGTCTCCGCCAGACTCGATCGGAATTCACGACAGCTTCTTTCGTCTGGGCGGAGATTCCATGTCAGCAATGCGACTTATTGCTGATTGCCGCGCTGTAGGGGTTATTATCAATATGCAGAGCATTTTCCAGCACCGGACCCTCTATGAATTGGCGAGAAACAGCTTCACTGACGGAAATGGCGATTTTAAAGCAGAAAATACTGCTGACAAGCCATTTCACTTATCCCCAGTCCAGCAAAGTTTACTTGACTGCAGCTCTGGCGTTGGTTCTTCCGGTCTCTATCAAAGCTTTCTTGTACAGACGAAAAAGCCTCAAATAGATACGGATCACCTCCGACGCGCGATTCGGGGCTTGATCAACCGGCATGCAATGCTGCGCGCCCGTTTTTCCCGAGACAATCAGGGCATCTGGCAACAGTGCATTACCTCTGAAATTGACTCGTCATACCACTTGCAAAGTATTGAAATCTTAGACGAAGAGAGCCTTCACATCGAGTTACAACGAGCTCCTGAGAAATTCGACGTCAGTGATGGCCCGCTGCTTGAGGTCCGTCACGTTCAGATCCAATCAAAGGGCCCAGAGAATCATAACTACGTTATCTTCTTCTGCCATCAGTTGGTTGCGGATATAACCTCATGCAGCATCATAGCCGCCGATATGGAGGCGATTCTCGACCAGAGCATCCCAAACTCATCTCTACCCCCCGCATCGGCATCCTTCCAGACATGGATTAGTCTGCAGTACAAAAAGGTACACAAAGATTCCCTCAATCATGATACAGTGTGTCAGGCCCAAGGAGATATCCCTAAGACCAATTCACGGCTTGATTTCTGGGGCTTGCAAGGACGTGCAAACATGATACAAGACTGTTCTAGCAAAGTATTCCGCATAGATGCACCAACAAGCGGCTTGCTCCAGGGCAAAGCCAATCTCACATGTCGGACGGAACCTATAGATATTTTCCACGCAGCCCTCATCTATTCCTTCTTCCAGACGTTTGGCGACTGTGAACCTCCCACTATACACATTGATCGCGACGGCCGCGAATCCAAAAACGTACCTCTGGAATTTTCACGCACCGTTGGCTGTTTCACTACCCTCCCACTCGTTCAGGCTGATATAAGTCATCGTCATGGTCTGTTGGACCTGACATGTCGTGCCAAGGACGCTCGCAGATCAACGCAAAACAGTCGGGTCGATGCGAATCAGTATTTCGCGTCATCGCCAGGCGAGGGGATGCCGCTAGTGCTACAGCCGTACGAAGTCATCTTGAGCTGCGGATCATGGCATCAACAAATTGATGACACCAACACTCAGACCGCACCGTCTTCTTTCCAGTGCCAATCAGTTAGTAAGGCCCCGGAGACACAGCGCTCTTGCCTCATCGAAGTGTCCTGTTGTATGATTCAGGGTGAGATGAATGTATCCTTTGTGTACAACCGACGCATGAAGCACAGCGAATTGATCGTCGACTGGTCAGACAAGTATCAGAAGGTACTTGCCACTGCAGCAGTCGAACTATTGTCCGCAACTCATGTCTACACTCTCAGTGACTTCCCCCTACTCTCCACTACATATGAAGAGCTTACCAGCTTCGTAACTGAAGCCAGGAACCAAGCCACATGGCAGAGCAACAAAGACCCTGTCAGTATCGAGGACGCATACCCTTCTGCCCCCATCCAGCGTGGCATATTACTCAGTCAGTCTAGAAATGGCGACCTCTACCGCCCTCGCTTCACCTGGCGACTGCACACCAATGGAACCGCAATGGTAGAGCTGCCTCGACTACGAAAGGCATGGAAAACCGTCTTCCAGCGACATGCCGTTTTCCGAACCGTTTTCGTCCAGGGCAGCGCCCGCTCAGGTTTCTATAACCAGGCAGTCATGCGCTCCACACCAGATAGTATCACTGAGCTGCATTCTGATGCAGAGGATATCACTCACCTGATGCGCCACCACCGCGAGGCGGACAACTTCCAATGGCAACATGCGCTTTGGCACCTGATCTTGTGTCAAAACACATTGGGTGACACCTTCTGTGACTTGCAGATTCACCACGCACTGATCGATGGAACATCCATTGCTATTATGTCGAACGAGGTAGAGCGCGCCTACGCAGGAACAACCCTAGCCAAAGACGAGTTCCGCTACCGTGACTACATTGAATATCTACAATCTACACCCTCAGACACAATTATGGCCTATTGGAAGGAGAAGCTTTCCGGGATATCCCCGTGTCTATTCCCCAAGATCTGCGATAGTCTAGAGCCCGTCTCTTCTGGACACCGTAAGCGGGCGCTACAATGCGTCAATATTGATATAATTGACAACGACGCGTCCTCAATCTACCAATTCTGCACTCATCACGAACTCAACGTCTCCAACGTCGTCTACCTTGCTTGGGCGCTCGTTCTTCAGTGCTACACCCAGTCCGACTCGGCCAGCTTCGCATACACGACGTCTGGGCGTGACGTCCCTGTTCCAGGAATTGAAGAGGCCATTGGCCCATTCATCAACGTCCTGATCTGCAAAATCTCAGCAGCACCTGATATGGCGATCCTCGACATACTGCGCACCATACGAGACGAAACTATCGAGAGTCTCAACTATCAAAACTGCTCACTCGCAGATATAGGCCACGCTCTCGAAGTCAACACGGCCGAGTTGTTCAATTCCAGCATCTCTGTGCAAGACAAAACCCCACGCAGAAGCCCATCTGATCTGCCGGTGGTGTTTGTGAGTGAAGAAGGCGTTGATCCAACAGAATATGCAATCTCCATCCACGTCCTGGTGGACAGGCAGAGTATCTCAATTTCTTTAGACTACTGGGAAAATGAGTGCCTTTCTTCCAAGCAAGCCAACCGACTTCTTCACACGCTCCAAAACGTTATCACTGGTATCGTAGCACAGCCTCATGCTACGGCTTCTCAGCTTCACTTGATGAGCCCCACAGAGTTGGACCAACTCAAACAATGGAACCAGCGCATCCCTACGAGCCATGAAATTTGTGTCCACCAACTCATCGAAACACACTTCCGAGACAGTGCGTCTTCCCTTGCAGTGAATGCTTGGGACGGAGATTTGACATATGGGGAGCTGGACCGATTATCGTGCAAGCTTGCAGCTCATCTAGTCAAACTTGGAGCTCAGCCAGAAGACTTTATCCCGCTAGTATTCGAAAAGTCTATGTGGACGGTCGTAGCCATGCTTGCTATCATGAGAGCTGGGGCGGCATTTGTACTCATGGACCCTGCAACCCCGGTCCGCCGTCTGGAAGATATCTGTACCGATACGGAGCCGAAAATAGTGCTGGCATCGGAAGCACATCAAGGCGTTTTGCAACACCTGCCCGTCCATACCATTATAGTAGGACCCAACACCGAAGCCATGTTGCCCACTCTTGCGCTTCCTTTGGTAGATGTACAACCGTCGAACGCCGTGTATATTGTCTTTACCTCTGGTTCCACTGGAAAGCCAAAGGGCGTTGTTATAGAACACCGCACATGCAGCTCAACGCTAGAGACGAACAAAGGTCCCAAAGGAGTGGACAAAAGCTCTCGGATCTTCCAGTTTTCCACCTACTCCTTCGACGTCAGCATTAGCGACCATCTATTGGCACTCACCCAGGGAGGCTGTGTGTGCATTCCACCTGCTGAGCAGCTGCAAGATGTCGAGCAGGCTATTCGCGATACAGACGCTAATTGGGCGGAACTAACTCCTTCCGTGGCGAGGCTAATCAATCCGTTGAATGTTCCATCTCTGAAGACTATCAACATGGGTGGTGAGCCCATGGCCGATATCGATAAGTCGCAATGGCAGGGTTTTGCCCGCGTGGTGAATGCCTACGGAAACGCAGAATGTGGTCCATGGTGCATGGCCCAGCCGGACGTGACAGCCCGGACAGGTCCGCCTGACATTGGTGTTGGCACGGGGGCAGTATGCTGGATTGTTGATCCGACCGACCATGAAAAGCTCCTACCTATTGGTGCTATTGGTGAAATCCTCCTTGAAGGCCCGGCCGTGGGGCGCGGGTATCTGCGACGGCTCGAGCAAAACAAGATCTCTTTTGTTGGAGCTCCGACCTGGCTCCAGCACTTCCGGCCAGCCCTGTCTGTCCGATTCTATAAAACTGGAGACCTTGCCAGATACCAGTCGGATGGGACAATGCTGTATATGGGACGTAAAGATACGCAGGTTAAGCTGCGTGGCCAACGTCTGGAGCTTGAGGAGGTGGCCTTTCACGTCCGCAATTGCTTGCCGGAAAATAGTAACGTGGTCATCGACTTGATCCATCCCAGCCACGGATCCGCAAAGCCCATGTTGGCTGCATTCATTCATCTTTCATCTGCTCTCGGTGTTGAGGGTTCTGGAAGTGACATTGTTCTGCAACCTTCTTCAGTTTTCCAGAGAACTGCCCTCCTGATTCAAACGCAGCTCCGCGAAAGGCTGCCCCGCTTCATGGTCCCGACAGCGTTCCTACCCTTGAGGCATGTTCCACTCAGTGCAACAGGCAAGCTCAATCGCAAGCTCCTAAAGATTTTTTCTTCGCAAATGTCGTTGGATGAGGTTCAGGCGTACGTCACGCTGGCGCCCTCTGTTGACAAGGGGCGTGCAGCAAACGAGGTCGAGGCAGCGCTCCAAGAATGCGTTGCCCACGTTCTCAACAGAAAGGTAGAGGATGTCGGTCTGAACGATAATTTCTTTTACCTGGGCGGAGACTCGATTGGCGCCATGGAGCTTGTCACGCGTTGTCGCCATCAAGGCATGGCGGTCACCATCCCTGATATATTCCGGTACAAAACCATCCGCCGATTGGCACCCCGGGTCAAGAAGGCTGGTTCAAATGCAGTTGATTCCAAAGAGGAATTCGGTACAACGTTCAGCCTGTCTCCTATACAGCAAGCCTTTTTCGAACGAGTTCCCAAGGGTCAACTTCGCTACAATCAAAGCTTCATGGTTAAGCTTCAACAACCCGTGCAAGGCATAGAAAGAGCCCTATCCATGGTCGTGAGAAAACATGCCATGTTGCGCGCTCGATTTCAAAGGCAAGCAGACGGATGGGTCCAGCTTCTGACAGAAGAGATTGAGCAATCATTCCGCTATCGCGAAGCAACGATTTCTGCAGCGGAGATGAAGCAGCACCTCAACGAGAGCCAAGCAGCAGTGGATTGCCAGAAAGGTCCGTTGTTGGTGGCTGACCACATTACTGTCAACGGTAGCCAATATCTCTCACTCATTGCCCATCACCTCGTCGTCGATCTCGTCTCTTGGCGAGTCATCATGGCTGACCTCGAAACATTGCTGGGCGGTGGGTCGCTTGCACCACAGCATTGCCTGCCCTTCCAGGCCTGGTGCCGCATGCAGTCTGACTTTGTCAAGACGCGATTGAAACCCTTGGAGCTTCTTCCGTCGCTAGCTAATATCGATGACTTTGAAGCGGACGTGGAAAGTTACTGGGGTTGCTCCCAGGCGACAAATACGTACGCCGAGGCCGTCTCCGTCAGCTTTTCACTGGATGCGAACACTACACAGCTGCTTCTAGAGGGTGCAAATAAAGCCCTGCAGACTAAACCGATTGAAGTCGTTCATGCCGCCATTCTTCTCTCCTTTGTCAGGACATTCCCAGATCGCCGGCCACCCATCATCCACCAAGAAGGGCATGGGCGAGAGCCCTGGACCAGTGCTATAGACGTATCCGAGACTGTCGGCTGGTTTACCACGCTCTTCCCTGTCCTCGTATCTGCCGCATCTAGTTCGAGCCCAGTCGATGTGGTTAGACGCACAAAGGACGCTCTGCGACAGACGGCTGCAAATGGCTGGAGCTATTTCGCTTCTAGGTACCTGCACCCTGAAGGACGCCATGTGTTCGACTTAAAGAGACCGATGGAGATTCTGCTCAATTATCATGGATCATACCGCAGTCTTGAGAGGGAGGGCAGTATCCTTCAAAGCACGTCTGGCATCGATGACGTTGCTCCTAGCGTTGACCCACAGATGCCGAGAGAGGCAATGTTTGTCATAGAAGCTTGGAGTTCTGGAGACACTATGCAGTTCGACTTCACTTATAACCAAAATTCTCTACACCAAGAGAGTATTCGTAAATGGCTGGCGACTTGCAAAGAGCTCCTCAAAGCCATGGCCGAGGAGCTAAACAACACGCCTCGTCAACTCACTCTGAGCGACTTTGCACGGCTTCCCTTGACGCAATCCGAACTCGACAAGTTTGTGGAGCATCTCTCCAAACTAAAAATTGAGTCATCTGGGGTACAAGATGCATACCCATGCTCACACCTTCAACAAGGCATTTTATTTAGCAAAGAACGGAACGAAGCACTCTATGAGACGAGAACGGAGTGGAAAGTCACAAACTCAGGACCGAATCATTTCCTGACTGTTGACCGCATCGAGGCAGCCTGGGAGACGGTGGTGGCGAAATACTCAGCACTACGGACCCTCATCATAGATAGTCCATCCAGCAGGCTCCACGACCAGATCGTGCTCGAGGGTGGTACCGGAAAGATCACCACCTCGGATCTCTCTGGCTCACTAAAGGAGAAGCAAGGGCTATTTTCTTGGGAGTTCACAATCACACAGGTATCCGACATGGAGTTCACATGCGCACTTACCATCAGCCACGTGTTTGTAGACGGGCTCTCGCTCCAGCTACTTGGTGCCGAAATAGTCCGGGCGATGAATGGAATCGAAATAGGTCATGAGACGCTACAATATGGCGAGTATATCTCCTACCTCAGGGGAGTGCCTGACAAGCAGATCGACGACTATTGGGACGAGTACCTCCGGGGCACTACTCCATCGTTATTCCCAAAGTTGAACACTTCGCCTCAGGGGCAGTTACATGCTGTAACGAGGCAGATCGATGGCAACCGTCTGCAGAGGTTCTGCGAGGTCCATGGCACCACACCTTCGAACGTCATCCAAGTGGCCTGGGCCCTGGTGCTGCGCTGCTATGCGAGCACGGACGACATCTGTTTCGGGTACCTGACGTCGGGGCGAGACATTGCCCTCCCCGGTGTTGAGGATGCCGTGGGTTTGTTGATCAATTTGCTGGTTTGTCGTGTACAGTTGGAAGACAGCTCGCCCATGGTGTCGCTTTTGGAAAAGAACGAAGGCAACTTCATTCACAGCTTAGAGAATCAACACTGCTCCATGGCCAAGATTCAGCACGATCTCAGCTTCCAGCAAGATGCGCTTTTCAATTCCATCATCTCGTACCAGACTGGCGCATCTTCAAGGTCGCCCAGCTCGGACCACCCGGAGCGAGACGCGTTAGCGCGATTAGAGACAGTCGAGATTGACGACCCCACCGAGGTAAGCTTTATTCCCTTTTGCAAGGCATTATAGCTCCGATCATGTCGGTCCCTTTTGACTTGAAATCTGCACCCGCTTGGTCGTCAATTGCTAACGTAGGGCATAGTATGGTCTCGTGATCAACGTTGCGGCTGGCAGCCATGGCATCAGCCTTTCACTCAGTTTTTGGGATGCCCATCTGGACCTTGAACAAGGATCCCAGCTCTGTGACCTTTTGGTACAGACCATCTTGCGCATCGTCGAAAACCCCTTTGCCACCGTGGGGGACATGGAAATGCTAGGCGACCAGGGACGCGAGCAAATCCATTCATGGAACCAGCATGTTCCGCAGACTGAGCAATCCTGCATCCACGAGAGCATATGTAAGCAATGCTGGGAAAGACCAGAGGCTCCCGCCATCTGCGCGTGGGACGGCAACCTCAGCTACGGTGAGCTGGACAGACACTCGTCAGCACTGGCTGTTCACCTCCAGACACTCGGGGTTGGACCAGATGTTTTTGTTCCGATCCTGCTTGAAAAGTCCCAATGGGTCGGTGTTGCCCTGCTGGCCGTCTTGCGGGCCGGTGGTGCATTCGTCTTGCTGGATGCCGCCCACCCCGACGCGCGCTTGCACCAAATCTGCCAGACCTTGGGGTCCCAAGTCATTGTTTGCTCGCCCGTCGACTATGTGCGAGGAGCAATGCTTGTAGAAAAGGTAGTAACGGTCTCCCAGCTCGAGTCGGAGCGGTGGAGAGTGGGCGAGGCTGCCACCTCGACCGCAGAGCCACGCCATGCAGCCTACGCCGTCTTCACGTCTGGCTCGACAGGTGAGCCCAAGGGCGTGGTCATCGAGCATGCAAACTATGTCACGAGCGGCCGGTCCCTCCAGACACGACTGCACGTTTCACCGCAGTCCCGCGCCTTCCAGTTCGCGTCGCACACCTTTGACGTCAGCGTCAGCGACTACCTCACGACCCTCATGGCCGGCGGCTGCGTCTGCGTGCCGTCCGAGGCAGAGCGGCTCAACAGCATCCCCCAGGCCGTGGCGCGCCTCGGAGCAAACTGGATACACGTGACCCCATCGGTGGCGCGGACCGTCGAGCCATGGCAGGTGCCCAGCATCGACGTCCTCGTGCTCAGCGGCGAAGCAATGCACGAGGACAACGTGCAGACGTGGGGGGCGGCCGTCCATCTTATCAACGCCTACGGGCCCGCCGAATGCTCCGTCGACTGCGTGGTCAACGACCAAGTGGCTTCGCGGCCTGACAGCATCGGCACGGCCAGCGCAGCAGTGTGCTGGATCACCGACAGACACGACCCGGCACGGCTGCTGCCCATCGGCGCCGTGGGCGAGCTGCTGGTCGAGGGCCCTGTGGTGGGGCGAGGCTACCTGCGTGACGAGGAGCTGACACGCCGGTCGTTCATTCCGCCGCCGCCCTGGCTGCAGCAGTTGCGAGGCCGGGAGACGGTGGCGAGCAGGCTATATAGGACCGGCGACCTGGTGCGGTACCGGCCCGATGGCGCCTTGCAGTACATTGGCCGCCGGGACAGCCAGCTGAAGATCAACGGCCAGCGCGTGGAGCCAGGGGAGGTTGAGTTCCACCTCGGCCGCCTGTTTCCCGCTTCCCGGGGCGTAGCTGTCGAGCTGCTCGTGCAGTCGCAGCCGCAGCCCACAGCACAACGAGCACTGACGGCGTTTGTGCAGTGGGGAGAGGAAACCCACGACGATGCAGAGTTCCGCGTCCTGGAGTCCAACTCGAACCCCACTCTGCTATCCAAGGCCCGTGATGCGGCCTCGCGCCTCCAGGAGTGGCTGCCCCGGTACATGGTGCCTGCCCGCTTCGTCTTCGTCACCCGCATTCCACTGAACCGGTCGGGCAAGGTCGACCGGACAAGGCTCCGCCATCTGGCTTCACAGGCCGGCTGGGACACGCCTGGCCATGCAGACAAGAAGCCGGCACGACGTCTGACAGCGGCCGAGCAGCAGGTTCAGAGACTGTGTGCACACGTGCTGCGTCTCTCGCTCAGCAACATCGACGTGGACACGGACTTCTTCCACAGCGGAGGCGACTCCATCACGGCCATGCAGCTGGTTCTCCAGGCCCGCCGCGAGGGCCTGTCGATCACCGTGGCGCAGATACTGCGTTCTACCACTTTATCGCAGCTTGCGGCCGTGTGCCAGCCGCTCAAAGCCCTGCCCGGGGAGGGGGGCGTCAGTAACCACGACGCAGAAGCCGTCGACGCCCATCTTCTCCACTCATTGCCATGGCATGACCTGGCTTTGCAGGAACAGGAGATATTAGACATCCTGCCCACCACGGAAGTGCAAGCCTTTTCTGCGTCTCGGCCGCAGAATTACTGGTTCTTGGAGCTACGGGGCGCCTTGGAAACAGAAAAACTGAAGCGAGCTTGCCTCGACCTGGTCCAGCGCCACACCATCCTCCGGACACTGTTTGTGCCGAAAAATGGACAGATGATGCAGGTGGTCCTGCGGGGCATGTCCCCCATCATCTCGGAGCGTGAGACTGACGAGATCGATCTGCTCGCGTTCGCCAAGGCCTACAGCAGTGAAGATGCAGGTGCGCAGATACTGTACGGGAAGCCGCCACTGGGTCTGACTCTGCTACGGCGGAGCCACAGCTACAACCACCATGTCCTGGTCATGCGACTCTCACATGCCCAGTACGATGGCTTGTCCATGCCGGTGCTCATGGCCGACTTGATGGAGCTGTATCATCAGCGCGACCTTGGCGTAGCCACATCTTTTGCTGCCTACACTCGGTATTGCCTGCGCAGCCACACAGACGAGGCATTCACCTATTGGCGCGAGTTACTGCACACTGCTTCCATGATCTCGCTCACAGCCGAGTTTACGGAGCCAGGCATCGTCGGCCCTCCAGGAAACCTAGTCGAGGTCACGGCTAGCACAGGTCAACCAATTCCCCCACCTGGCATTACTGTAGCCACCGTGGTCAAGACGGCATGGGCCTTGGCACAAGCCTGGGTCCTGCCGGGCCAAGAGGATATTATGTTTGGGCAGCTTGTTAGCGGGCGCAATGGACTGGGCGACGACCCAATTCTAGCAGGCGTCGTAGGACCCTGCGTAAATCTAGTTCCAGTACGGGCGCGGCTGGACACGCTCGCTGAAGAGCCCGTAGTCACACTGATGCGCCAGCTCCAGGACCAGCACGCAGCCTCGATCGCCTTCGAAACAGTACCGCTGGGGGTTATTGTTGCTCACTGTACATCCTGGGCTCCTGAAACCGAGTTTGGCTCGATTGTGCACCACCGGCACGCCTCAGACCAGGCCAGTATGCGAATTGGTGCACTGGACTGCCGCATCGACGCCTGGTCGCCCGTCTCGTTGCCGGGGCGCAGCATTTGGGTCTCAAGCCTTGTCGATGACGCGGGACAGCTGCAGTTGGAGCTCTATACCCGAAGTGAGGTGGCGTCGAGAGAACTACTCGGAAGACTGTCCGGTGTGCTATGTGACGTGTTGCGAGCTCTAGAAAAGGATTCCTCCATACCCGTAAAACAATTCATGTCAAGCTACGGAGACGAGGGCTTGGGGGATCAAGAACGAAGCTAGCATCAGGTCTTGAACCCAATTTGTGAATATCTGCTTTAGTTTTGAGTGAAATTCGGGAGAAGTGGTTTTGGTATAGTTGTCGAGATATCGTTCGTTAAAGCAACAGGGGTAAATTTCGGCGCTTCTTTACTTAATTTCTCCAATTTTCTTAAAGGCTCTAGCTATTGTGGAATAAATTGAGTTATTTTATTTGTATGATTAATGTGAAAATTGACAAAACAATTAGAATTATAGTGTTGTATTCGAATTATTTGTCATTAATATCTCATGCCTGTACGATTCACCTTTTAATATTACTCTCATCATGTGTAGTCGTAACTTTTTCATTGACCTTACTTTTAAAAAAAACTATTCAAGTCAAAGATTATTCTACATTTAACAAACTATCGTTGTTGTGACGCTAAACTTGTCGAATACGCTCGAGCTTAGTCAGCCCAACCATTTTCCCCCTTTAAGTTGGAGCTTGAATATATAAACTAACAAACGTCATATCACTTAAAGCTGATAGCTAGAAAAAGCCTAAGTGTCAGGAATAGACCCTAATGAGGCCTGACGGAGGTCACTCCTAAGTACCGAGTACCACCGCAGGCCGTACATGGTCACTATGAAAACTTTATACCCCTCTCTCTGGATCTGCCAAGATCTGAATTACTAAAAGGCTGGTACATAGACTACTATAGAACCGTTACTAGGAAAGAAGTGATTTGTCTATCAATAACTACTACCATGCGTGTATATAATACAGAGACTCTACCTGCTTAGTGACGTAAAGTAAGAAGGTTTCTAACATTAAGCTAACGAATTTTTTCTTCCCTCTCATGTTCATCTCATGTCAGATACGACTCCAAGTATTAGGTCTATGACTTCTATCACGGCACTTGATAGATGTGCATTTAGCTGTGGCCATTTTACGTTCAACTTTCAAGTTTGCGCCAGGTTTTCATGATTAGCAACAACTCACTTTTAATTTCGAAGCTTTGTATTTAGTTTTAAGTAGAATATTAAATAGGGAACTACTTCAATTCCAAAAATTCCAACTTTCTCAATTATTTCCCTTATTACTCCGTACTTTTGATTTGGTTGCATTTAATATACGTTCAATAGGCTACTTTTGTTTCTTTTAATTTACTCTATTTTAATAATCAACGTTTAACGTGATTTTTTTGTTCAAGTATTAGACGATTTCTTACTAGGTACAAAGATTAAGTTTTAGAACAGCATCTCAATTGATAGATAGCCGTCGCATGAATAAAACTTGGCTGAAGTTCTATTCGCACTGGTAGTTAGGTCATTTAAGTGGAGCTACGTTGCGTTAAACTTTTAGGCAATTCTCGGTAAGTGCGCATCAAGTGCACTGACACGATAGCATAACAAAACGCCCCACCTCAGATGCCGTGCGTCCCGTCTAGTGCGTTTGTTGAGCGTAAGTATCAACGGTATTGTTGCGACACACGAAGAGATCAAACAGAAAGCTATTGAAGAGAGGAAGGAAGAATATCATCGTGATGGAAGCTTAGTAAAGTGGCGATGAGGAGTTGGCAGCCCAATTTTCGCAGCGAGTAATGACCATGGACATGGTGCGCGAGATTAGCTCTGATAGCCAGGTGTTGCAGCTACCCCTGCCAATGAGGATGATGCTAAAAACACATAGGAGAACGTGTATCTTGTCATCTCGATGATCGAACGCGAACGGGTCGAGCATTGTTGGCAATTGGCGCTGATGCTGCACCGGGTTGAGTCATGCTGAGCTGTGGATGTGGAGCAAACATTATTTTTTGAGCAGCGATGCAAGCAGCATTATCATAAAATCTTTTCCATCCAGCAGCTGCTTTAAAAGTGTGTCGAAGGTGCAGGACTGCGCAATTTGTGGTGCGAGTTGTGATAGAGGAGCGTCTGAGTTTGCTAGTTATCGAATGGTAAAACCCACATTACACCTCAAGGTTGCTCAACATCACAGCTGCATTGACATTGTCTGTTCTCACATGCTGTTATTTTCCTGCGTTTTATCGTTCTAGATCGCGTGCCTAACGCCGTCGACTCGCTTTCCGTGATGTTCGTCCGTTGCATTGAGAGCCGAAGACTGGAGCTCTTATACCCGAAGATTCTACCAACGTTAAACCCACAAACCGTCTAGTTGGTCCGACGCCCAATCAAACAGCGCTACAAATTGCGGAGGTAACGGAATTTAGTCCCGGGTTGTACATTGTAAACTACATCATAGAAATTTTATCGATTTTACTTAAATACTTTAGAATCCTATCGTAAACAACACAATCAGCATTTCATAAAGCATTCACAACATCATGTCTCTCCCAACAGCACCCCTTGGCCGAAATGGCCCGCAAGTGAATCGCCTAGGCTTCGGCCTAATGGGCTTGTCCACTTTCTATGGCGAGCCAAAACCTGATTCTGAGCGTCTCGCAATTCTCGATCACGCTCATAAACTTGGCGAGCGTTTCTGGGACTCATCGGACCTGTATGTCAATGCGCATCAACGTCCTGCAGGGCTTGCTCGATAGCTGACATGCTACAAAGTTACGGCGACAATGAAGTCCTGCTGGGAAAATGGTTCAAAGCCAATCCAGACAAGAGAAATGACATTTTCCTAGCAACGAAATTCGCCATATCGCAGAAGGACCATTCTGTCGACAGTTCACCCGAGAAATGCAAAGCGTCCTGCGACAAGAGTCTAGAACGCCTAGGCATCGAGCAGATTGACCTGTACTACTGCCATCGTGTTGACCAGAAAACTCCAATCGAGAAGACTGTTGAGGCTATGGCTGAGCTGGTGAAGGAGGGCAAGATCAAGTACCTTGGATTGTCCGAAATCTCAGCTGACACTCTTCGCCGTGCGCACAAAGTCCACCCAATCTCTGCAGTCCAAGTCGAATACTCACCTTTCGCTCTGGAGATTGAGAGTCAGCAAATCAACCTGCTGAACACATGCCGTGAACTTGGTGTTGCTGTGGTTGCATACTCGCCCCTCAGTCGCGGCTTGCTGAGCGGCACAATCAAATCGCCCGACGACTTTGAAGAAAATGATATCCGTCGCTTTCTGCCACGCTTCAGTGCAGAGAATTTCCCAAAGAATATGAAGCTTGTGCAGCGCATCGCCGAGGTTGCCCAGAATGAGAATGCTTCACCTTCTCAGCTCACACTGGCATGGCTCTTGGCTCAGGGAGATGACATCTTCCCTATCCCTGGCACTACGAACACTGCGAGGCTTGAGGAGAACGTAGGCGCGCTAAAAATCAAGTTGACCAAGGAGGAGGAACAGACCATTCGGAAGGCATGTGATGAAGCAGGTGTTCAAGGAATGAGGTACCCGGAGAGCTTCATGCAAGCTTTGTATGCGGATACCCCGCCTTTGTAGTAATCTTGTCATGTTATATATTATCGATATGGTTATGTAACACGGGTGCAAAGGCTGTAAGCTTCCGGATGCCCTTGTCGTCTAGGCACGCTTGCCAGCGTTTTTGAAATATCGTAGTCGTCAAAGGCATTAAACGTTTACAGAATGTGGGATTATCTTGTATCTCAAGTTAGTGCCATTAAAGCAATATATAAAACGATTTGAAGTCTTCCTCTTTATGGAACGATATCTGCACAGCATGTCTAACTTTTGCTCATTCCTAGTAGATGCTAGGCTCATTAACTCTGAAGTTTGACACACAGTGCATGGACGTAGTCAGGCTGCGGTAACGATTGAGTACGAACATTTCGAGCTGAGAAAGGAGGCATTGTGAGTGGAAAAAGCAACCGTAGAGACAACAAAGGAGATTTTAACAAGAACAACGCATAAAGAGTCGAGTGAGCCAACAAGTTACGCGGCAGCAGCAGCCAGAGACGTTCCACTAGAAGGTACATAAATTACACAAATACACACGCCCGAACAGCCAAGTTCTTATCCAAGAGATATGATCAGTCCGTTGAAGTAGGATAACTTCATAGGAAGGTGTTCATATACGTCTAAATAATACCAAGTCCTTCAATACAGTTATCAATGTTTATTACCTGAATGATTTATTTTATACCTACACCCTCATCAACTTCATTGACGCAGACGAGCCTTGGAGTTTCATAAACAGTAGAAATTGATTGATATTATGAAAACGAAACTCGAAATGCCTCTTAGCAATCATCTTAAGACATTCCTATGAAGTGAAGACCAAGGCTCTGCAGTTGATCGACTATCTTCTGGCAGCGCAAAAGTTGAATACGGTATCGATCTGGATCCTTCTGAAATACCTCGATAGCTGTTGGAAGGGTGAAAAAAGAAGACCCAGCGTGATGCAACTTTGCTCCTGGCTGAATTAGGTAAGAAATACTATCACAGATCATCTCAGCAAGATCGGCAACCGATTCCTCGGTGCTGGACTTGAAGACAACATGGTGAGGTTCTTTTAGAGTAGCGATTGCAGTTTCTAGATAACTGAGATGTGTTTTGGCGATGATCTTAAACGCCCAGTAGTGGGTAAAACTATGCGCTGCCGTCATGTCTGAGAACCAGAGAACGTTTTCAATCAAGGGTGGAAAATTCCCTGTATCTGTTCTCGACCATACCAAAGGAAATGGTACATAGGACTTTAACAAATTTTCCCATAATTGGAGGCTTTGAAGAAAGTTTTGGAAATCTTGGTATAGTCGTTCAATTAGTACCACGTTGGTAACCTCGGATAGACCTCTTGTGCTGTAGTATGCTTCAAGCAAAGAGGGCAACACGCTGGCTTGATTGAAAAGCAGCTGCATCATAGAGACAGGTTGTCCGTGGAATGGTTTGGTGGTCCATTCCCTTCTTGCAAGGAACGTTGCTTGGCGATTTTGAATCGAACTTATTAGCTTAAAGCACACAGAGCTTTGATTAGTAGGGAACACTTCTTGAAGTATGTGAGTCAACCTACTAATAACGGCCTAAAGCCTATGAATAACGAATGGAAGATGCCACTGCTAAATGTTTCTGGCCCAAGGTGTTCCATCAAGCCCCCAATGCCACTCGCGTGCGTTATCCAGCTAGAGCTCAACGTTGGAGTTAAGATCTACGCAAAATCTAATCAATACTCGGTTTGCTGATGAGGCTCTCTAAGTGATTACTTACATTAGTTACTGTTAGACACATGATCGCTACACAGTGTTCAATTTGAAAGGCACCATGAGCTTCACTAAGTGCCTCTCCCATTTGTCTTAGCGAATCAAAGTACATCTGGAGTACTGTGGATTGATGTAATTCGTTTCTAGCGCTATGGCGATGATGTTGTAAAGTAGCAGCTAAAGTACTAATAGCAGACATGAGGAATGGCCTTCTTCTTCTTGTCGCCGAAAGAAGTGGAAGTACTCCAATCCATGCTCCACAAATCTGATCGTGGAACTGATTAGACTCCGCAGGAGATAGGCTGCTGTCAGAAGCGTAGCTTCGCACGATACACGTAATGTTTTCTTCAATTACGTGATCATTCCTAAATCCCAAATGGGAATTCAGTCCATTGAGTAAGCTTACTTTAGAATTTCTGGTGTACCAGGTATTAGGGATTTGAAAGAGATCAGGCGTCTTCTCCTTAGTCCTTAGTACTCCTTCGTTCCCATCTTTCAATCCGACGTGCACCTTGGCTCTGGACGAGGCCTGAGGCACGAAAACAAAGTCTTGCTGATAACTGCATCGAGTATTTTTTCGGACAACACATTGGGTACATGCTGGCTGTTTTCCATCACACTTGAGGTTTAATCAGCAAACCAGTCTAAACGTACTCGAGATAACTTACCGCAAGTTTCCGAGACCTACAGATTTGGCAAACATTCCTTCGTTTAGCTCTCATGATTTAACTGTTCTAGCCTAAGTAGGCATGCGATGAGCTGTGTATGGGCTCTTGGTTTGAATCAAGCGCCCAGGTGAAGTGGCCACATTAAAAAACGCCAATTCAGTGGAACAGTAACCTTTTAAGGATCGTTGTTTCGCCAAGGCCTTAGAACACGTTAGTTCATTCTTGCCTTCCAATCGGACAATCACTCGGTAATACTCAACAAAGCGAAACGGTTAAAGAAATTACTGTTCACAAATGCTCGGAAGTGAGTTTTTGAATGTTTGAAAGTTTAGACAATCACGATTACACGTGACTCAAAATGAATAACAGGCTTAGGAATGATGACCTCTCAGGTCGATTGGATTAAAGGAAAATCAAACAATTCTTTCAAGACACGCGTACAGACAAGTCGACACACAAATCATTGAAGAAGTGAACAACTTTCCCTAGTTCCTCTGTATACCTCTGTTCCACAGATTTGGTCTTAAAATCATGCATTGAAAATCGTTGTCTTCCAGAATAGTTGCCATAGCTGGCGGAACCGATAGCATCAGCCGTGCTATAATTGAAGAACTTATTGTATATAGTGCTAGTAAGTGTTTTTCTATTTTCGTGAGGTTTCTCTCGTCGTCGCTACTCTGACTCTAAATGTTAATCTCTTTCGCAGGCCAGCGATGAAAAGTCTTAGGAAATCAGAGCCTCATCCTCGATATCTACTGTGCTAGTCTAATGTAACCAGTTGAAACTAGATTATGAGAGAAATAGCAATAATTATCTAAGAGCTGTTACACTGCAGAAATACACTCACAAAGGCAAGATATCTCTAAACAGGAGGAGAAAGAAGGCTCACAAGGGAGGAACTACAAAGCAGGATCCCTACCAAAGTATTAGAATAAGCATCTAGGGTCATGAACACTCATGTAAAAACTTCTTAGCTCTGCTTGTCTCTATGCCCTATGGGAGGCTCTCTGTAGACGTCAAACCACTTCAATCAATCAATGAGGTACTAGGATACTTTGCTGATGTCTCTAACAGCTTCTGATGGCACGATGATCAAATTGCAATCGTTGGCCTAACTTTATATTGGGAGAAAACTTCATTCAACATATAGTGTCAATATGGTATGCTTTTCTTGCTCATAGAATAAATCACAGGTCTATCTTGTGACGTTCATTCAAATTATATGAGGTATCAAGTTGGAAGAACTTTTTGTATTGTTATGAGCGTACAAATAGGAGAATACACAGGTGCCATTTGTTCACATGCTCACACAAATGATAGTATACTGATATTGGGTGATACCCTAGTGTTTTGCGAGAGATGTCATCCTTGTGTCATACGAAAAAGATTTAAGTACTACTGCCCCTAGTTAATGTACTCCATTGGACAAGACACGCGATTAAATACATCACTTGCGTAACTAAATAATCGAAGAAAATAGATATACGGTACAGTTTCGAACATTCTTGCGAAAAGTTTACTGCGTTCCGGCAGTGAGTCTTGTTGTTTTCTCTGTAAATCAAGAGCTCTAAAATCTTTTCCACTTAGCATATCGGCTATTGAAAAAAACACACTTTCAATAAGTTTTAGAACACACCCCAGACCTGTTGGTATTTCCTAAATACACTCAATCCTCTTATAAGTGCCTTGCCTAACTCCGCACTCTGCATTCTCTTCGGTGACAGCAACATCAGGGCTCGTTCCTTCTTCAGCAGTATCTAAGATCCATTGTCATCTTATTCCGTCTTCTTCCCCTCCTGATATCGCCCAAACCATTCTGGCTTCCAGCCAAGTGTAAAAATTCTCCACGCCATGAAAGGCACATACAGAAGTACTGAAGCCAATAACGATTTTTGTAGCATGCCGCCCTTCATCATGGACGCTTGCCAAAATAATAGAGAAATAAACAAAAGCTCAATGACTAATAGAGCGGAATATAGTATCTGGCGGGTTTCGATCGCAATTTTGGTGTTGGGTATAAAGAGGGCAACAGTGGCACCGATGAAGAAGTTGGTAGCACCAAAGTGCTGAGTAGATTGCACTGCTGTTGTCGTGACTTGAGAAGCAGCAGCTCCCATTGTGTAGAGCAAATAGTGGCGTGGGAAGACCACGTAGTAGCTGCCTATAACAATTGTGATAACGGCCTCGAAGGCAAGGGCGAAGCGAATAATTTTGCCTGGAGCAGAAGGATCGACTCCTTGGTGGGAGGTTGTCGTAGATTTCATTTTTTTGTTGATTCTGAGCCGATGAATACGAATGTTTACGATATTGAAGGATTCAAATCTTAGAAACCCATCTTTATAAATTATCTTCTAAGTTGACAATACCTGAGATAGTCATCCATGAAATTGTAAATTGAGGCATTGATGCCAAGATTCGTCATGTTGCATTGCCAAGCCGGGACCATAACGTTATGATTAGTCCGAACAAAGTAAAGCGCATATGTTAGTGCGTAATCAACGTTAAAAGTCTAGCCATATCGCCCGTTCATTCGATCATCACCATGCACTCACTTGAGTTTCCCCTACCCCACTTTGACACAACAAAAAGAATAATGCTATCCCAAGAAACACCTATTCCGAATGGCCCAGAACGTCAGCGAATGCTCAATGTGCTCGCCCAGCGAAGATACCGTAAAGAATCTATGCATGTCATTTACCATCCCGTACTCACCCTGTTCAGGCCAGCGCAAGCGGGAGAGGTTGCAATCTCTAGAAGCAAGATCTTGTGTCAGACCGAGTGGTGCGAGCGCAATGTATGCTTCCGGCGGGGGGGTACAGCTTCAACACCCAATCCAGTATCCGCTTCTAAACCCAGGCAACCCTGGCATGCCTAATAGCCCTATCTGTGATCTGTACCCAGATTTCATGACTGCAACTCCTCACACATCCTCTATGGGCCTCGCGCCGCATGACTCGGCATATGAAACATCAGAAAGTTCATCACCAAATGTGAGGGATCAGTTCGGAATCAACGCCCTTCTGCCTTACGGTATGTCCATGAAGATTTAAAGCTACATCTCCTCCTGAAATTTTGCTCACTGGGTTAATTTATAGGCGGTTCATTTCAAGACGTCGCCTCATCGTCAAATGCCCAACTATCGACAGAACTTCAAGACCTAGAAACTTCCCAATTCACATTTCCATCGGATTGTGTAATTGATATTCCAGCTCTCAAAACTATGGGGGTCTCACTTCGACTCATACACTTGCTTGGGCTAACAGATGAGTTAACAAATGTCACTATAAGTCGAGTGCTAGATGTGTCGAAAATTGCAGTCCCCCTGGAAAACTTACCTAAAAACTTACGTCCAACGGAAGCACAGCTCTTATTGCCACACTCTCCATTGTTAGACATGCTTCCTTGGCCATCGGTAAGGACAAGACTAATTTGCCTATTCAGTCAGCCTGATCAGCTCAGACCGCCAATCGCGAGAGGATCCATGGCTATTATGCGGCTCATGCATGATCTTGATGACGAGTCGGAGGGAGTCCGCGTTTCGACAGATACTGATGGAAATGAATACGATGAAAAGAGTTGGGAAGTCGGACAGACTGTCTTCAAAGACTGGTGGTGGATACTAGACCCTGAGATCGTCTCTAATTCAAACCGACTAAGGTATATAAGAGGGGCCCCTAAATTGCACCTTTAAATACTATGACAAGAAATCTGGCGGTAAACCAACAGAAGAAAAGGATCTGGAATATTACGATTTAAGTGATTAATTGTATAGGTTACTGCTCTTTATCTAGTATAAACAAAGTTGCTTTTTTAAAAACAGTAGTCCAGCTAACGTAAATACGAAGCTCTTCTATAGCAGAATAACAGAGTAAGCTAGATACCCCTATTTTAGAGGTGCAGAATAAGTGTCGCTGCGGAATAACTGTAGCTCTGAGAATTGAGTGTCGCGAGTTCAGCTTGTGAGCATGGCTGCTCTACAAAAAAGACATTTATACCAGATAATTCAATTCAGGTTTTCAGATTGTAGAAACTATTTTCATGGAAAGCGGAATTGGAATATCAAATCTTGTGGCGCGGAAGTGCTGAAATGCTGAAAGCTTTATATTAGCACCTTGCATGTGCTGTAAAACGTTACTTAGAAGTTCAAATGATGCCGAGCATGGATAATCGCCCATGGGCAAAACTTTAATCGCATACGGTTCAAATGTGCTTTTCTCCTTTCGGATTAAGCATAACGTCATGGCCGGTAGGTGGATACATGTGCAGGCAGTGTCGAATGACGGTTGAGGGAATATCGAGCTCGAACATTTTTTCACTCCACAGCGAACATTGAAATGGGAATTACGGGGTACAAAAAAGATCCCGAATTCTTAAGACCGGACAAAAATGGACAGGATTCATTACGAGGTTGTGATACAGGCTGTGGAAGACATGGAACTTGGCTTACAAACATGCAGCCTCTGTGAGCTCGGCTTTTAGGATCGGGTTACTGTAACATCCGACCCTTCTGCCGTTTGAGTGTGCATTTTTTTGGAATAAAAGTATTAATATGTTGCTATGCCTCACGCTGAATGATACATATACTTCAATTACCATTCTGCCATTCATATCTCTCGATAGTGACCAAGAAACATGGTTAATGTTGCAATTGCTGGTGGCACTGGAGGTTTGGGCCGAGCTATTGCGGAAGTCTTCAACGAGCAGAAGACGCACAACTTCATCATCTTGAGCCGAAATGTAAAATTAGCCTGCTGGTTTTACCATATTGTTCGGAAGCACATCGCTAATTAAAAGTAGGCAGATGCAGAACTTGGAGCGGAGCTCAACGCAAAAGTAGTACAGATAGATTACTCGAACCCTTCCGCAGCGCAGGAAGTGCTCGATAAATATCAAATCCACACTATTATTTCCGCCATGAATGTTGAATCAACGATTCATAGCGAAGCCCAGCTCAACCTTATTCGTGCTGCTGCGGCCTCACCATATGTAAAGAGATTTGCACCCAGCGAGTTCGGCATTCCATGTGATCAAACGTAAGAACTCCCATTACTTATAACCCAACCAGCTCTATTTATTCTAACTTCAGATACATTCTATCTCTATTTTAATCAATGCTAACTCCAAGCAGGCACGTAGAAGCATATCCTCATGCAGCGTCCAAACTAGCCGCCATGACTGAACTTGACAAGACGGATCTTGAATATACGCGCTTCTTCATCGGATACTACCTTGACTATTTGGGATTACCAAAATTCAAGTCCCACCTCAGCCCTTGGTATCTAGGATTGGATATCCAGTACAAAATTGCTGGCATCCCTGGATCTGGGAATACGCCAATGGTATTTACTTGCACGAGAGATGTGGGTAAGTTTGTGGTTGCCAGCATAGGATTGGACAGCTGGAAAAGGGATAGCATAATTGTTGGTGACCGGAAAACGTTCAACGAGGTACTGGCAATTGCAGAAAAAGTTACAGGTAAGCTACATCTCTCATCAATTCTTTTCAGGCAGTTCCACAATATTTGGAAGTCTAAATCAGACGTAAATCGCTAACATGTATACTCACGAAGGTGCCAAATTCGAAGTCCATTACGATTCCGTTGAAAAGTTGAAGACCGGGAAGGTCACCGAGCTCCCAAGCCACGAAAAGCTTTACCCATTTCTCCCCAAGGAAACCCTTCACGGCTTCCTTTCTTCTGTAGGAATGTGGACTGAGAGAGGAGATTTTAACTTTGGATTGTCTAGAAAGGACACTTTGAACGAGCTATTTCCTGAAATACATCCTACGAGTGTCAGTCAGGTGATTACCGAGGGCTGGGCATGAAGGATGATGGAATCGAATGCAAGTTATGCAGACCAGTACTGCTGGAAGGGGTACAGTGATCCTGAATAGGATTAACTCAAATCTGATCGCACATATACTGCCATAGGTGATCGTATTGTTCTATAGGGTTTGTAAATACATGAGTATATAGTGTCTGTATCCGTCCCTATTTGTACGCAAGCAAGAGTTCCATAAAAGCCTCCTCTAATTGTTCAGTTGCATAAATTTTTTGTCGTCGTTTTTTTAGCATCTTTTAAGAAAGGACTCTGAGTCCAACGTTGAAGCTATGTGAAGTATTCTTAACTGCGCACAATGCATAAGATTTTGGATATTTAGATTCCACGATTTTCATGGGGTCTCATGGCGCTTTATCACCGACGTAAGAGGAGGAAAAGTGTAGAAAAAAATCTAGGTCACGTAATGAAGAACACATTAATGTGGGTAAAAACATAAAACTCTCGATATAGATTTATGCCTGCTCATGTTCCAGTTTAAAGTATTGATGCGCGCCTGTGATTGATTTCAGTGATCCGCTTTTTGACCCCTGCCTTTCGTAGTTGCAGTATCAGGCCGTCACAAGTAAATCTTAGCAAAGGAGTCGCACTTAGTACAGCATTGCTCAAAGAAATTCTAAGACAAAAGTCAAGGTTTAATGTGGACGCGGCTTGGTTTGCTCCTTGTAACTACATGCAATCACCAGCGAAGTGCTTCAAGAAAGCGCTGTGAGAATGTATATCGAACAGCAAAGGAGCAACTGGTCCCTAGCTGCTCGAGATCGTAGATAAACATACCCTAAGCGACAAAAGAAAAATTCATATATGTACAGGCCTGATCTGGTTAAATCCCCTTACAATTCCATAACTAGTCGACGCCGCTAGAACTCCTATCAATAGCGTCTGCAGTGAGCTTATGACTGCATCCTTTCTGGTGCACCCTGTCACAATAGCTTTGACGTATCCGAACATAACGAGGATCAGAACGGTGACTCCAATGGAAGTAAACAAGGCATGGTTGACATCTTTGTAAACAAAGTATGGGATCATGGGAACGAGACCTCCAAGTAGATAAGAGATACCCATACTAAGAGCTGATATCCACCGTCTCGAGGTCTTTGGCCTTGCGAGTTTGAGCTCAAAGTCCATCATAAACTGTGCAAACTTTAGTAACTATAGCTTAATATTTAGATGATCACAATATACCTTCACCCACATATCTTTATTAGACATCAGGTTCTCAACAATTGGCCGAACACACTCATGATCTAATCCATATTCTACCATCACATCGTAGATCTCTGTTTCCTCAGCGTGCGGATACAGGCTCACCTCCATCCGCTCCCGGGCCTCTTCGACGCGGTAGTGCTTGTCTTCCGTGACTACAGCTAGAAAAGCGCCCAAACCCATGGAAATTGCTCCCGCAAAAAGCTCAGCGAGGCCGCCAAGAATAACGAGATTGAGGGATCCGACGGAAGACAGGCCAGCAGTGAGGGCAAAGGGAACAGTAAGACCATCTGCGAATCCAATGATAATATCAGAAACAACCTGATGGTGGTCCGAATGATTCTCCTTGTGTGGCTTTCTTTGGCTTTCGATGGACTCAGAATTGTTATTGTTTGTAGGGTTGACTGCTACTTTTGAACCCATAAATTCAATACTCATGCTGCCTTTTCTTGTATTTGAAAGATAAATCCTCCTAAAGCTCAGAACAGCAGATAGTGTTAATATAGTTATTCTCTTAGGTGTTTGAGGAGCAGGATGTGGGAACACATCTATAGTTATACACGGTGCTAGTCAAAGTCGCGCAATTCTTATTCTTTCGACAAACCAATAGTATTTATGATATCCGCTGTTCAGATAAAAACAAGATAAAGTCATTTGAGGGTTTTGTTACGAAGTGGCCAACGTGAAGTCGCTTTACTTCACCATTTCCAGCGTCCAGCTTCCATCTGATTATATGAATTATTTATCTGATTTAATCGACGAATGAAAAGGAACATATTTCTCAGCATATTGCCTCATGACGTGCATCAAGATACGGAGGTGACAAATCCAGGTTTTTGGATTGGCTCAGATCGTTAGATAATTTCAAACTTTGAAATGCGGAGGCTGTGGTCAATCATGATGACAATATCGACTGTGTTAGTCGTAGTTTCATGAACCTTGTCAAAACATAAATAACGAAGAGCCATTTTAATAAAAGTTTACAGATCAAAGAGAGGACATGATTTGAAAATCTTTTTTTTGTTATTCCTCAAGATTTTAACGGATTGAACTTCTAATTCTCGCATAGAGATCATGTGTCGCAGAAGCGAAGGCAATTTCATTCAACAATATCTTCAACACTTTTGGTCTCGACGACGTCAGGCACACGTTTTCGAAATCACTACTTCACAGATTCGAGAAGGAAAGCGAGGCTCTACCTTCTCAACTGCTTCTACGACATCAAGTATCTTGTCCCCAGAATTCACTACCGGCAAAGCTAAATACTGCAGTTACTCTGAATTTTGAATGTTCTTCAAACGCACCAACTATCATTAATTCCGGTTACCTGATCACCGAGACAGAGGAAGAGTAGTCTCGTGCTATTGAAAAAGTAGTCGAGCAATGGTTAGAGTCGATGCGGCAAAGCCACCTCGGATTATAGAGTGCTATCCTTAAAATGTCTGTTTTATTTTGAGATTTTGCACCCAAGTCGCAAAAGATCAGAATCCTTAAAATGAGAGTAACAAATTCTTTGAGGAAATAATTGGAGATGGAGGAAAAAGCTTAGCTGATATCTAGAGGATAGAGTGAATCTCTAGTAGGAATTATACTGTTATGTACAACTAGAAAACCAAATTCTTCCAAACTCAATCATCAGGCCATGTTAATAAGCTGATATGGTTCTAAGGACATTTCTTGGTATCTTCCACCACATTTATTGACAAGCCCGATTTGGAGCGCACTAGTTCGTTGAACATATTAGTAAATGGAAACGAACCTCCGAAGCTGGCCGTCATTAAGATTAGTAGAATATGTACGCATTTGATTCAATCGACAACTGTGGTCGAGACAACTCCAATGATGTAGAGTACTACGACGTAGCATGGACGGCGAAAATATGGTAATTACTAAGGTTCCAGCATACATGCTACTTAGGGCAGTTGAGCATATTCCTTCGCGGGATCGAGGTCTAACGCAACATATATGAACCCATCTATCACGAAAAAAGAAATATAAACACACCTGTCTCCAATAAAATTTTCTTGCTACTTGTCTTAATTTTCCGATCCGGCGGTAAAGAATGCCTACCGTTGATGACATTTTCATGGGAAAGAACAGAAACCAGAGAAATCAATATGTTATAGAATTTCTTCCGTTTATTTCAATTTAAAAATCAAATTAGAAGAAGAATAAGAATGACTTCATTATACGTCATCATGATGTGTTAGCCTAATCCAGTCTTGAATAAAGCAAATCCGACGGCGGCGCTTCGTACCTAAGTATGCCGCAAGACTAAGCTCTTTATCCGAAATTAAAACGCCAAAAACAAACCCTGACAGTAAAGGCGATGCACCTTACAACAGAATGTATAATGAAAGTGTAACCTTGGATACCTCTCTACTCCCGATAGCAATCTTTCACTACTTCGAAGGTGCTGGGATTCGAAAGAGCCAGTGGTTGCTGCCATAAGCCACTGCAAGAGTGAGTTTGAGAATGAAGCCATCATTGGTATAAGCAAATGTCGGTTCCTTGATTATGCAAGTGATGCTTAATATAGTAAAAATTAATATACTTAAAATTTAGTTACGTATCGCTTATTTAGAATGTTATTTTACATCGCTTTGTTTACTCTGAGTAGCGGCACTGTTGCTCATCGTCTGAATGACCACAATAGGTTTCTTTGTACTTGTGTGCCACTAAAGAATCTATAGTTGAGGAGCGAGTAACTTTTTAGACTCATCGTAGGAATACTGAAATTGTTTGAATGCCAAACTGGCAGGTAGGTTCAGTATGCTTTCTGAATACCAAAAATTTGCCTGTTAGCGAATTTGTGCAAGTGAGTTTTGTAGGTCATTCTAAAAAGCTAATACCTGCGACATATTGAGATTGAGTACATTCCATATAGGTAGTGCAAAACCAAAATCACATGGGATTAGATGATTACTCGGTCTACACGACCATACCTTGCGTGATGCATATTGTGAGAACAAATGAGTATTACAAATCTGTATTGATGTGCAAAGCGTTTTTCATGATGAACTTTCAGCCTCTCATGGCTCTCTCCAGCATCTGTATTTTGACAATACGCGTATCAATACACGCTGTTTGCCAAATTAAACAGCCAACTAAGCTTTCTTAGTGATTGCTTGATCACAGATTTGTAGATTGAACTGGTCACTCACAAGTCAGTGAGCACACCAAGCTTTCAATAATCCATAAAACAAGCTTTCCAGGGGCTAAAAAAGCAAGTATTTTCACAAGTTTTCTGGTTACTGCATTGAGATCGGACAGGTGTCAACGATTACGAATGACTAAATACTGATTGGCTAGCTTTGAACGGGGGCAAGACTAGGCCGCAAGTATTATGGATTGAGTATCATCAAAGCTTCGAATCATCCAATAACTGCCGGCCAGTGACGTTTTCTTCGCCATCGAATTTGAAGTGATCTTCGTAACAAAGAAAGATGAATCGCCAGGATCCAAATAGATGGAAAGCTGACCTCAGTAGCGCTGTCCTTGCAAACTAAAGCAGACAGCTAAAGTTAGACCGCTTTATGATGTGATGCATCAAAGCTGTGTCAAGAAGTAATGCTCGTCACCATCTATTCAGTTATTTGTACCCGCAATTGCCATGCACTGTTTTAGTCTTTGTCTGAATACAACACGAACAGTTCCTAAGTACACCCTAAATTCAGTCAAAATGACGATTCGATTATCGTTCCCCCTTGTACTCTCCTTGAGTAAGAACAAGCTCTATTTCTACTGAGTAGAATATATCTCACACGACCACAGTGGGGTCTGCCCTTGCTCAGAATGTCGACAACAATAGCGGGAACTCTGATGGAGAAGGGGATGGAGGAGGAAATAGCCCATCCCAGAGTATCGTTTTGGCTCATGGCGTAAGATTTTTTAGTTAAAAATACTTCATCAGTTGATCTAATCACTTTCAGGTCCTCATGGCGGCTCTTTTCGCCATCTTGTTCCCGATCGGTGCGATCATCATGAGAGTATCGAAGTCTAAGAACGCTCCGTGGATTCATGGCATTTGGCAGATGATCTGTTACCTTGGAGCTTTGGCTGGATTCGGTATAGGAGTTTATCTGGCGACTACAGGGGAAAACGTGAGATATGAAGACGTTTGAATTCCATGAAACACATGGCGCTAATTCCGAGTAGTGGGTCACAAATCAAGGCCACGCCATTATCGGCACTATTGTCATCGGACTGATGTTCTTCCAACCCATCGGGGGTTTGATCCATCACCGAATTTACTCCAAACACGGTAAATCTACGATCCTCGGGTTAGGGCACAGATGGTATGGGCGTATTCTCCTAATATTAGGTGTTATCAACGGCGGATTAGGGCTGTGGCTCGCAAACGAGGATAAGAACTTCATTATTCCGTATAGTATTGTAGCTGCCGTTGTATACGCGGCCTGGGCTTTTATTGCGGTCCGGAAGGAGAAGAAAGCAGTTTTTAGAAAGACAAGTATTGAAACATCAACGTAAAGGTTGACAAAATAGATTGTTTACTTCAATCATCAATTTATAGTAGTGTAACCATTACTCTACCTGATTCTCCACAATCGTTTTTTAATGTCTGTGTTAGTGACACATTGGTGACTAAAATCTGAGAAAGGGAGTAAGTACATATAATCCTATTATGCGAGCATAAACGAATCAGGCCATTCCTTAGTAAGGTCAATAAATGATAGATTCCATTAAGCGAGGAAATACTTTATATGGCTTAGTGATCTTTAGTTAAACTTCTCCAAATATGCCATAATAACAGAGACGTGGACGCATTTACATTAACTCTCCAATATGTTTTGATTGATTGATCAAAATGGTTTAACGTCTTTAGTGAACCTCTCTTATAGCGTGAAGACAAGTCAAGTTATGGAGAGGTACATAACTACCCACGATCCCAGACACCTATTCTGATTAAAATTTGAGGCTTTCCTTTAGCTCTTCTCCTCTGCGTGCCCTTCACTCCTCGCTGTTTAGAAATTTCTAGCCCATAAAATGTGTGAAATGCTGGAATGTACCTAAGCGTAGCCATGGCCATATGTGACATCACATCTCGTGATAGATAGATTTACTGATGTCAGCTTCTTCAAATACGCGACTCAGAAGCATTTAATGCGTTGCGTTTGTCAGCCAACACTGGTGTATTATGACTAATGTGAGCACGTGAGCACTAAGCGCCTACATGGTCTCCTATTCGTATACTCACAACAACACAACAAGCTCTTCCTCCAATTGATCCCTTGCATAAAAATTATGTATCTAGAGTTAACATAATTCTACGATCTGTAAATGTGTTCTTTGCGTTTCTCTAAATACTTTTTTTCTGTATCTTTATTCATGTTCAATATTGCGAAGCTACCAGCCATACAGCGACCAAGAGTTCCTTATTTGTTCGTTGGAGGAAGCTTATGCTATCGTTACAAAGATTCTATTGAGTAATATAATAAAAGATTAGATTACATCTCATAAATTTGGTTAGTTGTAGGTATTCTTTTCGGTACCACCGTCCTCACTCCTTTATCACTGTTGGTAGTTTTCACCCTAATGTGTGTAGCAGAGCCTGATCAGCTTATACACAGAGGATTTATACTGTTCTATTTCGTGACCTATCAGATGATAAATCATAGTACTTTTTTTGGCTTGCATGGCATAGTAGGATAAAGCCGTGTCCTGACAAACGCCGCTAGCTCTGACAGCACAATAGAATGACCATGGTATTTCATCGTGTACGAATTCATCAACTTGTATGAAAATATCAGTCGTGTTCGCCATCTCTAGCATTCGCCATGACGTTAGAGTTTGCTTTCGAGATACAAAATAGACTCACGCGTTCGTGAATTCGTCATAAACATGTTTCATATGTAGTGTGGAAATTTACAACACCCAATCGCAATCTGAAATTGCCTTCGGGCTTTAAACTGGCTTTGGCCTTTCCGAATTTCCCCCATCACGATCCCAGTGCAGTACAATTGAAGGTTTAAATACAAGAGCGAACCACATTTGTGAGAAGCTCCAAAACAGAAATAGAAACAACATAGTGCCTCAAAATCGAGTACAACAGTAGTGTTCAATTTCATCTTGCACTCTTTTCAGTGTCAAGAACGGACAAACTAATTCGAATGTCAATTGATTACTACGTCGTAGGTGACAAACACCTTGCTATATGCATAGCACTCATTTTAAATGAAGTACAGTTCACTTTAAAGCATGCCTGCTAAAACTACGCCTGTGTCGTGTAGAATCTACCCAGCCATAGCCCAACACAAGAGTACTAAGGCCGTTAAGTTGTTCTGAAGAAATCCGCTCAGTTGAGTTTATGAGATCATACTTTTCTGTATTAAAAATGTACAGAACAATTCAATACTTCGATAATGTCTGATAACATTTTACAATATTCATGATTACAGCACATGGGTAAACAAGCTTAAGTTTTGTGTTCATGATATTTGATCTTCATTCTGCATAAATTTATGGCTGATAGAACACTATACATTGCTTATGAGTAGTTAGAAACAGTTTGTCGAATCACTTCGTGTGTTAAATATGTTATCAAAGCATTACGTGAATAAGATCACAGCCATGAACTGTGTTTAGGTTAAAAGCTTTACAGTTTTTTCAGGAATTGTTATTTTAAACTCTTTGGATATTAAACTATCATGCAAGGTTACTAGGAAACACCCCTTACTAAACCGTCTTTTAAATTAAATTGTTTTCTTTCATCAAAGAGGGCGATTTGTCACAAGTGTAAGAACACAGCTCTATTCCATTGTGCCATGCAAGCCAAAAAGGTACTATGATCTATCATCTGATAGATCCTGGAATAGAACAGTACATATCCTCAGGTAAAACCACTTCCTGACAGAAAAACTACAGGATTACAAACCTGAAATAATTTTGCCAACAGACAATGAGATAGAGAAACATGTGGAAGAAGGATCAATTAACGAATTATGTCAAGCTCATAGATTTAAATCTTCAATATCCTACTGTGAAAAATGAAGTGCTTCCAGACGTCAAATCTGTTGAACTAAGCTAGGATATGAATATTCGGGTACAATCCCTCAAATAACGATAAGCTTGAAGTTGTCAAATAATTGGGGTATATAGAAGCCTACCCCAATCTAGACAAAAAACATTTGCAGCACGAAACCAATATTGCAGAAAAATGTAAGTCTTCCTAACAAAGGTGTTTTCTGATTAATTAGCATACGTATCTTGAGTTTGCATGTTCCCATTTGGGAACGATTGAAAGAGGGATTTGACATGTTATCGGATATGGATGAATAGGATATCATGTAAGCACAGAGTGCTCATGGGTCAATGCACGTAGTCAACTACCAGTATTGGTTGATAATTTGTATTATTTGTTGGCAACACCCTTCGAGTAATCAGCTAAAATCAATTAGCAAAAACAGCCACGTACTTAGAAAACATGTGCGTGTTTGTGTGCCAAAGTAATATATAAAAAATGTGTTCTCTGTTACTTCAGTTTAATCCATGTGCACGATATTTTCCATGAAAAACTGTTTTTCATATCATCTGGTTAAGCCTGCGTGCAACAATATGAGAATTTCGCCAAAAGTTCTCTTTAACCATGATCAACCAGATTGACAACTTCCGCCTACGCAGGAATTTGGTTTCTGGCACGGCGAAGACGCGCTACACGACCATCCGGCACATCTATAAATCTTGTTAGCTCGATGTTCCTAAGACTGGTATCCATGGTTCATTGTCACTCACCCCCAGTTACAAGCTACGTCTTTGCATATTCCGTCAGGGCTGAAGCATGTCAGGCCACTATTACAAACGGAAGTTTGGCCGTCGCATTGTGCGCCCAAGCAGCCAGCGCAAGGACCTGAAGAAGTTGAAGCCGTGCAAGTACCGTTCACACAAGAGTTAGGCTTTTGGCACGGCGAAGAGGCGCTGCATGACCATCCTTCGCAACTACAAGTACTGTTAGGATGTTCTAAGGACAAAAATGCTACCGGCGCATAATCAACTCACCCCCAGTTACATGCGGCAGCTTTGCAAATTCCTTCAGGGCTGAGGCAAGTAAGACCACTGTTACAAACGGTATTCTGGCCGTCGCAACGTGCGCCCAAGCATCCGGCACAGGTACTAGACGTTGGAGCAGGAATTTGTGACGAAGTAGTTGTCTTTGAAGCCACTAGGCTCGACGTCGATGTCGCTCCAACGATAGGCCACGATGCTCCAGCTGCAGCATATTTCGTGTTGACTCTTCCTGTGAGTTCCCATTTTACTGGGTTGATTACGTTATTCTTGTTTCCGTTTGGATTGCCGTGTATATTAGAGTACGCATCAATCATGATGTCAATAGAGGCCGGTGTCTGTGAGGCTTTACTCAGTTCTCCTCTAAATCCTCTTGTTCGGTTGACTTACCCTCACCCAGGCGTCATCAAAAGCGTCGCCAATGTACATGAGCATAGTTTTGCCCGTTGAAGGGTCAGTTACTCTAGCCTCGAGACCACAATACTTCTGGGTTTGTTGCTTCCAAGCAGTTGGGTTGCTGTTATACGTTGCCCCACCCATAGCTTTCAATGACTTGTCCATATCATTAGTGGTTTACTTTTCTAACATGACTAGATGGGTACGCACTACTGCGAAAACAGGGTCGCTATTGTAGTACTGATACGCGCACCAGCTTTTGCCATTCGTCGAGTCACTGCCCGCAGAGGCCCGGTACCATGACCCAATACCACTCTGAGGGCCAGAGAAGAAACCAGAAGGCAATTTAACGGAGTAGATATCAGCGAGCGCGGAGGCTGTGATTGAAAATAAAGCGACAAAATGTGAAAACGATGGCATTTTCAGAGAATGTGGTGAACTTTTCAATATGGAGGAGATGCACAGGTTGATATCTGTTATTTTAGACGGCAACCTGACATTTAAATAAATGTTTACACCAATTTACCTCAGCGATCTACACATATAGACGGAAACTCTTCTTTTGCGAACTCCGTAGTCTGAGCTCTAATTGCTACGTAGCCTTAGCTCTGCGCTAGCGTTTGAGGTTAACATGAACATAGATAGAACTCTTTTGACTTTGATAAATTAGTGTGAAAACATAAGCTTTAGCACTAAAGCTAATAGTATTCGTTTAAATCATTGGTAATTACAGGTTACAGCACATATTGCTGTTATTCTACGAGTCAATGTGTGGCGATACATGATCGCTCAATCGGAGTCCCCGATATTTGACTAAAGTCGGCGCAATATGCGCGAAGGCCTAAGGTCGATCCCGCACATGCAGCGACGATCAAGCATTTGAAGAGATCTAGTTCGTTATGCCAGGTACCGTCAGTCGCCTCACTGGGCTTTCGCTTAGGTTGTGGGAAAGGTATACGCGATTATGAATAGCACACACTACGCTTAATTAAGAGACTTAGCCTTATCAAGCATAAAACTTGGGTTTCTTGAACCCTTAACCCTGGTGAGAAAGGTCTATGTGTGGATAGCACATTTGTAGATAAGCACTACATTTGAAGCGTAGGTTCATGAAGAGCGGTTACGCCGCAAGGCTGTCCCGTACCCCAGATACTACTATTATAATCAATAATGTGCAACTACAGGATATGAACAGTCTAGAATATCTTTCTTTATTCCACTTTCATGTAATCAAAAGGGCGGACTGAAGGGTTGAAATTTTTCGACGAGAGAATGGAGATATTGGCATGGTGGCCAAAAATCGCAAAGATTCGCACCTCAAATTCACACCTTTTTGGCTCTCTCTCTTCATAGCTAGTCCTTGACTCAGAATGCGCTGAGGCAAACTAGAATCTCATGCTGTTGATAAAGAGGTGCGTTGTAGTCGATATGGGATGGCCTAAATTAATCGGGCCGAGGACCAAAGTCGCGCGCTCCGAAGACCTAATTAGAACCGGAGCTGCTTTGTCCGTCAAAACGCCATGTTTGTGGAGAGTTGTAGTTGAAGATAGAGATCTGTGTCTGCGCTATAGATCATAGTGCACTCAAATGGGTTAGAAAATGACGAGAGGAGAGCTCTGTCCATCCCACGAAGCCGATTACAGTAATAAGCCCAATTTATTCGGTGCAGTGTTGAGACGCCTCCCCCTTGCTAGTTGCAATGGAATGTCACAACTATTACAGCCGCATTGAGCGAGAAGGAAATCAAAAGTCGTGAGAGTTAAATCTAGTACTCATCAGATTGGCATTTAATGCTATCACTGATAGATTACAATGAATATACTCTCCTTCATTGATGTCCATCGCACGTATTGTGATCCAAAGGGTCATGTGCTCAAGGTTATGTATCACCCAGGAGAGGTAACGGCAGGAGGCCTAAACATGCAGACACTAAACGAGGCAGTCTATGACGATCGAGTTGTATACTGACTCTGGACATGGATGGGCGTTCTCAAAAACAACAAAGATACACCGCAAAAGCTGCCCCACATAAAGATAGTCTCTTTAAAGGCTACAAAAGAGATGATCGTCAACAAATAGATGATCAGGTGTTGAACGCCACAAATCTAACGATGAATGCAACCTTAATCCTTTCATTGACCCTCGGCTTTTTTAATGGACCCTACGACTCGCATCGTGTTATTCTTGCATGTGCGTTGAGAATCAAAGCTAACATTCCAGTGCAGTAAGGAGTAAGCCATGAAAAATTCGGTGTGTGGGTGTCATCTAGCCTAGCTATCAAAATCTGGTCTGGTTGTGTTGTTACCGTTTCCAGCCCCTTCTTTCGATCTGTACAGTTGTGATGCGTCGCAAGGACCAGAAGGTGTTTTAATCTCGGCTATTTCGATACATCATGTGTTTAATCACGTATTAAACTGTAAGGTATGTTGTCTCAAATTTTTTCCATGGACGGCATTAGATAACCTCATTCGCTTTCTCTTCCTTATTTATTAACTCCCTCAGAAGTGATACGTTACACAGGGTTGACCCCACGGTCAGATAGAGAGTGAATAGTAAAGTATGACCCATATTATTATCATCATTATTTTGTTTTGCTCAGAGTGAAAAAATACAAGATAGATATTGCCTAATATTACTATTTTCGCACCCAGCTTGAAGATCAGCTCTTAATAATTGGCGACGAACATATTAGTGCGAGTGGCGGCTTCACAACCCCAAATTAAACTTTCAAAGCACATCTGCTAATTGACCAGTATTCAACTCTTGAAATGATAAGGAAAAGATACCTCCGCGCCATTTTGGAAACTACACAAGTGTGAACATATCACCATATACCTCGGCAGGCTATCTATATCCCCCCAAAGGTTTAGAGAGTTGATCTAAGTATTGCTAGATTAGCGAAGATATCCATGCATAATTCAATATTGTGTAGCCTAATTACATCATCGATTCAAGCTATGGACGTTTCCCGTATGGGGAGGCTTCCGTATCAATCTGATTTTACCCAGGCATCCGAATTTATTTCCTGCACTCTCCAAGTTGCTCTGGTTCTTTTGCCTTATTCCCGTGGCTTTCTCCAACTGTTTGTGATAAGTTACAAGTAAGGCCCTCTGTTGTGATGCGGGTAAATGTAATAGACTTCTCTTATCATCTGTACGAAGCTGTGCTAAGTGGGTGTGGAGTAGGTATTCTCTTTTCATTGCTCTTTTGCTTAATTCACTAAGGGGTCGAGAGGGTGTTTCATCGATATCCGAGCTTTGCTCATCAATAATGTGTGATTGTGGAGTCTGACTCCGTTTTGTTTGATTGAACGAAGGTAGTGCGTCATTGAGCTTGTGTCCGTCTGAGCACTTTGATGATTGTGGTTTCCTCGGTCTGTTCTGCGAGAGAAGTTCAAGATCGCCAGTAAAGCGCGTAGCAGAGGTATTTTGGTGTAGATTCTTTGTGACATCTGTTGAGGGTATTTTGAAAAAATCTTTAAGTGTAGCATCCTTGTCCGCAATGTTGTATTTGCAATGTCCCTTTGCCATCATGTGCTGCTGCACCGCTTGCCGAGAAGTCCGATGTGCTTCACAGTAGAGGCACTCGAAAAGTCCGGAAATAATGTTATGGAAATGAGTAAGCAGCGATTTGACATCCACCCTCAAGTTCGCCGTCTCTACATGCAAACCATGTGCCTTCAACATATGGGCCAAATTGTGGTCCTTGTCTAGGCTGATCTGATTGCAAAATAAACATTGCGATTCGTTAAATTCATAGTCTATGCAGGGATTTGACAGATTGGTAATGTTGTCTTCAAGATTGGTGTGGGGGTGTTCTCGAAGTGGAGCGACAAGGGAGTCGCTTCGGCCCGATTCAGCCATGGTGGTAGTGGTGGTGGTGAAAGTGCTAGTAGCAGGTGGCATGAACGTCAGAAGTTTGTAGAATTTGAAAATTTCAGAAACTAAGAGAACAAGCTATCAAAAAAAAAGCACACGGTAATGTTAGCAAGTTGTATTTTAGTAAAAGTTGATCTATGTTGTGGTTTTATAGAAGAGTCTTGATGGTTGGTTACGACGCCAATGATACTAGCGTGATGAAATGCTCAAAGTGACTCATAGCGGCTCATACACACACATGCTAACACCAGTTAATCGAAAAACCTAAAGCACATTTACTTATATAATTTTAGGGCAAAGTTTCCTAGAAATACAAGCAGTGCGATCTATGAGAGCCTTGATACAGCATTGTTTTCTTGTTGGGGCAGTTGTCGTATGTGCCTCTATTTCTGTATCCACACAACTAGATTTTGCCTTAAACTTTTAGAAGCATTTATCTGTTGAGTTGTTATTTTTGTTCTCCAACACCAATTTAAGCGCCACTTGCTGCCTCTGTGATGCGAGGCTAATCGCGCATTTACAGGTCTAAAGCACTGTTATGATAGTTCGCGCCAAATTGAAGCTAAGCATCGCAAAATGGTCAAAATGATAGCGAAAAACTCAAAAACTCACTGGAATAAAGATGTGATTTTTACAAATCACTAGGAAATTGGTTAAAACTTTACACAGGTCTGCATCACTATGAAAGATATAAATTCATTAGCATAGTCGCAAAGTCTTTCGATATACTTTTCGCCTACAGGCGAAACCCGCCAACTCTTCCATACTACTGCCCGAAAAGTATTGTACTTGTCGCTGTTGTTATCGCACAAACCTCACCAAAATTACTGATGTGGCATTGTTGTTAGATACATGATAAGTGGCGGTGGCAAAGAGCTTGGAACGCTAGGATGATTTGGTCGATTATGATCATTTCACAGCGTAACAGCTCAAACGGTCATAGTGTCGTTTCGCACATTCAACCAGCAGCCTGTCAATTTGCGTAAGCCATAAGTTAATACATTACTCTCTTCATGTTTTTCCGGAATGCGCACTCATCATCTTTATCTATACAAAATGATACCTTCAAAGGACAGTGACATTCCACAAAGTATCGATCAATTAGATGGACCATCGACGCTTGATTCAGATGGTAGTCTCAGTCCAAGGATGAATGAGGCTGATAGTTTGTCGTGGAAGAAGCAGTTGTTGGTGGACTTGAAGCCAGGTCGACATCGCAAGACGTGGGTTTTGGTCACAATCTAATCAATCATTGAAAATGACAGACATGCATCTGCAAACGCTTACTCAACTCAGGTATTTTGCTGCCCTCATCTTCAACACCTGCGCGTTCACCCTACCAGCACTCTACGGCACACTTTCGAAACTATGGGTCAGCAACATTGACTCTTCCATGGTCGTTACGACCGATACATATACATACATTGGCGTAGTGGCTGAAGTGCTTAATGAAGGCCTACCCCGCGCAGCCTATCTCATCATTGGCGATGATTCCAAGTATACCTTACGTAGACGTGTCCAGCTCACCCACACGCTCGTTCTTTTCCAGTCGATCCTTGGCCTGATTATGAGTATTGGGTTCGTTGCGGGCGCTTCAACGTTTGTGAAAGGCTTTGTACCGATTGAGGTAAGAGATACGAGTGTGAAATACGTTCAGTTATCAGCATTCTCTGCGTTCAGCTCAGCCGTCGAGTACGCAGTTAACACATCGACGCGTGCGCTGGACAAACCGGACGTGCCGCTCATCATCAGCTCAGTCAAATTTGCAGTCAACATTATTCTCGATATTATTCTTATCTCTAGGTTTCACATCAGCAGCGTAACGCCGACAGTCAATATGCAAGCCGGTATCTCATTGGCCTGCAACCTCACTTCTGCTTTCACCGGCGTCGCATACTTCGTCTATACCACTACTTGGGGCCACAGAGCTGCCATACATGACGATACATCTCATCAAAAAACAACTCCCGCCCTAACTGCTCTGAAACCGTTTCTTCAGCCCGGCGCCATCTTTTTCGCCGAATCTGCCGTTCGCAATGCACTCTACCTATGGCTTATACACGGTATCGTCGGCTTAGGAAGCAATTATGCGACTGCATGGGGTGTCTTCTCCACTATTCGCTGGGGACTCATCATGGTTCCAGTTATGGCACTCGAAGCTACAACTCTGACCTTCATCGGCCATTCGTGGGGAAGTTTCCAGGCACAGCTAGAGTCTGCCAGCAGCCGGGTAAAGTTGCGCCAGGTCTGGAGTATCGTCCGCTGGGCCTTCTATTCCATTGCTATAGTCTTGCTCGTGGAGATACCACTGTGTCTCGCCATGTCTTTCTCAGGTGCTAAACCGTTCGCACGATACATTTCGGGATCAGAAGAGGTATCTCGCATTGTGGCACGTATGTGGCGCACCATAGACTGGTGTTACATCCTCTATGGCGTCTCCACACAGCTTGCAGCGATACTTGTATCAACGCGTCCAAAGTGGTATCTGTACCAGTCTCTCATATCGAATCTGCTATACGTCCTGCCATGGGCGATCGTATGTCAGGTTGTGGACTTGAACGCAGGCGATGCTTGGACATACCATAGCCTCGTTTTTGGGGGTAGTCTGGTGTTCTCGTTTTTCGCAATCATGCTGGTCATTGGTCTGTGGGTGGTTAGATTGAGAAATGGGCGAATGAAAGTTGGCCATGTTTGAGATGGAGGGTTTTTTTCTTTGGTGTCTTTGTTGTACTGTTATCCAGATTGATAAAGAATCTTAAAGTTATGGATCTTGTGTGGTATGTAAGAAATCACTTCAGACCCATTGCCGGAGGAGTTCAAAATCATTTCAGCTCCAATTGATTGCCATTTGTCTTAGATGGATATCATTATATGGAACAAACCCGTCAGGGTCTCTTGCAAGGCGCTCTAAAAGGTCCTGGAAATTGGAGCATTAGCACCCACATGTGCTAATTTTATCATTTTTCTGTGTAAAGGATATTTTGTCAACGTATTGAACCATTCCGTTCTATTTATAACAATCATACCATCCGTAGTATAAATCTATCTCCTCTCCTACTAATTTAATTCTAGGTCGGACGGCAGCAGTTTATCCTGAATCATGTTGGCATACTTGCCTATAATGGTGGCTTGTCCAACTGCAATCTCATCTTTTGAGAAGTTCATATGCTGAACTCAAGTCTATTTCCTGCAAAATCTCTGTATGATTAAAATCGTGATGTTAGTCTACCTCTTTGATTGATCACAATCTGCGCACGGAATACGTACCTCGCAAAGAACCTTGTCGGATACTCTACTCCTTCGGCCCCACTATTCTTTTCGCCTGGTTTGTCTGCCGCCTGTGGTGCAGACTCACCACCGCGTTCAGAATGCTCCCAGACTTTTCGTTGCAAGGCAGCCAGATCCTCTATATTGCCAAACTGGAAACATAGGTGCCGTGATGAAGGGTTGGCGAAGTCTTCAGGTTTACCTATCGCAATGTGGACTTGTTGACCTGAAGTGCCAATGTCGAACCATGCAAGCCTCTCGCGCTGGAGGTGAGGGACCGGTCTTGGTATCAAGCCCAGAGTATTACCGTAAAACTCATTTGCAAGATGAAGCGTCCCTGGTGGGATTACCAAGTTAACGTGATGGAGGCCAATGATCATCTCGACAGAAAGTATCTATTGTTGTGTCTTGAATTAACTGCTGTTCAACGAAGATGGGCAATCGTAGTTGGGGTAATATTTGTTGGAGCAATATCCACTGAAGTAATATTTGTTGAGGTCGGAAATCCGATCGGTCATCCGGTCGGTCATCCGGTCGGTCATGTTGGCGGGGTAATTGCGATCGCGCAACGAGAGTGACGGACGATTATGGTGGGGTAGCCGCGGATGTAAATCCCGTACCGCATCCGGCTCTAGAAAAATATCTGTTGATCTGAAATTTCTCATTATCACTCTAAGTAGAGGCTGTTGTGATTGACAGGGACCCCGAAGATGTCAATCAATCAGTTTAAGGCTAGTAAATCATAATCGTTGACGAGTGAATCCACAGCGTGACTGCTCGATTCAGTCTCAAGCAGGAAAACAAAAACGTGTGTATAAGACTCCATATATGCTCTCCTAGAATTACGTGCGCTCTCTTGTGAATGATTTGTTGTGTCTGGGCAGGCTCTGCCTGTAAGCACGCTACTGGATTTCGATTGCTATACTATCGTATTGATGTAAAACGGAATACGTAATCTTGTAGCTTTGCTGATGCAGTATTGTCTTCTACTTCTGGATACCAATAATTTGGCTTTTGCTCTACGTTTTGCTTTGATTACTTGCTACGTTTTCTGCATGCATGATATTCAACTCTCGCAAAAACGCCGTCGTCGTGTCAACGTATGGTGAATCTCTACCGTAACACATAATGCAAACTTCCAGTTCTTTCTCCGCACATGTCACAGCTAGCTCCAGCCGCCCATATTTTTTCCAGCCAACAGCAGCATCGTGATATGCCAACCCCAACGCTTCGCCAACGAGACCTTCTTCTTTTAACAATCCCACAAGTTCCAACTCTGCCTTAGGCCATGGCGTTCTCCACTTCTGCTTCCGCTGAACCCTAATTCTCCCATCCAACGACACCATCCGCGCTCTGCGAACATCACTTAGTGTAGAATCACTTCCACATGCTGGGCAAGAGCACACGAATCCGTACGCCGAGAGCTTTTCGCGCCGAGAACTGATGACTTGGTATGGCCGCTCATAGCTTAAAGTGATCTGTGTATCCGCCGGAATTTCAATAATGGCATGCACAGTGATCTGCGACAGCCGCCCATTCCATGCGAAACTGGCGTTGGGAATACATGAGTGATTGAATCGCGCTGCGCGTGGTGAAATCGAGGTGCGCGATTCAGTTTGCCAAGCGTTGGCGTTGAAAATATCAATCACGAGGGCGGCACCTTCGGATTTAGGGTCAAGGGCGTGCAGATTGAGATATTGTTGTTGCTGAGGAAGAGACAATCGCGAGAAGGCGGAGACGACGGATGCGTTGGAGCGAGGTTCCCGGACGTTGAAAAGTGGCGTTTCGGCAAGAATGCGGGTTCCTGCAGGAATAGTTTCTATGGAAAAGCATCCGAGGCCTTCACCGGGAGAAGGCTTGACTGTGTACATATCACTCATCGTCGAAATGTAGATTGCACTTTCTTCTTCGGATGAAAATTGCGGCTGTGTAGTGTTTTTGGCTCATGAGCAGGATCATGCTAGTAGAGATTGTGCTAGAATAAGCTACGAGATTGCAAAGCGGACGTGAGTGGCAAAGACGCCTTATTAAGTCAACGTCAATTTGCAAATTGTCAAATTTACAAATATCCATTATAATTTGATCAGAATACGGACTTTGTATCTCCTATGCGCGCATGAGAAGGATTGAACTTGTCACGTCGTAGCCGGCCTATTTGACTGTAGGATAGTTTACCTGGTGACAATCTATCGCACTTCATGAGCCAATCAGATAAGTACATAATGATGCTGAGCTTTTTTGATGAATATTCCCTCCTCATGAGTACCAAGTCATAAATGTCTGATTAAGTCCCTATTTTAATAAATATAGACTACATTGTAAAGTAAACGTCCAAGTGAATGGTGTATGATACGCTCATTACGGTAACCTGGCAACTAGAATTATATCGGTCCAAAAAAATCGTGGTTTGTCTTGAACATTTAAGAATTTCGATCAAACCAATCGAGAAAATGGGGCGCAGGACGTACCTCAACATAGCTGCGTAAAAGGTGAAATAGCCAACACACGATCTTGCTCATATATACCAGTCAGTCACCTCAAAGGACTGAGTTACTATTGAATCTATCATGACTATTAACTATGATATTATCGCTTTTGGACGCTATCTTCAACTGCTTATATCTACCGATGGATTATTTTTTAACAAAATTGTTTGTAACAATGCAATGATCCGTAAGGCGACAATCATTACAGCAAAAATAGTAATTTGAATAGGTTATAGGACTTTTCGCAATATCATTGACAGACGCGAGTGTCTCAGACATCTCTTGGGGTACTTATTGAGTAAGGACCGGATGTCGGGGAACATGGAGTAACTAATTTTAAAAAAATTCAAAAACTAAGATGGTGTATTAAATTATTTTTGCGCATCCTAAAATAGCACTTTCTCAAAATTTGCATCGGCTGTGGTATGCACCTCTCAGAGAGCTTCCGCAGGACCCGATTGCTGTCAAACATTCTAGACGATTCTCCGATTTGAAAGGTTTCGTGATTACTAGCGGCTTTATCAAAAACTTCCTACAGAACACCGGTATCTAGATACAAGCAGCCCAGTGGATTCCAATCACAATAGAAACACTCTTTTGAAATTTGATATGGCCTCTGATACCATGCGCACAATTCTTTCCGAAAAGAAAGGAATTAATTGTATTGATCAGATTTGTATTGATCAGATCTTGCTTTCTTAGATTCCAAACGACCGGTCCCTTATTTAGAACCAATGTTAGAATGATTATTATAGTGAACTAGACCAAAACTATTTAATTTAAAGAGTTAGATATTGAAGCTATCCGTGCTTTTCGATGGCGAATCTCCTTGATTATGTCAGGACCATAGCCTATCCAAAAAGCTCAGTGGCTCATTCTGCAGGCCAATTACCCCAAGTTCTGTAGATCTAGCAATAACATCATTGGAACTCATCAGCAGTCTTACTAGTCAATTCTCAGTGATTGAATCGATCAATTGGGTTAGTCGATTGATGTTATTTAGCGTACTTCAATGAGTCTTCCGAAGGAAATGAAACCGGTCTAAGCTATAAATTTATAGTGCTAACGCCCACTTACCACAGTTGCCTATTCACATTTTTGAGGCGGCCAGAATTGGCCGTGTATATCAACAAGTGTTCACTGAGTGATTCTTGCAGCAAGGTTATCGAGTGATATAAGCTTTATTATCGTTGTCTCTTACAGCAGAGAACAAGGGAATGCTACTTTGCGGAAAAAGCAGAAGAGTGTTTCGAGTAATAATAGTGATCACCTTGGTAAATTTGTGGAGCAATCTGATGTTTGGGCATAATTCAAGTCAGCTTTCCTGAAAATCCAGTCCCTTTTCTGTTTGTAGGCTTCTCATATACGGCCCTTACGATCTAAGTATCTACCGAACTTCAATTACAAATATAAAGAGAAATTAGTTCTCCAAGCTAACTACATAGATTTAGTAATAATACACAGACTCTAAAGAGATTTCTAATTAACCTCAATAGTTAACACGTTGAAGGTGAATATACAGTTTAGCTGTACTAAGAATAGAATTCGCGCAACTTCCCATTTATAGATCGAGATGGGTTGCGAAGGACACGCCAAACATCGAATAGAACTACGAAGAGAAGACATCGAGTAGAAGCTTTGCTAACAAATCGAGGAAAGCATGGAAACATTAGATCTCCGTTCAAGAATCAGTCTACCAGTATACCTACCTAGCCGTCTCTGCTCTTTGGCATATCAAAATACTTCAGCAATGTGCTTCTCAAGGTTTCCTTTGTCGCTGGTTTGATGAGATACTCATTCATTCCGGCGTCCGAACACTTTTCTCTGTCTCCTTTGATTGCGCTTGCAGTAAGTGCAATAATGAGCAAGTTCTGTACCTCTTCGTCAAACATATCACTGTCGCTTCTTATCCTGCGTGTCGCCTCATAGCCATCAATAATTGGCATCATACAATCCATGAGTATTAGGCCAGGTCGAGGCTTTGTTGAGGTTCTTCGGAGATAATCCAACGCTTCTTGGCCATCGCATACTGTAGAGATATTAAATCCCAGCTTCTTTACCGCTAACGAAATGACCTTGCGATTGACAGGGTTATCCTCTACCAGAAGAATATGTGGTTTGACTTCCAGCGTATACGGAAGCTTAGACTGCACAGTAGCTTCACTCGTAACCAGTGTCCTATCTAGAATTTTACAACGTTCTGCTAGAGTGACTTCAGCACGTCGATATCCTGCTTGTTGAGTTACTTGATTTGATATTTAAGCAGTCTCACTTTGCAGCTGGAATGGGACATTGCATGTCATGGTAGTACCCTTTCCTAGTGTGGACTTCATACTGATCTTTCCGCCCATCAGCTCAATAAGTTGATGGCAAATCGTCAAACCCAAGCCAGTGCCCCCATATAACCTCGCGGTGGAGGAATCGGCTTGGCAGAACGGTCTGAATAGATGCTTCATCACTTCCTCTTCGATACCGATTCCAGTGTCCTGGACAACAAATTGTACTAGTACCTTTGTGGTGCCATCGTTTGCGAAGGCATGTACGTTGAGGTCGACATTCCCTTTTTTCGTAAATTTGAGGCTGTTTCCTATAAGATTTGTGAGGACCTGGCGCGTTCTCCCTGGGTCTCCCAAAAATAACACATCAGATTGTACGTTGCTCTCCCAGTTCAAATTTATGCCCTTTTCCTTGGCTTGAATTTGTAGAGGAACAAGTGCGTCTGATATTAGTTGAAAGAGCGAAAAGGGGATGCACTCGATATCCAGGTGACCGGATTCAATCTTGCTAAAGTCTAGAATATCGTTGACAAGAGCAAGGAGAAACTGTGCACTCCTATGAATACTGTTCGAGAGATCCCTCTCATCTTCGGTAAGATTGCAATCTAGAAGATGCTCACTGAGGCCAATTATACCAGAGATTGGTGTGCGGATTTCATGGGACATCTAAGAACGTTGAGTAAGAAGGTGTGTTATTTGGTACAATGTACTCACATTAGCCAAAAATCTACTCTTCAGCGTGTTTGCCTCAGAAGCGGCTTTCTCCTCGCTGGCCAGCCTCTCATTCTCAATTCGGAGTAGAGATCGAGCTCTCTCATCAGTTGTTTCAAACGTAAGAGCTAGAGCGGCTTGAATAGGACACTCTTCTTCCGGTTCTGCCCTACCTGAAGTATGCTCGGCGACAAAGCGAGTTCGGAAGTATCTGTCGCCCTCCTTATGTTCAACAACCGGGCTATGTTTGCTCCCCCCAAACACAGCTTGAACTGTAGCCACAAGCTCTGCTCTTTCATCGATTTCATCATCTCTAGCTGTTATTTCGGCTTCAAATTTTTGTTGTTCCGGTGTGACTGCCTGATGCTCGGCAACTTCTGGAGGGGTCCAATCTAGACCACCCTCCAAGATATGCATCTGGCTTTCTGGATTTATTCCCCAAAGTTTGACATCCGCTTGGGATAGCAGCGTAAAGAGTGATTGTCTTCGTCTATTCGCATCGTCCCGAGCAATGACCCATTCGTGAATTTCCATCATAGATGCATACCAGCGGATCACGGACCCTGATGCATCCTTATAAGGCTGTGCCCGTATCACGAACCAGTAATACTTCCCATCTGATGCCCTCCGATATCGCGCTTCATGGGTCCAGTGCGAACGCTCATTGCGAAGCACGTCAGCCCATGCAGTCGCCATTGTGGGAAGATCATCAGGATGCACTATAGTTGCCCATCCACTGCCAAGACTTTCCTCTTCGTTAAGACCCGAAAGCCGGTACCAGGAATCTGAATAACAGGTGACTTGGCCATCGGTATCTAGAGTTGAAAAAATATAAGGTATTACGGAAGAAACAACTTCAGATGGTCCAAGCGTTGGCTGGTCCAAATTCAAGCTAGACTCTTGCAAAGGATCATCTTTGTGTTTTTCGGAAAAGTCGCTGTCAGGCTTTAGCCAGCTTTTGTCGACAAGTCTTGTATGTTCACTGATATTTCCTGCCGCAATCGATTGCTCCATCACCAGTCGATCAGATATAGACGTACGATTAAGTGTGACTAGAAACTGCTCACTTTTTCCTGGGAAATAACAGTGTACACTTGCTTGAGCTCGTATCATGTAGGGCTCTATGGGTTCAGCATTATCAACTTTTCTATTTCCTGAAGCATGCCTAGTAACGTAAACATTACTTCTAACAAGATGCTGACGCCCATCTTCCTCGTCCCAGAACTCCTCTGTAGCTCGAAAAGTTTCGAAAGATGAGTGTCGCGTAGACATATTACTGCTATTACAACTGGTGCCGATGTGCGATTGAGCAGCATCAGCAGCATCGAGTACCAACGCGGGGCTGAGCTGATATGCGGAGAGCGACTGGACGTGGACCCCATGACCGACCGCCATCCTTGATAAATAACGTGCTGAATTTGAAGGGAGGTAGGTTTGGCGATGCAGGATTCTACGACGCTCAAAGGTCGGGAATACAGAAAGGCGGCTAAAGCTACATTCAATTGTCTAGAACGGCCCAAGGCCGATCCATCACTTGGCAGGGCTATTGAGGAGAGCTGGCAAATGTAGCTGGCCAATCAGGACATTGTTACTTCAAGATTTTGCCGATAAGCCACTATTCCCCAAAAGGGTGGCATCGAACACCATAACTTTGTGCCGCAGAAAATTGGTCATTGTACACCACCATATGCCTGCTCACTCAGGCAGCGAACTATGGATCGAAGTCGCATGTTTTGCCTCGGAGCACCGCAATCAATCAATTATACTACCAGTCATTCGAGAACACGTTAATATTCTCATCGTCTAGTAACATCATTTCTCGTGACGTACCCGAAAAACAAGAAGGCATGGTTTGCAAATCAAGATGCCTACAAGTATGAGTGTTTGGAAGTAAATATTCTATCTCAATCATTCAGTAATTCGATACATACTGTCCGAACTCAACTATAACCGAAGGTAGCACTTTAATGAGCAGCGCTCAGTATTTTAATTACGTATAGTGAGAACTTTCAGCATTTATAAGAGTTCGGGTATGGGTTCTGCTTCTCATTTATCATCTCTCTATGAATTTTGATATATTATTGACACAATTTTATCATGTCAATACCATAATTTGTCATCTAACCTCAATTTTAGAAGTCCAGTTCACAATCTAGAACACCTTATACTCGACTAATCTCACTTTCTTCGAGCTCTTTGGTGTAAATACCAGTCTTGTCTGACTGACTGTCACTTCTTTCCAGCTCAAATTTGTAATCCCGTTAGCCAACGGAGACTCATACTTTGCCTCCGACACATTGACCCACGAGCCCCCAACATTGACTTGCACCCGATACTGCGATGGAACGTCAAACCCTTGACCTTCATCAGTGAAGAACGCAAGCTCCGCACTAGCAATCTTCGTGGAGGCCCCAAAGTCAATCTGATACCAAATCTCGGAGCCGTTACCAATAGGCGTGCTCCAGCCATTGGCGACGTCGGTCTCGGGAAAGAACCAGATACGGCCATCGATAGCACCGTAAAGCGATCTTGTATCTACACCAGATACAGAAGTGCTACCTCGGGGAAATGCCGTCGTGTCGCTGAGCTGAATGGACTTGGCAATACGGCGAGTGATGGCTTTTGGAGCAACGCGAGTCAGCGGAACTTTTAGACGAGAGATTTGCGCAGAAGAGGATACAACTTTGCCGTCAACGAAAACCTTGAGACCAGCAGATCCATATCTAGAACCACTAGCATCCCATTGTACTGCAATCTCATGTCCATGGTAGATGATATTATCAGCGCGGAAATAAGACAGGGTCGCTACGTCAGCGAGTGGGTTGACTTCAAGTATGTCCTGGGCACTAGGTCGAATGCCCACAAGACCTGACAGAACAAGATCTATGTATCCAGAATGAAAGTAATGGGGCGAGCGCTTAAGACCAACAACAGGCGCGCCAGTGTCAGGATAGTAGTCCTCCTCGAGATCCAAGATGCCGCCTCGACTTGGATTGTAATGAAGTTGCGCATACTGCTTGAGGAGACGAGTATAATCAGCAGTAGTGATTACACCAGACTTGGTACCATTCGGATAGTGATCAAGGAAGTTTGCAAGTCCACTGAGCACCTGCGTAGTTTGGAATGGCCACACAGGTCCATTCCACTGGCATTCTGGCTTCGGTCCTTCGTACCGATATTGACGCATGTAGTACTGGTAACTCGGCTCAACAGTGCGCAGACCATGAGGACCCGCAAGTTGATTGCTATCAAGAATGTGTTTCCAAGCTTTTGCGTAGTCTGCGGTATCGTCTGGCAGATCGTGTGTCCAGGGCACAAATCCAACTAGCTCACGCCCCCGTATAGGATCCCAGTATCGCACAAATGTGTTGTTGACTTGAAAGCGGTCAATGAAGTGCTCAAAAGTGGAGTTCCAAAGTGCATTTTGCACGCGTGTCTTGACGGCCTCTGCTTTTGAGTTGAAAGAAGTGACAACGCTTTCAGAGCCACCCTTCAATGCAGCAAGATTTGCGATCGCTCTAGCGTTAGCATACTGAAAGCTGTTGATACTTGGGCGGAAGGAGTTGCCTCCAAAAAAGCCATCAACGCCATTCGATGCATCGATGCTTGAGATGGTGTACTCGGTCGCATCTCGTATTGGCTCCACGTAGTAGAGGCCCTTGGACGTATCGAAGGCATCCGACCAGGCGTTGAAAACAGACTGCATAGAATTGAGGCGTGCGACTGCGTCTTGAGCCACACCGTCAACAAGATATCCTTGCCAGACAGCCGATGCCATGCTTTCAGAAAACTGACGAGTGTTACTGTTCGAGCTATACATGAACGTTGCATAATCTTCTTTGAAGCGGCGATCGCGGCTCCAGCGTCCTTCTAGTAGATGGAAGCCTGTTGCGTCATTTAGAGACGCCCACGGCGCAGTCTGCCAACCGACATCGTCGAGGAACTCGGTCGAGATGAAGCCATTGGCGCCCAAATCGCGTTGATGAGCTCTAAAGATTTTCCAGCGATAATAGTAAACATCGGTTAAATCTTTGTCGCTCGATTCGAAGAAAGGAATACGATCGCGGTACCAAGGCGCGTCATTGCCAAAGTATTGTGTCGCAAGGGCGTCCGCGTTTAACTGGGCGTGGGTATGTCCCAGAAATGAGGTCGAGACTAAAACTAGTAAATTGAAACGTCTCATGATTCAAAGGTACTATTCTGGCCTGCGAAGTGGGAGGGTGAAGCCATTCTAGTCGCAACAGCATATACATGTTTATATAGTATTTTACCAGAGATCCAGGATCACGGTACAGAGTCAGGAGTAGCGTCAAGCCAGACTAATTTCTTAGATTATTAGCAGAGCTGATATTGAAATCAAGAACCCATCGTTCAAGATACATCATAGCACAAGTTACAAATGGCGGGGGCAATCTAATACGACGACGTGATTCGGGTTCCATTCGCCCGTCTCCGAACGTGGTTGCTTCTCTGGGTTAGTGACTTTACTATTTGTTCGTGTTTGCTCCACGATCTGCAAACTTACTCCGCAGCCGCAAAATAGTTTTCCCTTATTCTCACCTGTGCAACAGGCATCTCCACCCGTCTATTTATGTAATATCCACCCGACTCTCGCTTGTAATTTGCGCAGCGCAAGGGTACATCGTATGGACGGCCCTCTCTCCGACTATTTTCCTTTGGACGTCTCTTGCTGCCATAGCCCAACCTTTTAGGCGGTTTCTCCGACTTGCACAGAACCGATAGTCTCATAATATTTGACCAAGTTTAAGTTTCGTTTCTCGTGTCCTTTCTTCGTATACTGCAGTTGCCGGTTCAGACTTGAATCAAAGAACTATTGGAGTTGCTTTGGGTAATGTAGCATTCGTCCCAAATGCGGAATAATCTGGTCGAAAGAAATTCCTGGTCTTTGGCATGTCAGCAGTCAATGTTGTACTGGTCTTCTAGAGTCAATTTTGTCCATTCAAGCATGGCTACGATGGTCTCTTTCTGATTATGCTCTCTATAGAACTTCGTTGGGGACGACAGCCTCTGAGAATTATATTCAATTACACGTAGTTGAAAGGATATTCGCCGTAGCGAGGTCTTTGTTGCACATCTAATTATCGTACATGTCAAGGTACGAACTTTAGCCTCTCGAACATGAATGATTACAATGCTGCCTTCCAGAGTGTCCACAGTGCACATCACCGTGTCGTCGAACTCTGCAGGAAATATTCGGCATTGTCTCTGAGAATGCCGAAATTGGTGGCTGCTAGTGGTGAAATCAGCGAAATCAGCGAAGATAGTATCACACACGTTTAATTGCCACATTAAAGTGGTAGGGCCATTTCGCATGGCGTGTCGGAGAGTATATGGTCGGCTTCCTGTATATGAATCTAACCGTCTGTGGATCTCTTTCCTGATCGATGGAATAAGTGGCGTGGATGTCGGCGTCGGAAAGCATTCTAAGCTAGCTCCATCACGCTGTCGCTGGTGCTTGCGTTGGCGAACACTCGCGTAGATCCAAAAGATGTACAACAGGTACAGTGATTGCGACACGCGTTGAATGAAGATTCTCTGTCGTATTACACATTGCTTGTAACCCCTTGTTGCTGAATTTTTAACTCGAATTAAGCAGCTACTAGGTTTCTTCGGAGCTTGGGAACTGTGTATCAAACTGACCGAATCGCGTTCCTGTCCACCCGCACACCTGTTATCGCTCAGTAATGACATTAGCCGACCTTTTTGATCGCTCATAAAAGGTTGTCGCGTAGAATACATCAATTTACTAGCCTTACAGCTAGAGATTAATTGGTTTTTGGCCGTGACAAAGGTAAAAACGAACCGGCTATGCAATTTGAAGATTCAAGAGGCAGATATACCTCGACGTGGGAAAGCCTTGGCCAAGGCGTATTGGAGGGAAATGATCTGTCACACCAAAGAGTCCAAACCTAGGACTAAGGTTAATTGAAACTTTGTAACTTTTAGAAAGTGTCGCGGTGCTTCCATTAGAACCCTTGATCCGAATGTGCGTAGGGGTCGATGCCGTTCTTGGGTTGGGACATTTTGTTTCGCTTCGGCCTAAAGCAGCTGAATCTCCAAAGCATCTTTCGAGGTCAAAGTCGTTTTCAGCAGAGGTACCCTGACATTAATCTACGAAGGAGCTCGTTTTACTCGCGTCAAACCCCCTCACCAAACCTAGTATAGATCCTACAACAACAAAATGAGCTTCTTCGTGATGATGACCTTGGCGTGAGTATAGCAAGCTCTCCCCAGAATAGCATAACATCTGCCGCTGTATTGATTGTACTAAGGGTCTATATCGGCAACTAGGTTAGGAGTTTGTTTTTGTCGATTCCTCGCTCGTGGGGAAACGACTACGACTTTGACAAAACTGTAATGACGATTGCCTCCGTCAACTTTTTCCCAAAAACGTTAGGCCCGCGAGGCTGGTGCACGTCCCCCATCACGGTCAATCTGCTCGCGTGAGAAGGATTCTGGGGTCGAAGAGCAAAGGCTTTGAATGTCAATCCAGAAGTCAGAGGCTCACCGCCGTGTCTTATCAAGGCCATGAGAGCCGGCAGGAAACCAGCCGATCAACGCGTCGGAAAACGGTGGATCCTCACCGTCGGACAACTTTGCTCGAAAGGGACACAACCTCCAGGCCCCGCGCCCAGAGACACGACACAAAGGCCAAACGCGGCCCAAGAAATAGAATGGTATTGATATAAGACTGATAGCCGTGAATACCTGAATAAGTTCTTCACACCACAAGTCTCGTTTATCTCGCACAATGACATCTAGCAAACCATCGTATCTCATTGTCGGCGCTGGCGTCTTTGGAGCCTCGACCGCCTACCACCTTATCAAACAGTATCCTGACCGCCAGATCACTATTGTTGATCAAGACGCGTATGATGCCGACAGCCGTGTAGCTGCCTCCTGGGACTGGAACAAGGTCGTGCGTGCTGACTACGACGACATTGTGTATTGCCAGCTTGCGCTCGAAGCACAGGACGTTTTCAAAACGGATCCTTTGTGGAAGCCATACTTCCATGAGACAGGCATCTTCTGGATATGCCGGTCCGAATATGCACAAGAGGTGATTGAGAACTACAAGAAACTCGGGCGGCAGGCAGATTTGCAGGCCGTGTCGATTGAGGAGGCGAAGAAGATGTTTGGGGGACTGTTTGAGGATGCGAATTACGATGGCGCAAAGGAGGTGCTGATCAACAAAACGAGTGGCTGGGCACAGGCGGGTGATGCGTTGAGGGCAGTCACAAAATGGTCGATTGAACAAGGCGTCAAGTACGTGACAGCAAAAGTTGGGAGTTTCTCATTCGACAAGAGTGGCCGGTGTACTGGTGTCGAGACTGAAAACGGCGACACAATATCGGCTTCGCACGTGATTCTATCAACGGGCGCATACACATCAAAGTTGCTGGAGCAGGCTGCACACAAGAGCGGGAACAACAACCTTCGCGCCGGACACAGGATTGTCGCTGGTGGAATCACTACCGGCATGACCACTTTGACTGAAGAGGCCCACAAGAAGTTTGCAAAGATGCCTGTCGGTGTGCAGGGTTACACAGCAGCATATGGACCATTCATCGGCAGTCTTCCTCCCACAAAGGACCGCGAACTGAAATGGTGGGGCGAGAAGATCTTCAAGAACACACATGAGGTCCTCCCGGGCCGTTTTGTGTCTGCGCCACCATCAGAGCCAGATTACAGCCAATGGAATGTCCCTGGTCCATTGAAGCAGGATATTGACCATGCCAACGACGTGTTTTACGGAAAGAACGGCGCAGATTGGAAGATGGAGAAGCACCGCATCTGCTGGTACGTCAAGTCATCATTCCTCTTCAAATTCACAACTAGAGTAACTAACACGCAAGTAGGGATGCATTCACAACTAGCTCCGACTTCATCATCTCACCACATGCCGCCGCAAAAGGACTCTATGTCGCAACATGCGGTTCTTTCCATGGCTACAAGTTCTTCCCAGTGCTCGGCAAGTACGTGATCAAGATGTTGGAAGACGATCTTACGCCTGAATTGAAGGAGAAGTGGGCGTGGGACAGAGAGAGGCCTTCCCCTTCGTTGAACCCAGATTGGCCACGATTCGAGATGGTAGATTTGCTGGACAGCTGGCCAAAGGCGAAGTTGTAAGAATTTACGTATGATTATGAGTATGAATGAATATGCAGTAATGAATGTAACACGAGGATCACGTATAATGATGTGATTTTCTCGCAACAATCTTAAATTTATGATTAGATTTTAAATGCTTGATTTGCTGTTACATTCACCTCAACAACAGCGTATTTTTTTTCTGAAGTTTTCTTCCATGAAGCATTCAATCAGCAATTCCGACACTGGCAATCGTTTTGTTTAAATCAACCATAGTAATTTCCAACAATCCGATTAACAAACTTTTCCACATCACAACCATTTGCTACTTCCAGTCGACTGAATGATAAGTAGTCGATTCCCACGCTCTCAGGCTACTTTCATCACACTTGTATTCACAGGATCGAGATGTGAAGTAGGGCTATATAATTCACACATTGTTCTATCTAACAACCCTTTTTTAACGCGAGAAGAAGACTTTATAGTTTATTAAAGCAAGTCTTTTAGTTACTGGTCTATCTTTAATCAGACCTTTGTAATAGCTTAGCTTGATTTTTATAACTACAACTTAATGAGTTATTTAGTGCTATCTATTACAGATTCCTATTGTAACAACACATTATGCAGCAGATCTTAGCAGTATTTCTATTTTGCAAGACTTATTTGGAGCAATTACTAGTTACTACAATATTTTTGCACCTCCTAACCCTGTGTATGTTATTTCTCTATTTTCTTCCTTACTAGATCTGTTTACAAGCTCTCTTGTAACTAACTTTTAGTATTACAATTGCTTCTTTATACACTTCCTTCTCTTGTTTTTCCTTTAATATGTACCTGTCCTTTTAAATATATTTGGCAACTGCATCTACAGTGTAACCCTTCTATTAACAAATCCTTAATTTATACTTTATAATAAAACTGTTATTAATGCAACAAAAAACATTAATTTAACTACTTTATACAGTTTTTTTAAATCTATCCCCGTACACAACATCTACCAGCTCATCATCTCAACCGCAAGCCTATCCGCAAAAGAACAGACCCCCCTATTTAAGACAACATTCTACAACCCCTACATCCTTATTGTCTACTGCCCCTTTATCTCCTAGCGCTGGCAAACTGCCCTAGCCCTCTAACACACCTACACCCCCTAGCCTCCATCTCCCATCTTCCTCCCCTCCCTTCTCGCCCCCTTTGACAACCCCCAAATCGGCGCAGTCAGCACCCCCATCCAAACCACCCACCACCCCCCGCGGCCTCTGGAACTTCATGGGAGAAACTTACCTCTCCCGCCAGCACTTCGAATACCTCGCTTCGTCGGCCCTCTCCGGCGGGCTCTCCACGCCAACCAGCCGCTTTGGCATCTTCCGCACGGAAATCTACTCCTCGCCTTTATTCCTCAAAGGCTAACTTGAACGAGTACATTTTCTTCGGGCGTGTCGGTCCCCTCGATGCAGACGACGACGACAAGTTCCACACGCGGTTCTTGCTCGGTCACGGGTGGGGCGTTAAGATGCAGATGGGGCAGGGGGGGGGGGGGGGGGCCAAGGTTTGGGGAGCAGG